>LOEQ01001657.1:251782-264052 GCA_001685075.1 Bramus lutescens | reverse complement strand
GGGTGGGTGCACCCCTCGCGGTCCTGACTTCCTTGCTCATGTTCTCCCTTCTTCCGCTCCTCATTTGGACCTTGAGAGCTCAGTCCAGCTTTTAAAATCATATTTTTGGAAAGGGGATTGTTTCTCCAGGGACCCTGAGGATAAATGTGTACCAAAGTCCTAGGAGTAGTGATGAGGATGATTGCCACTTCAATTTTGTTTCCTGAAGAGAAGTTCCCCTTAATGCAGAAATGCTAACGTCTGTGTCCTGCCATGTGTATTTGTCACTTGAGCTAGAGAGCTCTCAAAGATGAGGTCAAGTTCAGTCCAGTTTCCTGTTCTTTGTCTGTTGTTTGTTTCGTCACACACGCACTTGTTCCTATTATTACCACTGGGCCAATATATTAAGCCCAAGATAACAGATAAAAACAGATTTAATAGTAATCCTTTAAAAAGAACCCCACAAGTCCTCATAGTGCCGAGTCCTCCAGCCCTCACAACAGCTTCTGGGATTCAGCTAGTTTGCACCAGTTTTTGACAGGATGTGTGGGCCTGTTCACCGATCCCTGTTTAGATACCTATACTTCAGAACTAGAGGTTTGTGACCCAAATGTTCTGAGGCAAACTCTTCCTGACGACACTGGAATTGAGAAGTAAGGAATTTTACTCAAGGTCACACCACAGATGAGGTGCTGAGCTCAGGCTAGCTCCTAGGTCTCCCAGTATGTAGGGCTGTGGTCATTTCCCATGGCTGCGATTTCTCAGACACAGAGTCTGGATGGTCCCGACTCCCAGCTACGCCTCAGTCAGAATCTCTAATCCATTCTTCCTCTTTTCCAGCAAGCTGAGGTTCCCAGGAGGATGAGAGAGTCCAGGAGAATTCCTAAACAGAATAAGATGCAAAGTGAGGCTTTGGGTATAGAAAGAGAGGCGAGGAAGGGGGAATGGAGAAAGAGGGGAGAGGCCACCTGACAGAGGGCCCTACTCCAGGCCGCTACTGTTCTCTGAATTCTGGTTTTGCTTATTGGCACCCTAATTTCTTTGGCCGATAGGTCATGAAGAATATAAAGTCAGGGTCTTGATTTTCTCATCTGTAAAATGGATGCACTTTGTAGGATGGTATGAAGGTGATGTTCTGTGAGTACATCATCAATGATTCATTCCATCATTAACTGTCTGACCAGACGTCAAGCCCTGGGTCACATGTGTGGCTGGAACATGGCTGTCCTCAATAAAGGTAGCAATTACTTGGGAGGAAGCAGCAGAGGCAGGCTCCGGGCTTCCCTGTCTGTGTTGTGCTTTCAGCATTAACTCTTTAAATGTCAACAGTTATCTACCTAAACTGATTTTGATTCTGATGTTGGTGGCACATTAAGCCATTCTGGACAGCTTTAAAATAATCTTAATATTCAGGGTTTTCCAGTCTCTGTAAACTAGAACTTTGGGAAGGTAATGTATTCAGTCTTGTTGAAAATGACTTCCAAGTGCCATGTAGGTGAGAACCAGTCTTCCTCAGCCCCCTTCCTGCTCTGGCCTGGCCCTCACTCTCCCTCACTTGTGAACCACTTTTACTATGATGGCCACACTCCTACCTTTGGACTCTGGTATACTAATTAAATTCTTCTAAACCTTGTTTGTTTTCCAGAAAAATATGGGTCTGGGGGTATAGTTGTTGAGCTATGCAGCATTCGTTAGCTCCCTTTTCCTTCCTTTAATCAGTTGTTTCATCTCCTTTTACCATTGATTAGTTTAGGGATAAGACTGTGGCCCAACTCTGTTAAATAAGATGTGAAAGGAGACTTGAAGGAAGGTGTTTTGTTCCTAAGAACCAGAAGGCACTGTATGGTGCCTTGATTTGATCCTGAGAACAGTTGTTGCCCCTTGTAACCAGCTGAGGATGAGGGTCTCAAAGGGCTCAACCCTGAAAGGTGCCCCTTGGCTCACTGGTATTTTTAGGTTAAAGTCACAAGGTTGGTGGGCAGAAGGGACTTGGGATCTATTGAGTCCCTGCCCTGTCTTTCTATTAAGTCCAGTAGAGTATGTGTTAGTCTATGGAGTGAAAACTGCTCTGACATTGGGAAGCAATCTGCCTCTGGGGTTAGAATCTTTGAATTTAAACATTAGGTTCAGTCTTTAAACGGATATTCTGGGGGCCAT
Source organism: Bramus lutescens (assembly GCA_001685075.1). Classification (NCBI taxonomy): domain Eukaryota; kingdom Metazoa; phylum Chordata; class Mammalia; order Rodentia; family Cricetidae; genus Bramus; species Bramus lutescens. The sequence continues at coordinate 261,916 of LOEQ01001657.1, read as the reverse complement.
TCTCATTCAAATCACCATAGCACTGTTCTTAGTTAGGGTTTCTATTGCTGTGAAGAGACCATGACCATGGCAGCTCTCATAATGGAAAGCATTTAAATGGGGTGGCTTACGCTTTCAGAGGGTTTGCCCATTATCATCCTGGTGGGTCATGGCAGCATGAAGGTGGACATAGTGCTGGAGAAGGAACTACATACACTTTGATCAAGAGTTCTACATCTTGATCTGCAGGCAACAGGAAGTAAACCATGACACTGGCCATAGCTTGAGCATAGGGAACCTCAAAGCCTGCCCTCCCCACAGTGACGCACTTCCTCCAACAAGGCCATACCCCCTAATAGTGCCACTCCCTTTGAGGGCAATTTTCTTTCAACCTGCCACAGCATTCTAGGCTGCAACTCCCTTGATGGTCTTTCACAATCTTTCCAGAGTGGAGTAGTTCTGACCGCTAGAACATTCTGTTTGTAAATGGCATCTGCTTCCCTTGAACGTCTCCTTGCCAGTCCTAACCATAGTCACCAGAGATAAAGCACATCACTTTTTCTTCTAAACATGGACACATGCCCTTTGGAAGCATAGTCACGGAAATTAGTTCAACAAGTGTCCTCATCTCCAAGCTATTCCCACCCTGATTTCTTAGCCAATCTAGCTTCCATGATCCTGGCCTTTTTTTTTCTTTGATCTAGACAGAAAAAAATGGAATCAATATTCAGAGAAGTTCATATATGGAACTAGAGGCTAATTAAATATATTTCTCAAAAGATACATGCTTGTATATAAGTTATACTTTGAAAAATATATAAATTATTCTGTGTGTGGTGGTTTAAGTGTGATCATATATTCGAATAGATGACCCCCAGTTGGTGGAGCTGTTTGGAAAGGATTAGGAGGTGTGGGTTGTTAGGAGAGGCGTGACACTGGGGACAGGTTTTGAGGTCAAAACAGACTAGCACCACTCTTAGGGCTGGCTCTTGCTGCCTCTTACTTATGAATCAAGGTGTGAGCTCTCAGCAGTTTCTGCTGCTGTCTTTGTCCTGATGTCATGGGCTGTAACCCTCTGAAACTGTGAGCTCAGTTAAATGCTTTCTTTTGTTAGTTGCCTTGGTCATGGTGTCTTATAACAGCAATAAAAAGATACTGAAGATAGAACTTGGTTCCAGGGAGTGGCCTCTTGCCATGACAGGCCTCATTATGCAGTTCTTTGGAGGAATGTGCAAGGAGAGCGCTTGAGTGCTGTAAGCAGAACTTAATGGACCATTCAAGTAGGATCTTGGAAGACAGTAATATTGAGAGCTATGTATATTGTGGAGGTTTCAGAGAGGACCAATATTGGCAACTGGGATAGAGACCTTTCCTGTAACATTTTGGCAAAGAATGTCTCTGCTTTCTTTCCTTGTCTTAAGAATTTGCCTAAAACTAAATTGAAAAGTAACAAGTCAAAATTTTTGTTGTTGTTGTTGGAGATTCGGGGGCAGCTTAACATTGATGTTGTCATTTGCAATCTCTCTTATGTCTATAGTCTAAAGTCTACAGTGAAAATGAAGAAGTTGGATAGAAAGAAATACAAAATGAGGAGTTTAAAGCAAAAAAAAATCACCAAGAAATATAATACCAGAGCCAGGGTTCATGCTGAAAAAAAAAAGGAAATTAAGAAGAGGCCTGATCTAAAATGGAATAAAAAAGGGGGGCCTTCAAGGCAAGACCCCAACCATCTAAGTGTCCAACTTGTGAAAGCAAAAGACCTAAGGAATTTTCTGCTCCTAAAAAACTTCAACAAATCAAGGTTGCTGATGTGATTCTTGACCACCGTGGCTCATCCCAGTGGGTAGTCAAAAAGCTACAACAAATCAAGGTTGCTGATGTGATTCTTGACCACCATGGCTCATCCCAGTGGGTAGTCAGATTTGGCGGTGTCATCCATGTCATTTGAACTTTAGAATCACAAAGATTGACATGAGTAAAGGGGTTGTGGGATCTTCCTCCGCAGTTCAGGAGAGCTCCTGAGGCAGGGCGTGTGGCAGGAGAGTCCTTGCGTGGAGGCCCCGGAAGCGATTTTGTAAAAACTGTGAAACTGAAGCCTGGATTGTGTTGGAGATCCCAAGATACTGGGCATGCCAGAGGAACAGAGAGACAAGCCATCTGCCGAGCAGAACTACATAAAGGAAGTGGAACCAGTCCCATAAAGAGAAGTATGTTTCAGAGAGCACTCTGGAAATGGAAGAGCCATTAAACCCTTTGACGTCACACACGAAGCTAAAGGACTTAGACTTGGTCCTGTGGGTTTTGATTTTGCTTTGGTCCTCACTGTGCCCCATTCCTCCATTTTGGAATGGCAATGGGCATTCTGTGCTGTTGGGTGCTGGGAGTATTAATTTGCTTTATGATTTTTACAGAGGGTTACAATTAAGAGATTGCCTTGGATCTCAGAAGAGACTTTGAGTTTGGACTTTAAAATGATGTTGAGACTGAAAGAGACAATGCAGACTTTTGGAGTTGGATTAAATGCATTTTTCATTTTGTTATGTCCATGAGTCACTAAGGGGTATAGGGTAGAATGTGGTAGTTTGAATGAGAATGGTCCCATAGGCTGGTATATTTGAATGCTTGGTGCCCATTTGGTTGGTGGAACTGCTTAGGATTGTTGTGTGTGTCACTGGGGAAGGCTTTAAAGTTTAAACAACTAGTGCTGTTTCCAGTGTAGAGAGAGAGAGAGAGAGAGAGAGAGAGAGACTCTCTGTTCCTACTTGTGGCTCAATATATGACCTCTCAGCTCTTCCTGCTGCCATGTCTTTGGTTGGCCATTGTGAACTGACTAAATCTCTGAAACCATAAGCTCAAATAAACACTTCTTCTATAAGTTGCTTTTGACATGGTGTTTGGTCACAGCAACATAAAATAACTAAGATGCTCTGGTATGGTCGAAACTGTTGTTCATGATGTTTAGCATACATTGCATTTCCTTTAGTACTAAGGTTAGCATGTACTTTGCTGAATGACTAAGCTCCTTTAAATACATTCTGGCCAGATAGTCAGCAAGGTGCCCTGGTCAGACACTTAACCTTTGCTGGGCTGCTCAGATCTTTCTGTGAAGGGCAGGTGGAGCTCATTGGGTACCTGGAGAATTGCACCCATAGTTCCTATGGCATCCTGTAGTGCTTATTTTTAGATTCATTTGTATTTTATTTTATGTGTATGAGTATTTTGCTTATATATATATGTGTGTGTGTGTGTGTGTGTGTGTATGTGTGTGAACTATGTGTGTGCCTGGTGCCTGCTCATTGCTGTGGAAATTCCTTCTGTACACACAAATTGTGAAGACCTGTTGCTCTCATTATTAATAAAAAGCTGATTGGCCAATGGCTATGCAGGATTTTGGGGGCAGAGAGAATGCTGGGGAGAAGAAGGAATGGAGTCGAAGAGACTCCATGAAATGCACCCAGAGCAGGATGGGAAGTACGTACATGAGGTGAACGAGCCTGAGGTAAGCACATAGGTTAATAGAAATGGGTTAAGTTATAAGAACCAGCTAAAAACATGCTTAATCTATCAGCTGAGTATTTATAATTGATATTAAGTCTCTGTGTGGTTATTTGGGGAGTGGGTGGCAGGACAGGAATCCCCGAGAACTGGAATTACATATGATTGTAAACCATCATGTAGATACTGGCACAGAAACCAGGTCCTCTGCAAGAGAAGCCAATGCTCTTATCCACTGAGGCATCTCTCTAGTCCTTGGCTGCTGCTTCTTACTTTGCTAAGCCTTGTTCCTGGCTTTTCTTTGAAATTTGTAGACTCTCTATAGCTCTTATAGACCAGGCTGGCCTCGAACTCACAGAGATCTGCCTGTCTCTGCCTCCTGAGTACAGTGATTAAAGGTGTGTGCCACCACCTCCCCGTTAGAGTCTTTTTTTTAAAAAAAGAGATTCATTTATTTATTATGTATACAGTATTCTGCCTGCATGTATGCTTACCGGCCAGAAGAAGGTGCCAAATCTCATCATGGATAGCTGTGAATCCCTACATGGTTGCTAGGAATTGAACTCAGGACCACTGGAAAAGCAGCCAGTGCTCTTATCCTTTGAGCCATCTCTTCAGCCCCAAGTGAAAAGCAAAGACTATTTTAATATCTATTATTATAATAATTATCATAAATGATATACTTATTTTATATCATACATGTGTGTTTAATGTTTTTAACATTAACTTTTTATTATAAAATAGCATAGATTCATAAATCTTAGGGAAAATCATATATATATGTATGCACACATATATACACATATATGTATATCTGTATTCATAAATACGCACATACATATTTATAAAGAAGTTGCTACATGGCTGCCAAAAGTGATATTCTATGAACAAGGCAGGATATAAGCCATTCTATCTCAGGCCCAAGCACTTGGCTACTTTTTGGTCTGTTTTTATTTCACTGGGAATGTGGGCCAGTGCTTATTTTCATAACTAAATTAATTAATGAGAAAATCCTCAGACTTTTCATTTATCACTTCTAAACACCCACTTGTGATGAGTCAGTTGCCATTTGAACAGTATCTGATGATTTTCAAATTAATTAAAACAGAGCAACAATACAGCGCAGTTCTTACTCAAGCATCTCCTAGGGATTTGACTCCATCAATCCTCTAACAGCTTCTCAAACAGGAAAAGGGCATTAGTCACCTTTGGACAGGACACAAAGCGTTTGTCAGCTACAGAGATGCACTGGACTGTGTACCCAGTTTGGAGCCCTATTATCCCATTTAGTGGAGATCTGTTACATGCTGAGGACTAGGGGAGGGTCAGCAATGCTCCTCTGTAGGATCTGCTCCTGTCCCCTGATAGTCTGCAGCTCCAGGGGAGAGGGAGACAAATCTGCAAGGAAATGAAATGCAGAGACAATATTGTACTGCTCAATAGTCACAAAGTAGCTGCTGTTCATTCTGAACACAGCAGAAAGTCACCTTCCTTACTGCCTATACCTTTTCTCTATATCTCAAAAGACTTGTTGGTCTCTGTTTACAAGGTGCTTTGACACCGTTCTCTTCTCCCAGGGTTCATACCAGCATGGAGGAGGAACTCACGTCCTCATCCCATGGGAGATGGCATGAGGGTCACAGCTAGCGTAAGTCCTCTCTCCTACCTACCCACCCTCCTCCTTTCTCCTCTGGTGAAATGCCCTAGCCTTGCTAGCCCATGTCTTGTGATTACTTTAGCCCAGCTCTGTCTTCTACTCCTGAACTTGAGAGTCAAGTCAGAATAACTCTACTTGGGGCTGCAGGCATAAAAAACTCAGTATGCCTTAGGCCACCCCATCTTGTCTCCTCCCTGACCTCATTCTTATTCTCTCTCTTATAGTTCTGTCAATTAGGGCTATGCACTGCTGTCCCTTGCCAGAACCCTGAGAACCAGCCTGAATGCTGCTCGTTTCTCAGATCTCTGCTGTAGTCCAACTTTTTTTGTCAGGACCATCAGCTCCCCAGTAATGACATGGGGCTTATTATTAATTATGAAAGCTTGGCCAATAGCTTAGGCTTATTTCTAACTAGCTCTTGTAATTTAAATTTCTATAATTTACTTTCTGCTTAGTGGCTTTATTAACTCATCTCTGTGGTACCCATCCTGGTTACTAAGCATCTCCTGTCATCTCTGCCTTCTTCTTCCTAGCATCCTCTCTGCCTGGAAATCCTGCCAACTATTGGTCATTCTGCCTTTATCAAACCAATCAAAGTGACACATCTTTATACAGCACAAAGGAATATTCCACAACACTCTTCCGTCTGATGAGCCACTTAATCCTAAACCACCTCTTATCCCCATCTCTATGACTGTGGTCTGTGTCCTGTTTTCTACTTTTATCCATCTTCTATTGCTTTGGCTTTTCTCTTCTATATTCATTGGTCTCCAATCCATCTTATATGCCATAGGGATTTTCCATAAATTAGAATATACTATTCACTTGACTTAAAATCATTCACTGAGGGGTGGGTGGGTGAAGAAGACCTGAGTTTGGTTCCCTAGTATCCATCTTAAAAACTGAGAACTAGGGAAAGTTCAGCAGTTCTTGCTGCAGGAATACCCACAGAAACAGCTGCCCCATGCTAGTGAGACCTTACTGACTCTGAACTGACAGCTGGGGAGCCTGCCTAGGACTGAACTAGGCCCTCTGAATGTGAGGGATGGTTGTGTGGCTTGGGCAGTTTGTGGGGCCACTGGGAGTGGAACCAGTATTTATCCCTAATGCCTGAACTGAGTTTTTGGAACCCATTCTCTTTGGGGGGGATACCTTTCTCAGTCTAAATATGGGGGATGTCCTTGGTCGTGCCTCAAGGTAATGTGTCAGACTTTGTTTACTCCCCATGGGAAGCCTTACCCTCTCTGAGGAGTGGATGGGGGTGGGGAGAAGGTGGGAGGAGTAGGAAAAGGGCAGAGAGAGGGAACTGGGATTGGTATGAAAAATTAAAAAAAGATTGTTTAATAAAAAAAAGAGTACTTGTTGCTCTTCCATAGGACCAGGGTTCAATTCCCAGCCCCTGTGTGCTGGCTCACAAGCATTTGTAACTCCAGTTCTAAGGAACTGGATACTCTTTTCTACCTCTGAGGTCCCCAGACACATATACTACACAGATATGCAAACAGGTAAAATATTCATACAACTGAATTAAATTAAATTTGAACACTACCAGTAAGCCACAGTAAGTGATGATTCATAGATGAATAGAAATGGGCTAATTGAAGATGTAAGAGCTAGCTAGGAGTATGCTTAAACCATTGGCCAAACAGTGTTTTAATTAATATAGTTTCTTTGTGATTATTTGAGACTGGGAAATGGAAGTGCTGTCTCCGTTTACACTGACACAGTTAATCCCAATTCTGTAATGGTGGAGACAGGAGGATCCCTGGGAGTTGCAGACCATCAAGACCAGCCAATCAATGAGCTCCAGGTTTAGTGAGAGAGACATTCTGTCTCAAAATATAAGATGGGGAGCTGCCAGGATAGCTCAGTGAGTAAAGATACTTGCCACCCAGCCCGATGATCTGAGTTCAGTCCCTGGAGCCCACATGGTGGAAGGTGAGAACGAACTCGCAAAGTTGTTTTCTAACTTCTGCACACCCTATGGCAGATGCACACATGCCCCCAGAGATGTGCACATAGTAAATAAATGAATAAACAAACAAATGCAATTTTAAATAAAAAATAAGGTGGTGATCTATAGATGAAGATAGCTAACTTCAACCTCTGACCTACACATACATACGCACACAAACCTGCACATATATGTACTTGAGTACATCTGCATGTGTACACAGGTGAATTATAGAGTCATTCAATGGCTCCCGAGGGACTTGGTTACAAGACTCAAACTTTTGTTCATGACATCAATCTCTTAGGATCTGTTTTTACTCTACTTCTTGTTCAACCTAATTTCCTTCTTGGATCATTTCTCATTTCCCTAATCATCTAACAGACTCCTGTTCACAGTTAAATTCCGGGCAGAAGCCACCTTCTGCATGAAGGGAAGACAAACACTGGTAGACTAGGGAGGGAAGGTAGTTCTGTGCTGGTCTGAATAAAAATGGCCCTTGTAGGCTCATGAATGTGTGGTCATTGGGGAGTGGTGTTGCTTGACAGGGATTCAGCAGCATGGCCTTGTTGGAGTGGGCATGGCCTTGTTGGAAGAAATGTGTCACCAGGGGTTGGCTCTGAGGTTCCAAACTTTCAAATGACCCAGTGTCACTCTCTCTTCTTGCTGCCTGCAAACCCAGATGTAGAACTCTCAGCTGCTCTCCAGTACCACGTCTGCCTGCATGCTGCCATTCTTCCTGCCGTGATGACGAGAGATTACACCTCTAGACTGTATGTAAGCCGCCAGTTGAATGCTTTCCTTTATAAGAGCTGCCATGATCATGGCAACATTGACTAAGAAAAGCCACTTCCTTCACACCTTCCTTATATTGTTACCCTGGTCAAACTGATAGGCCAGACCTATCATTATTCCTTTAAAGATTATCTGTCCCACAACTGCCCCTCTCCCCTCTCCAATTCTCTTAACCAAGCCTCTCCTTATTCTTTTGAACCTAGAAGTGGTAACACTCCTGAATCTTGTTAGCTCCGGGTTACCCCATATTCCTGGTGAGTCCCCTCCACCAACATCCTTGTAGCCCCTCCGCTTTGTAAAGAAACAGTCTTTGACTTATTCAATTTAGGTGACTCATCTGCTTCTTGTTAGGGCTCATGACCACTAAGATTCTGTAAGTAGAATCACATTTCTCATGGTTAACATTAGAAAGCTACATCATCTTCAGTTCTGAATAGTCTTTTGCTGGCTTCGGATTGTAAACCTAGCTAAAGGCTGGAGGCAAAAGGTTTTTTTTCTTAATCTATTTTTTCAAGAGTTTACAGACCTCTACTACTGCTTTTCCCACTAGGACTTGGATCTTATTGGAAGACCCACCAAAAGTGATATATGTGTCTATGTCCCCATTAAGCTATTCACACCTTGGGGCAAGAACTGTAGATTTAAAATTGATCCCCATAGCCCAACCTTGAGCCTAGAGTGCAGTCAACACATGGTAAAGTGTTTGCTTTGTGAAAAAATTCACTTGTAAGTCTTTAAAAATAGTTGTGAGATAAATGACTAAATGGGAAAGCCTTGATGTCCTGATTGATGGTCCTAAAAACTGCTGTAGCAGTGGGGCCTTCTTTATTGTCTCCAGAAGGGCGAATACAAGAGAAGGGAAAGGTGGATGCAGATTTGATAATATCCTGAAAGGATTCAAAAATATCTTTCATATCCAAAGCACCTTCAGTGCATGTCCTCAGAGGGAGATCACTACCAGAGGGGAAAAATAGCTCCATTCTCACTCGCATGTGTCCATCTCCCCTACCCCCACCAAGGTCCCTTAGATCTGTCAACTCTGTAGGAAACCAATTTTCTGTTAACTACAAGGGAGGTTTGTTTATTCTGTTGAAATAATTGAAAAACTGTCATTTTTATTAGTGCCACAGCTGGTTCTTCCATCATGGAAGAAATACAATTATGTGTCTTCCTATGGCTGGATGCAGACAGCTATAACTTCATTATTTATTTGGGTAGCAAGTGAATCTTTATAATGAGCAGGAGAGAAGATGCATCCAAACCTCATTTGTAAAAGGAACAAATCTTAGTTTCTGGAATGATATTCCCCTTGTCACCATGGTAAGGGGGGAGATGTTTCTTCTTGTGTCGTTACATAATAGGGCATGATAGCTTTAGAAGCAGTATTAAAACAGCAGTCATTATGGGACAGGGAAGAGTATGGACCTTGGCATCAGGCCAACTTGGATTCAAATCCTAGCTCTGCTTCTAAATCCTAGCTCTGCAGTGGGTAGGAGCACCTTAGCTCTTCTGAGCTTTCGATTTTTAGTTTGCTTATTGATTGTTTATTAATTGATTGATTGACTTTCTGCCTCATGAAGTTTTCCTGGTTGACTCCAAATGCCTAGGCTTAAGATATATTCCCACCTTGGCTCTTGAGTTGCAGGGCCACAGGTACACATTTCTTCTATATGTTTAATCTGCCATTCCTTGTATATCACTGTAATTTACTATGCACTGGCTTAATCTCCCTACCTATCTCTGCCTCCCATTCTCCCTACCTCTCTTAACCACTATGTTATTTCCTTCTTTTTTTTTCAGATTCCATGTGTTGAGTCACGTGGCATGTGTCTCTCTGTGACCGGCCTATTTCACTTGATGTGATGCCTGCTTCCCAGGGTTAGCCCCACTGTTCAAAATGGCGGGAGTCCATCCTTTCTGAAGCTGAGGAGGATTCCACTGTGTGTTTATTGCCTATTCTTCACCCACATATCCTTTGGTGGGCATCCAGTGAGTCCCTATTGTGTAAAGTGGAACTAGATATGACCTAACCACTCTTGGGCCATCTTCCACTCTTTAAAGCTGGGCCCTCTACTGATGCCAGACTGAGTGAGCTTCAAGCATTCCTCCAGACTGGATCCTTATCTTTGCTCCCTCACTTTGTACACAGTTGACTACTCTACCTGAAAAGTATGCCCTCCTTGCTTCCCTTGTTCATCAGATGAGCTGTTTTCTTCTTCTTCTTCTTCTTCTTCTTCTTCTTCTTCTTCTTCTTCTT
>LOEQ01001657.1:215680-241936 GCA_001685075.1 Bramus lutescens | reverse complement strand
CTCTCTCTCTCTCTCTCTCTCTCTCTCTCTCTCTCTCTCTCTCTCTTTTCTGCCTTTTCATATTCCTTCCCATTTTTTTCTGAGTCACGAGAACACTTTGTGCTGGTAAGATGACTACTAATAAAGGTATTTTCGCCACGCCTGACAACTGGAGTTCAATCCCTAAGACTCATGTGGTAGCAGAGGAGCACTAATTCCTGCACATTGTCCTATGACCTCCACATGCATACCATAGCATGTATCTTTCCACACGTGTCTCTGTGTATAATATGTAGATAAGATGCAATAAAAAGGAACACGTAAGGGAATTGGTCCCATTTATTTAAAACCTTTTCAGTTTATTTATTTTAAAATTTAAAGATTTAATTTTCTTTTAATGTGTATGTGTGAGTGTCATGCATGCAGGTATCCATAGAGGCCAGAAGAGGTTGCCATAGCCACTGAAAGTGGGGTTACAGAAATGTGTGAACCATTAGTTGTAGGGTTTTCAAAAAACCTCCAGGTCTTTGCAGGAACAGTGAATTCCCTTAACAGAGTCATCTCTTTGCCTTCTTCTGTTTATTTTTTATGTATGTTAGAAATAATTCTCCTAATTGTGAGTGGTTTACTGACTGTATATGTATTCTTGAGGGCCACACAAAAGTTGGTACTATTTTTAGGAAAGTTCTCACATTATTTGTAAGAGTGAATTGTGTACTCATATACTCAAATTTATGGATCTCTTAATTTACAATTTATTCTCTTCTGCTGAACTGCAAGCAGATATTTTCCAGTTCCAAACTGTTGCCATCGTTATAGCTTTGTATAGTAATTTGAAATAACATCTGCCATTTAACCAGGTTTTGTCTGTCTTTTTTGCATATAATTTTTATTTCTTAAAAAGCATTATATGCACAGTTCCCTTCTGCACTACCCCCAGGCTCTCCACCCAGGCAGCTCTCCCATGTCCTTCTCTAGCACATAGTCTTGGTCCCACATCCAGTCCCTGGTCTATTCTGGCCACCCCGACCCCTTCCAATACCTAGGGTTCTGTCATAACCTGCCATACTTGCCACCACCCACAGGTCCCTTCTGCACTGTGAATCCAAACCCTCAACCCATCCAGAACTCACACAGCCTTCTCCGGGGTCTAGCCATGAGCAAATTCCTGGCCCTCCCCACCTACTCACCCTTCCAGGACTATCAGATCTACCCAGGTCTTATATTCAGTGCCTCTGGCCTAGTCTGGCCACTCTTCCCTGTGCCAGAAACAAATTCTGCTGTATCTAAATTCATTTAGAAGAAGAAAAAAGCAATACTAGATTTAAGGACACAGATTAATATCAACCTATTAACAGTAGGTGATTTTAATTCCACACTTTCTCTGACACAAAGATCATCTGTATGTAAAATAAACAGACAAACGTCACAAGTAATTGATATCATATACTAAATGGACTTAACAGTTATATACAGAATATTCCACCCAAACACTGGAGAGCCACATTCTACTCAGCAGCATAGAAAAGCTTTATAAGAATAGAACACATCCTGGTGGTGTGGGACCATGGTCTGTATTCTGTCAATTACATTTTAAATAAACACTGATTAGTCAGTAGCCAGGCAGGAAGTATAGGCAGGACAAACAGACAGGAAGTAGAGGCAGGTCAATGAGAACAGGATAATTCTGGGAAGGAGGAAGACCATTCCTCGGCAGTTCTGACCGGATCACAAAAGAAGCAAGAGAAGTAAGATGTGACTACCCCACTGAATAAGGTACTGAGCCACATGGCTAACAAAGTTAAGAATAATGGGCTACTAATGGGCTATATAAGTTATAAGAGTTAATAAGAAGCCTGAGCTAATGGGCTAATCAGTTTATAACCTAATGTAGACCTCTATGTGATTTCTTTGGGACTTAACAATTATGGGAACCGGCAGGACAGAAACCCAGACAACACCCTGGGACAAAAACAAAATCTTTACAAGTTCAAAAAGAATGAATAACCCCCTGCGCTGTACCTGAACACAGTGTGATAAAGTTAAAATTGACAGGAAAAAACTCTAGTAAATACTTAGTCATGGCAATTAAATAACTCATTACCCAATGATGACTGGGTCAAAGAAGAAAAAAAGAAAGAAAGAGAACAGTTCCTGAAACTAAATGAAAACGAAACCGCAATAAAACTAAGCCTATGGGCCACCTTTAAAGCAGTCAATAAGGGGAATTTCTAGCTCTAAGTGCCTATGCTAAAAATCAGAAAGAGCACAAACAAATGGGTTAATGATTCAACTCAAAATTTGAAGGAAAACAAAAACAAATCCAAATCCAGTCAATGGCAAAAATTATAAAAACCACAGCAGAAATGAATGAGATATAAATAAAGGGGGAAAAAGTGCAGAGAATCAACAGCTCTAAGAGATGTTTTTCAAGAAGATAGACAAGACTAACAGACCTTTGACCCAATCAAACAATAGAAAGAGAGGACCAAAATTAACAAAATCAGAAGTGAACATGGGAATTTTACAGCATACACCAAAGAAATTCAGAATATACAAACCTGTAGTTCATTAAGCTAGAAAACCTAAAAGAAATGGACATATTTCTATATTCATCCAAATCATCAAAATTATACCAAGAATTCATCAACCTAAAGAGATGCAAAACAAATGAGAAAATTGAAATAGGAAAAAAAAAGCCTTCCGACTTCAAAAAATTAGTATAGGACCAGATAGAGTCACAGCAAAATTCTATCAGACTTATTCTTAAATTCTTCTTAAATTGTTAAAACAAAAAGAAAAACAGAGGGTGCACTCCCAAACTCCTTCTAGGAAGCCACCATCTAATACCCAAACCAACTAAAGACACAACAAAAAGAGAAAACTATAGGTCAATATCCCTAATGAACATAGGCTCAAAATACTAAATAAAGTATTTCAAACAGAATACAGACATACAGCAGAAAGATTGCATACAGAGAACAAGTTGACTTTATCCCCAAAATACAGGAATGGTATAATATATATAAGTCAGTAAATGGAGTTACAGACAAAAATCATGTGATCATCTCAATGGTGGCAGAAAAAGCCTTTGACAAAATCCAACATGATAAAAGTCCTAGAGAGCTAAATGGAACATACCTCAATACAATAAAAGCTTTATCTAGGAAAGCCACATCTAATATTATCCTAAATGGAGGAAAGTTTGAAGCAAACCACTGCAGTCAGGAATGAGTCAGGGTTGTCCATTATCCACACTCCTTTTCAATATGAATCAATATGTATTCAATAGTACGTGGAGCAAAATGGCAAGAGAAGGAAATCAAAGGGATACAAATAGGGAAGTAAGAAGTCAAACTATCCTCTTTTTTTGCATGTGACATGATAATATACATTAGAGAGCACAAAAGTTCTATCCATTCTATCAGAAAACTCCCAGAAATGATAAATTCAGCAATGTGGAAGAATGCAAAAAAAACCAATAGTTTTCTATATTCCAACAACATATATAAAGAGAAGGAGATTATAACCCTCCCACTCACAGTAATGCCAAAGAAAATAAAATATCTGAGAATAACTTAGCTAAGAAGATGAAGGACCCCTACAATGGAAGCTTTAAGCCTCTAAAGAGATAAAGACCTAGAAAATGGAAAGACAGCTGATGCTCATAGACTGAAAATTTTGAAAACAACCATTTTGCCTAAAGTAATTTACAGATTCAGCGCCCTTCCAATAAAAATCCCCATCTCATTCTCCATAGAAATAGGAAAAAAAAACTATCCTAAGATTCATTTGGAACCACAAAAGACCCCAGATATCCAAAACCAATCCTGAGCAAAACGACCTATATTTTTGGAATGATTACCATTCCAGATCTTACGATATATCACGGAGTCTTAGTAATAAAAACAATATAATACTGGTACAAAAAACAGACATGTAGGCCAATGGAACAAAAGCAGAAACCCAAACAGGAGTAAAAATAATTTCAGCTATTTAATATTCAACACTTATGCCAAAAACGTGAGCTGGAGAAAAGAAAGCACCTTCAACAAATAGTGCTTGGAAAACCGGATGACCATGCGCAGAAGAGTGAAGTTAGACTGGTATCTATCACCTTGCACAAAAACTGACTCCAAATGGATCAAAGACTTAAAGTGAACCCTGAAATTGTGAGGAGAAAGCTTAGTCTGCTATACTATACAGATGTAGTGAAGGACTTTCTGAGTAGGACTGCATTTTGTTCAAAAATGAAGGCCAAAATTTGACAAGTGGGACTTCATAAAACTAAAAGGCTTCTGCAATCGGTGAAGAGGAAGGCCACATAATTCAAGAGAATCTTTTCCAGATATATGTCTGACCAAGGATTAGCCTCCAGAAAATATATGAAATAAACAAAAACAAACCAAGATTTTAAAAAATTACTCAAAAAATGGGATAGGAACCTGAATAGAAGTCTCAAAAGAAGAAAGCAATGACAAAAAAAAAAAAGTCTCAAAAAGTCTTCCTCATCCTTGGTAATTTTGGAAATGCAAATCCAAAGAACTTTGAGATTTCATTTTACTCTAGCAGGAATGGTGACAGTCAACAATAAAACCACAACCAATGTTGGGGTGAGTACGGGGAGAGAGGACCCTCCTTCACTGTTGGGGGGTTGTAAACTGCTCTGCTGCTATGTAATAAATGTGGAGAATCTCAAAAGTTAAAAATAAATATACCCTATGACCCAGGTATGCCACTCCTTGGTGTGTGCCCAAAGGGCTTGACACCCTACTCTACAGATGCTTGCTCAGCCATGTTCGTTGCTGCCCTATTCACGGTAGTTAGGAAATAGAAACAACCTAAATATCCTTCAGCTAACAAATGGATAATGAAAATGCAGTTTACTGTTCAGTTGTAAAGAAAAATGAATAGGAAAGATCATATTGATGAGGTGACCCAGACCCAGACAGACCAATGCCACATGTTCTCTCTCATTGGAAGTTCAAATCTTAGATCTGCATCCATGTCCTGGAGTGACTGCAGAAATCAGGAAAGTAAAAGGCCTATTGCAAGGCTGGGGGTGGGGAAGCAAATGGCAATAGCAGGGCATTGTAGCATGGTTAAGAAAAACTCAGAAACAGAAACTGGGGATTCAACCAGAAGGTCAGAAAAGAAAATCAGCCACCCACTGGCTCTTACCTCCACGTCAGTCCGAAAATGGTGATCCTGCCTCCAGGAATCTCAGAATGAGACCGTGACTGAGAGCTGTCTCCTCCTGTTTTATATTCCTCTCTAGTGCTGGGGTTAAAGGTGTATACACTACCGCCCGGTTTCTATGGCAAACTAGTGTGGCTACTGGGATTAAAGGTGTGTGTCACCACTGCCTGATCTGTAGGGCTGATCAGTGTGGCTGCTTTACTCTCTGAACTTCAGGCAAGCTTTATTTATTAAAATACAAATGAAATAGCACCACAGGGTAAGAGTAATCTGATGAGGAGAAATGAGAAAAAAGGTGTGTGTGGGGCTTTAAGTAGGGAGGGGAGGAGCATAAATACAGAGGAGGAAAGAGGGTAAAACAACAGTAAGGATGTTTGGAAATGTCAGTAGGAATCATACTATTAACTACCTTAAAATAATACATATAAATATATAAATAAGTATACATATATAACTTAAATGAAATTTTCAGGGAGGGGAGGGGGAGGAGAGGGAGGGAAATGGGAGGAGGTGGAAATTTTTAATAAAAATTAAAAAAAGAAATTTTCACATCTGGGCTGGCAGCGCTCCCACCAAGAGCCAAAGAAAAAACTAACAAAAGCTCAACACCAGGCATGAGATGTCATCTTTGGAGTTGTTGGCCAAGGTTGTCCAATAGACTCCCTAAACATTATAGGCTATTTCTATTGCCCTTGGTTGTCCCCCAGAAGTGGAAGGTAAGTCCCTTTTGCTGAAGACCCTATGCACTTCAGACACAGGGCCCAGAAGAGGACCTTGTGTTGGAACTGACTTTAATGCCTCCTCCCTGAGGACTAGCTGTCATGGTAACATAAAGCACCACACAAACTTGGTACCATGCAAGCACCAAAGGAAGGAAACCACCAACAGTACTACCTGCAATAAAGCCTATGAACCATACCAATGATCAGCATGGTATGATAACCTTAAGGATTCAGTAGTAACACACAACATAACCAACAGCTCTCTAATTGGACTTCAGACCTGCCCAACACATGGAAACCTGGTGTTGTAAACCTAACCAAGTATCCAGAGCTAGTGAGGTCATGGATCTTGGAGGAGAACCTACAACCACCACTTTACTAAGCTAGCACAAAATCTAACTACACTCCAGGCATCTGTCCTTCTACCCACAAGTAAATGTAGTTCTATTCCCTCACTCGGGAAACGTCTCTTTGCAACAGATGAAGATCGTTATTAAAAACCACAACCAATTAAAATATAAGAGCTGGGGAGCCCAGTCTAAAATGATACATCTACAAAACATCTCTTTGTACTGAAAGCCTCAGGGAACTTTGTGGAAGACAGAGTAAAAAGATAGGAAAAGCCAGATGCCCAGAAAGTTTGCTGTGAGACTGTTTACTAGCAATCTCAGAACTTATACCCTGAAAGTCTCACCAACAAAGCCCCTGAAGCGTGAGCAAGGACAACCTCAGACGCCACACGATAGAAAGGGGAGAGGCCGAGAGGCCTCAACCCTATGCAGAGAACTAAAGAATGCTGAGAGACGGAGAAATGGTCTTTTCCAGGGGCTAGCACACCTATTGGTTATCCAACCAAACAGTCAGCCCTGAAAACATACATACAAGCAACATCATACAGACCGTGAAGTTCAAATTTAGGAATATATTTGTATATTTAAATACATATACGCCTATCACAACAATTAATTTTTAAAAGAGGGGGCATGAATTTGAAAGAAAACAAGAAGGGTTGCTGGAGGGCTTTGAGGGAGGAAAGGGAAGGGGGAAGTGGTATAATTATATTAAAATTTCAAAAATGAAAGAAAGGGGAAAAGGCAGAAAGGGACATTATATGAATGATGCTCCTTGATGTAGAATAAAGAGAAATAACGTATGAGTATGAATGAAAGTTAAAGAAAATGAGCATTAGTAATCCTATTAAAACACTACTGATATTTTATCATAAAATATCATATCTTGAGTGTTTTGTTTTAGTTTTTCCTGTACTTTAGGGGCACATACAAGTATATGCATAGGTACATCTCTCTTATGGAAATCAGGTTGTACCATTCTTGGAAAGGTACTACATGATTGCCAATATTAAGGTGCACTGGATTTTTTAAAACTTCTTTATTATTGAATCTTTGGGGGTTTCGCAACATGCACCCCGATTCTGTTCAAGGTGCCCTCTTTTTTATTTCCATGTTACTTCCTTGTCACAGGTTGTTTCTAACTTCCCCCATCCAACCTTCTTGTGCTTTCTTTTCTCTGGGCATGCATGAATCCTTGCATACTTTTAGCAAGGTAATTAACAGCTGGGCTAAGAGAATGTTTTAAAAACATATTATGCATTTTTGAATGAAGTATAATTATATCATTTCCTTCTCTTTCCTCCCTCCAACCCCTCTCATGTGCACCTTCCCCCCCAAACCCTACACCCTATTTCAGTCCTTTTAAGTTTATGCCTTTTTTTCTCTATTTGTTAGTGTTATGTGTGTATTTGAATTCATAAATATATAAACATAGCCTGCTGAATTTGTTTAAAGTTGCTTGTATGTGTATAATTTCTGAGCGATCACTTGGAATTGGATAATCAGGGGTCTTATCCCTGGGGGTGACCAGTTCCCCTCCTGTGGTGGTCTGAATGAACATGGCTCCATAGGCTGCACAGGCTGGTATGTTCCAGTGGTAGAAAGATGAGGAGAAACAACCTTGTTGGAGGGGGTGTGTCATTGGGGTCAGGCTTTGAAGTTTAAACAGACTAGTGCAGTTTTCAAGGAGCTCTCTCTGCCTTCCATTTGTGGATCAAGATGTGAGCTCTGGGTGCTCCGTGTGCTGTGTCTTTGTTTCACCATCCTGAATGCTAACCCTCAGAAACCTTATGCCCAATTAAATACTTTTCCCCCTAATTTGCTGTGATTATAGTATTTCGTCAGAGCAATAGAAAAGCAACTAATACACCACCTTTCAGCAATTCTTAGCTGCCCATTGTTGCTTGTCTAGGGATGAGGCCCCATGAGGTTTCTACATCCTATGATAGAATATCTGTTGGTTCCAGCAGCCATACAGTTGTGGTATTATGGGTAAAACTTCCCTGTCACTTCTAGGACACAAATTCACAGCAGACTTCCAGGTTCTCTGGCTCTTACACTTTTCCCACTTCCTCTTCTGTGATGTAGGTGCAGGAATTGTGCTGCAGATGTATTCCTTGGGACTAGGCACCCCATGATCAGTTATTCTCACCATTTGGACCAGTAATGGTTTTCTGCAATGATCTCTGTCTGCTGTAAAGAGAAGCTTCTCCGTTGAGGGATGAAAGCTATGCCTTGGGTATAAGGTACATACTTAGGGTGCAGTTAGACATTATTCATGTGTAGTAAGTGGTGAGAGAAAGTTCTCTTCTAAGGTCTTTGACCTCACGAGTCTCAGGTAGTTGATCAAATTTCTGGTACAAACCTGCTTTTTCCTCTGTTGAATGGGCCTTAATTCACTAAGTTATTTTTTTTTTTTGTGTGTGTGTGTTCTGAGGATAGAACCCAGGTGGCCAGGCTTGTGCAGCCTATTCCATAGGCTATCTCAAAAATAAGATATTCTTTTTAGCACCATACTGTTGAGCTTGTAAAAATCACATCAACTTACTAATGTGTGTTCAATGACTGATTCCACTTACAGACTTGCTCTAGGTGAGAGATGAATTCATTATAGAGCAAGTCGTCATTGTGGTTGGAATATGAAACTTTGAATCAAACAGATCTATGAATTTGGCTAAAATTCTGATTCTATTTATATGTCTCTAATTCATGGGCAGCAACATCTACTCAACTGGTTATGGTAGGGGGTGAATATAGTTAAACGCATAAAGTTCTTGGTGTAATGCCCTTACAGATATTCAGTAAATATGTAAATAAACTCCGTGCCCCGTGCCCCTTCCCACTCTTCAACCATGGCTGCCCTCTCTCACTCTCACAGACTACTGCTTGGTAATCTGGGAGTGGGGAAGATGAAAACAGTCAGTCTTTATGACGTTGTACCTCATTCCTGTTCAGAGGCGTTTCCGAAGTGGTAGAAGACGCCCCATCTGCAGCCCTAGGCAGACAGGGACTAGAGTTCTTATCTTTGGAAGCTGTGAGACCGTTTGTGTTCAGGAGGCCTTGGAATAACTAACTCGACTTTCTGATCCCAATTTCATCACCTGTAAACATGGATCTTCCATTTTCCTTAAACCATTACCCTGGATAAGCAGTGACACAGTGGGAGGCTGCTTGGTACTTCGTAGAAGCACGCTAAGTAAGGTGCTCAAATCCCATGATCCAAGTTTGGATCTTTTAGCTCTACAGCATGCTTGGCCAGGTGCTTCAATCCCTTTAGCTATCTCTAAAATGGTGATTTTGATCAAATAGCTTTGGAGGGTTCTCCCTCCTTTAAAACTTGGTGTCTCTAATGTTGGCTTCATTCCACATATTCAAATCTGCATGGGCACTCCTGTGCGGAAAGCATTGAGGTAATATCTGCCTGCTGAACCACCTGAACTTCCTCTTAACTCAGAAATGTGAAAACATGGGTGGATTGTCTATGCACCAGAGATATTTTCAATCTGGTATGAACAAGAGCTGTGGAATGTTGTTAAGTTTATACATAATAAGGGCCTGCAGTTAGGTGATACACTGTAGGTCCTTAGTGTATGGTAGATAATTATACCTCCAAGATAGGACCTTGTTTGCTTGCTTGATTTGACATCATTCTAAGGATTGAATGCAGAGTCTTGAGGATGCTCGTCAAGCCATTTGCTGTGTAGTTACATGAAGTTTGAACTTCTGGAGGATTCAGGGCACACTTCTTGTATTAGAAGTTCTCTGATTTGCATCAGAGATTCCTAGAGATCATAAGGACCTCATAGGGCAAAGGGGAACAAAGCCACATCTTCCCACAATTAACGATAGGTAGCTGGGAAATATCCAAACTTTCCCCTCTTCTAATCTTTGTGAAAGGAATATAGACATAGGAGATAAACTCAAAGTAACAATCGGAATCCATGAGATAAAGGTATTAATCAAAATACAATTCCTCATCCATTTGTGCATTTGTTTCTCTACTCACCAAGTCTTAATGGAGTACCTAGTATGAGATATACTATGGTAGCTATATGGGGATGAAGGATCAGAGCACAAATAAAGATAAATTAGACAATTATAGTATACTCTAATGAGGTGAGACATATATCTAGGCAGGTTTAATCAAGGTCAGAGAGGTGTGTAAGTCATGAACTATGTCAGAACATTTTGCTAAAAAGCAGAGCTGAAGAATTGGCCCATTCTTTTCCTGCCAGTCATGTATCCCAGTATGAGTGTGTTTCTATCCACGTTGGTGGAGCACCTTCTAATACTGTGTGAAGGGAGTCATCTGTAAGGCTAGACAGCAGCTAGCATGGGCAGGCATCAGGTTCCTCGCAGGTTAGGGGAGGTGGAAGACTAATGTTGTTAAGGCCAGGATCAGAGTCCCTGGATGGCGAAGTCGGATTCTACAGAGAAGGGTGCAATGAACACCCATCTCGGTTTGTTTACCTTGTCTACGGCCTTTCCTGGACTCCTAACCCCAGGAAGGATCCTGCCAGTGGCTCACCCTTCCTGTTATTTGATTCTTTTGTTGGATGCCTTTGATAAAAGTAGATGTGGAAACCCAAAGTGTTAGAGAGCAGAACTAGCCTCAGAGCAACTTAAACCTAGCCTTTCATGCCTTGGGTAAGAACACGGGAGCCCAGGGCAATGGAACGTTTGTTCTGATCTCCATCCCGACGCTAGATGCTTCGTTCTTTCACACCTTCCCTACCCGGATCTTTCCTCTAACAAGAATTGTCTGCACTTTCTCAGACAACAGAGCACACCCCAAAGGCTCAGGAATAAGCTTCTTAACCTGGATTTGGACCTCTTTTTGCCTTTCCTTGATGTGGGATCTTGGGAAAGTACTTAATATCTCTGAACTTCACTGCCCACCCCCTACCAGAACATTTGCCTTGAAGTGGGATTGTGGCGATTCCTAGGAGGACACTGCTCAGCATCTAGTGTTCAGAGCCCATTTTCCTCTTAGGTTACTTTCTGCAACCCCTGGATCCTTTCTTATTCCCAAGAGTTTGGAAGGGATCAAAAGAAAATTTAGTTTGGAAACTATTCATAAACGCAGCGTAAATTCACTATATCAAATGAACCTAATCTTGAGAAATAACTGCAATCCCCCTAACTTTTCTCTGGGATTCCAATTCCTAAGATTCAAACGGCAGTTAAATCCTGACTCCCACACCAGTCTTCTATTTCTCCAGACTCCTTTTATAAAGCAGAAAAAAAGCTCTAGCTCCTTAAAGCTATTGCTGCTTGGCTCTCACATATTTATGCAGGCTGATCTGACCCTAACTGACTCAATTCTTATCCCTTTTGGCCGCAGTTGGTGTTCACTGACTATCTGTACGTGTTTCTACCCCTCCCAGTCTTCCTGGCAGGTGACTGGACCTGAGCAATGAACTCCAGACAAAAATCACACTTTTGAGTTGACGCCAGGGGCTTTCTCCTGCCCTCTCTTCTTTGCCATAGTAACAGTGGAGGTCAAACGATGAGGTGGGATGTCACACAAGAGAAAGAACAGCATGCCTACCACCGCGAATATAGAAAGAATGGGATTCCTGAGACAGTGAATGTACAGAGACTTCTTTTGACCTGACTTTCTTTCACACTTTGAATGACTAAAAAAATTAACCTTTTTTAAGTTCTGAAATCTCAGTCTGTTAACTCAGCGCAATTACATCTTGACTAATAGGCCCCACTTTAAAGATGGTGAGAATAAGTTCATAGGTAATTACACAATATGCCAATCAAAGGGCTAAGGAATGACAACATCTTTCTAGTTCCTCATAGCCATGCTCTATGGTCTATGTCTTCCTTAGTACCCAACACCACTTGGCATATCTTGCTTTTGTAGCTCTGTTTGCGCTCATGTTGGTCCTTCCAACTCTCCCTCTCTTCTCTTTCTTTGGTATAATAGAGAATAATAGAGAAAAATGTGAAAGGCCCACGCTTTTTATGTCATAAACTATGACATAAAAAATCATAGAATTCCTTCTAATGCTGCAATTCTTTCTCAGAATTTATCTTGAGTCTTAACTGCTGAAAGTGGCTGCTTAGTATCTGGCTCCCGTTTAGTCTGTGGCTAAAATGACAACAAGACACCCCTAAAATTCATCTTCACCAATGGATTTGTAGTATTTGTTTTTTATTTGTTGAACACAACAGGGGCAAGGTGGGATACGGCCATTATACTGTAACTGAATTATTGAGTGTTTTGGTTTGGAGTAGTCTGTTCACAGGTAAAGCTCAATGTATTTAATAGTTGTTATCAATGATTGGGGCAGTGACAGATCTAGAAGATGTGGAAAGAACTTGGTGGCACAGCCCTTTCTTTAAAGAAATATCTGAGATGTGTGTGTGTCTGTGTGCATGTGTGTGCTTATAGGTGATATAGATACAGACATATATGCTTATAAAGCAAATGAGAAAACTATTTTGCTCACTTGATCCTGATTCTCACAATAGTGGGTTTTAGGAACATTTAGAAAAGTTGCAGAATACTGAGTATTGGAGCATTTTCCATGCATCAACCTCTTCACTCCATTACAACTGCTTCAGCTGTGCAGTGGATAACTAACTTATTATTCAGAAAAGTGAAGAAACCTGCCCAGAGCCTCATATATACAATTTAAATCCAGTGCTTCCAACTCTAGAACTTGAAATCTTCCCCAGCATACCACCAGAGTACCCCTAGCCATCATCCTAACAAGGCAAGTTTCCTTTACCTTATTGAAGATGAGTGTGATGAGCCCAGTCTTCTTCCTGGACTCGCTGAATTCCTATTTCTCAAGGCCTCTCTACCTGCTGAGTCTTACTCTTCATTCTTGAAATAGGAATTGTCCTATAAATAGAGTCTGGTCTGGCTTCCTGGCCCCTGGCTGGTAGAAAAGGGTATTTCCGATGCATACTCGTTACCAGTCTGTTCAAAAATAGTGTGTATATACTTGGTCCTCTAAGGCTGACAACATCTGTACTTATGACCCAGCATAGACCATAAGCATTTGTTGGTGAGGCCTTCTAATCTTTAATTGGGGATTAGTGGGTGGGAGGAACAGACACCATGAAGTCTGGACTCTGATCCCATCTACAGGCATTGATTCAAACCCGAGGGTTCTGTGGAGGAAAGCTGTGATGTATTGACTTGATACATCGGATTGCTCCTGCTACTTCATTTGATTTGTACTTTTAATCCTTGGACTAGCCAAATGGAGAAGAGAGCACATAGCCAATCCATTTCACTTTAAAGACACTCTGTACTTTGCCCATTCCAGTGATTGTGACTTTCCTTTTCCTCTTCTCTCATCTCAAAATGAATATTTTGTTTTTGTTTCGACTTCAGGGATCAGGGCATACCACAGCACACCTGAGCAAACAGGGGCTCTGGCGGACTTGTGGACTTAAGGAAACACATTAAGTTTTGAGTCTGTTACTGTGAACACACAGTGAGCACCAAACACCTATTAAGACTCAGGACATCTTCAAAGGGTGCTTCTCCTTTGTCCTGGCACTTGGCAGCCAGCTGCTTCTAAGAGTCTTTGGGCAGGAAAAATAATCACATTTGGATACCCAGGCCTGTCAGGTCAAAAGCAGGTCTTGAATCCAGACCTCAAGACCCCAGAACAAATTGAAACGGCAAGTCCCCACCTTGTCAAAATATGGCTTTTCCTCCATACAGAATGCAGCCAAGCTGCTCGGTGGGGTGCTAAATAACTACAATGTTTGATATATTAGAGAATCTGACTCATTTTAAGTTTCTATCAGATCTGCCTGAAATTCAGTACCTTAGCAAACAGTGTTTTATTGTTGATGTTTTCATCTGAAATGGAATCTCAGACAACAGGGCATAGCCCAGAGAAAGACAGAAGAGAAAAATGTAATCTCTGTACTTTCTCATTCTCCATCTGTGCCAAGGAAAAGGGCTGATACTCCTGGCAAGTCAACTATGTCTCTGGTGTTACTCAGGAATATGGAGTTGCTTGGAATCTTACACCATTTCTAACACTTTGGGTCCTTATTACCGTTTGAATATGACATGTCTTCTACAGTCTCATTGCCAACCACGAATGCTGTTTGGGGAGGTTTGTTGGCCTTAGGGGCAGGAGGCCTACCAGCAGACATATCCATGGGCCTCCTATTGTGCTTTCTGCTGCTGTGATTAAAAATACTCTGATAAAAAGGTAACTGCAGGGAGGAAAGGTTTACTAGGCTTATCCATCACTGAGGGAGGCAGGGGTAAGGCAGATACTCAAGCAGCTAGTGACATTACATCCACAGTCAAGACAGAGAGCAATGAACACTGCCATGCTTGCTTTCTCTCACCTAGCTTTTTCCTTTCTTATATACTTTAAGACTGTGTAGAGAAAAATGGTGTCACCCACTATGGGGTGCGTCTCCCTACACCAATTAACAGTCAGAGCCCACAGGCCAACCTGATCTAGACAATTACTCAGCTAACATTCTCTTCTCTAGTGATTCAAGGTTTTTTGTGATGCGGGATGCCCTTCTGTATAAGTATTGCTTTTATTGGTTAATGAATAAAATTGTTTTGGTCAATGGCTTAGCAGAGTAAAACCAGACAGGAAATAGAGAGAGAGGAGGTGGAGTCAAGGAGATACCACATAGCTGTGGAAGGAGACAGACGCTGGAACCTTACCAGTAGGCCACAGCCTCATGGTGATACACAGATAAACAAAAGTAGGTTAATTTAAGATGTAAGAGCTAGCTAGGAATACACCTAAGCTATGGGCCAAAGAGTGTTGTAAATAATATAGTTTCTGTGTGATTATTCGTGTCTGGGTGGCCGAGAAAAGAATATGCAGTCTCAGGTTAGTTTTGTGGGCATTTAAAACTAATTGTCACACTGTAGTCGGGGCTTTAGAAGCTGAGGTTCTCTGCTGAGATGTGAATGTTGCAGTCCTGATAGGCAGAGCTGAGCCAGGTGCCATGGTGGACTGGGAATTGAAACGAGCATCTCTTTTAAGTTATTGTCATCTGGCACTTGTCAGGTCGACAGAGAAAACAGAACCACCTCTTTAGCAGAGGTAGCTAGGTGAAGTGACCGAGAGCTTTGTCTTCAAGACAAATCCAGTTCCTGTCCCTTAGCATCCTGGCACTTTTNTATATATATATATATAAATCATACTGCCTTGGTTTCCTTGTACCGTATAGAATCTATAAGACTTATATGAGAAAATATAAACATTGTGTGTCTGATAAGAGCTACAGAAGCAGCACTGGTTTCTCAGAGCCAGGGACCCAAGCTTATACATTAATAGGAGGAAGTGTAGCCTTCAGGAAAAGAGCGTTCTTGGTTAACTTCCATATAACTTCTGAGGCTGTTGAAGACTTGAGGGTTTGGACACTAAATTTGGTCATGGAGTATTAGGTTGAATTCTTGGAATCCCTGCCCGGTGTGTGTATCCTTCCCTGGAGGGAACTCTAAGTCTTGACTATCCAGGTCTCCTGGCTGCTTCTAACACTTACCTTTGCTGCAGACAGATCCCCACCCCGAGGTGACTAATCCCTCACATCTCAGGTAAAAGGTCATTTGTAGTGTCTAGGCTGACTGAGTCCCTCACTGCCACTCCCACTACTCTGGCAGGGCTTTGACTGCATCTGTGGTGACACTGTTTGCTCTACCCCTGCAGTCCTTTGCAGATTGTCAAGTTCCAGAGAACCAGTGAGTCACAGCTACTTAAGAGTTCTTTTTCTTATCTGGCAATAAATAAATTCAACTCCATGCATTTGGGCTGAAAAGAGTTGAGCTTTGACTGACAAGCACTCTGAATCATATGCACCTTTGTCCCTGATGTCGCCTCACACTAAACCACCATCATTCCGTTTTAATGTCCAGCTTTTACTCATTCGTTTAAGTCATAAGCCCAAGGAAATTTTACAGCAAAGGAGAAGCTATTGAACTCTATTACACAGGTATCTGTTCCCACTGTGTCTTCTGCTATGATAGCAGTCAACATGATCAATGCCACTAGTTTTTGATGTCTGTGTTGCTTCTCTCCTCCGGGGTTTACCTCTTGCTTATAGAAGAGGAGGAATTCAATACACATGGGGTGAAGGAGCAGAATTAGCAGACATCCCACATTAATACCTACTTTACTTTTCTCATTGCTATGGCCAAATACTTGACAAGAAAGAACATGAAGGGACAATGACTTGTTTTGGCTTACAGTCTGAGGGGACAGAGTTTATTTTGGGGGCGGGTTGGGTTGGTGGCAGAAGAGTGAGTTGCTTGGTCACACTGTGTCCACAGATGGGCAACAAAGGGGTGTTGTCATGCCATGTCCTTCTTTTCCTCATCATCTAGGGACTTCAGCCCATAGGGCTATACAGCTAACTAATATTCGGAGTGAATCTTCTCTCCTCCTCATTTAAATCTCCTTGGAAACACCTTTGAAAGATGTTCCCAGGGGTATCTCTTCTAGGTGTTTTCAAATGTAGTCAAGTTGACAATGAAGATGAACTCCCAGAGTCTCCTAAATGGAAACTGTGTAAGTCTATTTTGCCACAAATTACCCCATTTTAGCTTAATATGGTCTCAAGACATACACCAGAGACCAATCTGCTATGCTGTTTTCATAGCTGCAACATTGGATCTACCTACCATTCACATATGATTAAAGCCAATTTTTTATTATTAGGAATTTTCTGTTTCTTCTCCCACATCCTAGATTCTGGGTGTTGCGAGCTTTGATTCATCCTGAGGAGGAGGAAATTAAAGTACCTTAGTGTCTCCTCCCAACTCGGTCGTGATAATAGGTTATTTCATTCTTCCCCTTTTGCTGCTTTAGTGATGGGATTGTAGAAAGGCTGTTGGAGACATGGATAGTGATGACATGATATAAGCAGGTAAATAGAGGAAAACGCAAAGCCCCGCGTGGGTTTTCAAAATATTGTCTAAAGAACATCAACTCTTTCTTTGCTTAATGTGTCTAAATTAATTCATTTTAATAGCAAGCATCATAATAGCAGCTGTGCTAATTTTATTCCCCGTGGCTGTGATAAAGTGCACTGACAAAAGCAACTTACGAGAAAATTCGGTTCCATGTCAATCATGGTGGCGGGGAGAGGAAGGCAAGAGAAACTTGAGGCAGCTAGTCACATTGTATCTACAACATGAACACAAGTGTTGAGCTCACTTTCTCAACTCTTAAACATTTCAGAACCCCCTTCCTAGGAAATGGTGTCGCCCACAGTAGGCAAGTCTTCACACTCAATTAACATAATCAAGATAATGTCCCATAGACAAGTCCACAGGCCAGCCTAATCCAGACAGTCCCCCAGTGAGACTCTCTTCTCAGGGGATTCTAGACTGTGCTAGGCTGACAATTAAAAGTAACCATCACAATAACCAAGTTCAGCTCCCTTTACCAAAAACCTTATGCATCTTGTATTCTTGGGTATTTTCAATCAGGGAAGAATGAGCCACTAATTAAGAGGGACCAAAGAATAGCTAGTGAATTCTGACCCAGAATAAGATTTGTATAGCTACCCCTCTGTCCTATCTACAAATCTCTGCTAAAGATAAGCATGAAAATCACCAAATAAGCTCAGGCATTAGACATGTTCTGTTTGACCCTCCAGATCAGTTCCTGACCTATATTCCCTTCTAGATCTTGGTTTTTCTTGGAAGATCTCCTCCAACCTTCCTATCTGGCTACAGAGCTTTCAGAGATTCCGTGTCTTGGTTTCAGAGATGGGTGGTTAACATCTTTTTTTTTTTAAGGCAAGTGATATACCTCCCACCCCAGGTTGGTATGAGACCTAATGAGACCCATGACGCATAACTCTGGGGGCGTGTGAGGAAATGCTGCACCTATCTCATTTGTGTGGACAGAAAGCTGAACTGCTGCTGGGCAGTAGGAGACGCCAACAAGAGACACGGATGAAAGTGATCATCCCTGCAGTGGGTGGAGATACAGACACAGACCAAATGATACCATCTGAGTTGCCTATATACCCTCCCTCAATGGCTTTCCAGAAAAATCCCTCTGTTGAAACGGAATTATCTGTCACTTGCAGTCAAGAAATTCTAATGGATACATCTATGCTTTGCCAGCGATAGGCCTGGCCCTTATCCACAAATTAGTTTACTTAATCCTTGCAACAACACAAGGGGAATATGTTATTAACTTCATTTTACAACTAAAGCATCGGAAGCTCAAAAAAGCTAAATATTTTTCCCTTCCGGGTAGTGTTTTGTTAAAATGCAGCTCCAACCTCTGTATTATTTTCTCAAGGAATGGATTGTAATTAGTGTAAGCATCATGTCCCTTTCTCAGAATTTCATGTCTTCACTTCTTTCTGTCCCTTCTCAACACTCCTAATTCGTTCACTGTCTCCCTCCTCTCTGCTCCTACTCTTTGACTTCAGGAATACAAGGAGTGGATATTAGTCACCCAGAATTAGTCATTCTTCCTCTGGAGGCAGAAGGCTGGCTGGCAATGATGACCACTGTGTACTCCTGAACTGGGTACTGGCAACTCTTTCTTTTCAGGCACTCAGCCATTCTTGGAGGCTTCTCTGACAACATCTGGATGACAGGAGGGACTCTAGGCTGATAGATACCCTGCTTGGTTTTATTATTTCATTGCTTGGGCATTTGTATGCAGCCAGTTGTGTTTGAAACCCTGCCTCTTTCTGACATCACTTCCTAAATGTGCTGACATGCCTGTGAGCCAAACCAAACAGGTTCACAATGCTATGCCTGGAGAATATTCCCCTTTGAATACAGCTGGCAAAACAAAAATTTCCCCAACCTGCAGAGAGGACCTGCCAGCCCTTGTATGACCGAGACACGGGCCCTTGGAGACCTCATTGGATTTTAATAGGAAATGGTTTCAACTCAGCTATCATGCTGTGTGTGTGTGTGTGTGTGTATGTTCATGGTCATTTCCTCCTGAATTAACAAACCCACACTGAAAAATGCCTAATAGTCACTAGCCTGCTATAGACAGGTGTTTTGTGAAAATGATCATCCCAGCAGCCGTTTGTTGGAGCTATGGTTAGTTTCCTATTTTACAAAAGGAAAAATTGGGGCTTGGAAAGATTAAAGAACTTGCTCCATTCTCCCCAGCTACAAGAAGCAGAGGTCAGCTCTAAGCCAGCAGTGCTTACCTCCCAAACTTGCCACTGCTAGATGTGCCTCCATTCTCCCCCATCATCAGGCTTCAGTTCTTTGTGCATCCAGGAGAGTAGTAAGGAGCTGTGGGAGGGGCTTCCAATACCTTCCCAGCTCTGGGAGGTTCAGCCAGCTTGTTTTCTTTTCTGAATCTTCAATTTTTTAAATATATACAAAATGAAATGACAAAGTATCCGTGTGACAGAGAAGTCATGAGATCAACAGAGGAAGACGTTTATATGGCAAAAGTACTCCAGGGCAAGGTCAATTCTTTGGAGAAAGCTTAGATTCGGCTCTAGTTTCTACCTATTATTTATTTCATAAACTTGAACAACTTATGAACCTTCATTTCCTCATACATAAATAAAGATCGACCTAGTATCCTCATGGTGAGTCCTAGCGTAGTATCTGCTGCTAAACAGAAACTTGTAAAATGGTATATACACTATGAATAGTACATAGATGTCAATTTCTAGTATAAAATACTGTGGCAGATACTTTTGGTTCCTACTGGAGGTTACTGCTGCAGAAGGTTGGTTCTCAATGGAGTTAGAAGAGGCTTAATAAAGCTACTGTACATGCAGCCCTCTAATCTCAGTATTCAAAACCAACAAGTTCTAGTTTTTTGTTTGAACAATTAATAAATATTTGCCATAAGAATATTCAAGGGGATGGGGAGGACTCTGATCAATATCTATATTATTTAAGGATCTGTGTTGATGGATACCCCATTCTGAACATATTGAATCTCATATTCACTGTTAAGGCTCTGCTTGGATAACATGTATATTACTATGGTTTGAACTGAATGGCTAACACAGTTCAAAACGCTTTCCACCTCGTTCGAGGAGATTGAATAGGGAAGGAGAATGGTGGACTTATTCTCTTGCCTGGGATAAGTCTGTAGACACATGACTTGCTCCTGGTCAATGGGACCTGAGAAGAAGTCCACAGGGGTAGAAAAGGGTTACAGAGAATGGAAAAATGAAAGTAAAGATTATGTGCTGTTGGTAGTGGTTGCATTTACTTGTAAAGCTAGGAACTGCTACAGGTAAACCCATTCCATGAAAGAAATTCCCCTGGTACCCTGAGAACAGGAAAATAAAGAAATCAAAGATAGCTAGACCATGATATTGTCAAACTACTATGTTTGCCATCTCTGGATCTGTTTCTTATTTGGATATCTATTGAAATTTTATCTTCTGTTCTAGTCCCTGCAAGCAGCCTAATAAAGATCAATTATATCACAACTCAGCAGTCTGTCCACCTTCTTGTAGGATTTGAGATAAGGTCGGTCAAAGTTCTTCCTAAACTGAATTAATACATTCTGGAGGAGATTAGCCATCAGCAGGAGCTGAGAGACAGATGGCGCTGAGATTTGAGAAATATCCAAATTCTATCCAGGTGGCTCACAAGCACCCACAGCCTATGAAGGCAGTAACTTAATCAATGATCTGATAACCCAATTTTCTGAAGCAACGAGTCAGCTCTCAAGCAAAGGTTTGCTGTGCATCCACTAAGGAAGTTTACATAGCAAGAAACCACCAGGGCTTCATAGCACTGAATATTTCGTTCCCTCCAGGAAGGGAGGGTTTGCAGCAGGGCACAGAAAGTTCATTAGACGCTGCTGAGACATGGACAGAATCTCTCGGGAGACTATCTGGTTACCTTTGCTCAGATGTTATGCACATCGGAGAACCTTCTGAAGACTTATTCAGCTCCTCAGGGTCCTCCGCGGAGAAGTAAGCGTGTGTACTCAGTGAAGGATTCAAGGACACGGGGTCATCTGATGCCCATCACAAAACAGGGAAAGAATACGATTGTTGAGGCCTAGCAACAGAATCACTGCCCCAGAATTGTGATTGGACATGTGGCCTCAACAGCAGCACTCAGCATTCACTGAGAGCTTTGGCTTCTAGTCTCATGACCTGGAACTCTGATTGGTACCCAGGAGAGTGGGGAGAACATTAAGATAGACTTATTTGGGACCGTCCGTAGAGATGCCGCTGTTCTCCATCCTCCCCTTTGCTCGCTTCACTCCAGTAACCTAGGCTCTGTCGTAGCCCCACAGAGTGCTGCATTCTTTTCACAGCTGTCTCGCAGGCTGCCTCTCTCTTCAGACTTACCTAAGTCGTCTTTCCTTCTCCTCCTGCCCAGCTCTTCGTCATCTAAGAATCTTTAGCTCAGGTTCCTCTACCACCATCTTTGCTCCCCACCCAGTTTGAATTGTCTTTCTAGTCGCTAACACCGAGTTCTTCACCAAACTGGTCCATATACAACCATGCACTTACTTGCCTGCTTTCCTTATTGTGATCTTTCTTACTAGATTATAAAGTCCACAAAGGGGGCTCTCAGCAATCTCCCTCCCCACAGCGTTCTCATTGCCTCACACAGAACAGGCACGCCATGTTACTTGTTGAGGAAAATGAATGTTGTGTGAATGTAAGACATTCGAATACCCATGACGTTAATAAAATTGTTGGCCTCTTTGCCAGTGCTGCAAAGAGTTTGGGTAGTTTTGATCAGTTCTGGGCGGCTAGACAAAGTCAGGCTGCATCCTGCTCCCTTGAGGACCCACTCTGAGTTCTCACCCTAGTGGCCTGGCCTAGACGTTGCAACTCCGTTTCTTTCCTGTGTATTTGAGCATTCTGAAAGATGAGCTTCCTCCTAGAAGTCAAATTGACACTGGAGACCAAGACAAGCGGGAAAGGCAGCAAGGATAAAGGGACTCTTGACAGAACCCTTTAGGTTTAATCTGCCGGGTGACTTAAGAACAAGAAAAATGAATGGTGTAGCTGGGACCAAGACATCATCTGCCCACTTTGTCCTCTAAATTAAACCTTTTTGTTATTATTTCCTTTACCTAGCCTCTTCCCCACCCTCAAGTCCTTGCAGTATAAGTATTTCCAGTATTGACCAGGTCTCTTCTCAGCTTCAAA
Source organism: Bramus lutescens (assembly GCA_001685075.1). Classification (NCBI taxonomy): domain Eukaryota; kingdom Metazoa; phylum Chordata; class Mammalia; order Rodentia; family Cricetidae; genus Bramus; species Bramus lutescens. The sequence continues at coordinate 219,591 of LOEQ01001657.1, read as the reverse complement.
TCCCTCTGTGTTTCCCCATTATTCATAACACAGCGTGGACTACATGCCCCTGCATGAGCTGACCCTTAACTCACTCCCATTTCATCCCCTGCTTTTCTTTGCACAGTTTGCTTTCTGGCCTCTTCAAACAGACCCCACACCCCCATCACATGGTGCTCTATCCTGCTGCTTTTGTGCTTTGGATACACACTTCTCTGCCTGGATCGGTCCAACCGTCATTTCTGTGAAACCTTTCTTTACAATGGTTTCTTTGCCCCTCTCCTGCCATTGCTTTCTTATAGCATGCATCGTGTACCGCTGGAATAGTGTCTGCTTTATCTCCTGCATCCTCTTTCCAGAGTGAGGTTCTTGCAAAAAAAGGGTGGTAGCATTCTCAATGTTGCCCCATAGCCTGGTAGGGCCTTAAAGAGATCCAGGCCCAGTGGTTGCCTTATCTAGGATGTCTTGAGAGTCCAAAACCAAAGAACTGAATCTGTTGACCACAGGTAAAAAGTACTTTCACTTCTGTGTCCTTCTCAGCGTCTCCTATCCTCCTCTGGAAGACTGACTGATCCAGCACAAAGCAGATAAAGGAGAGAAAGGGCAGCTGGGTTGAAAAGCATTCTTTCCTCCTCTGCATAGTCAGTACAGTTCTTTTCTGACAACCAAGGGCACGTGTGTTGAATGATCAGTGTGACTCTTGTCTCAGCAAGCAAATACTGAATATTACCTTCTAGATAGACCCCAGCCATGCACCCAACTTCAGAAAGTCTCCTTTGTTACCACCCATGAAGTTAGTTGTTTCTGCTAAAGTCACATTTGGAACTACTTTTTGTGCTTGCTTGATCCTTCCAGACTTCCACTGCCAAGCCTAATGTTTCAAGTAGATTATTTTATACAAGATGGCCACTTGCATTAGTGAAGGCAGGAGGGGATGCTCTGTATAGCATCTGGAGGTATGACCAGGCTGACAGCCTAATTCTTCAAGGAGCACTAATTGAGAAGTAAGTGTTAGAACTTTGTTGTGGGCTAAGTTTGACTTTAGGGGGCTATCTTTGAACCGCCTTGTATTATAAATAGAGCGAGGATGAAATGTATTCCATTAGAATACATTAAGTTCTGGAATAAAGTTGAAGAAAGACCTTCAGTTCACTTGTTTACTCAGTTATCAAATGTTATTTTATGACCGCTCACTATGCGCCAGGCCCTATTGATACAGGCATTCACCAATGCTCACATTTTCACATTTTCGTAAGTGTTATGATGCTACAAGGGGGATTCTTCATTCCACAGGAACATGGAACCATCGAGGAACATTTCATAGAGAAGGTGCCATTTAAGCTCTAGTTACCTTTCAGATACTGTGACAAAACACACTGAGCAGAAACAACTTAGGGAGGAAAAGGATTTATCTTGGCTACACTTGGAGATCGTAAGCCAATGTGGAAAGAAATCAAAGCGTGAGCTCATACCAGGACACCAAGAAACCTTAGAGAACTTAGGTGAGAGTGATCGCTTGAAGGAGAATGAAAGGCTGGCCAGAGGAAGAGCAGAATAACACCAGAAGTTTGGAGTCTAAAATGCCTAGAGACCCAGACTCACACAAACACACTTCTGATGGTGAACATGTAGCATGTGATTGGCTCATTTTGTCACAGAGCTCTTGGAAGGTAAAATAAAAGATAATATTCTTTCCATGTGGACATTCCTAATGATCATACAAACCCTCTGTCACAATAGTTAATAATCTATGAATTATACACAATTATATATATAACTAAAAGGATTAGTGACTTTATATGCCATTTTCTTCATCCTGAGTGCTACTTAAAGTCTGACACAATGAAAGTCTTTACTAGAATTGTGTCTGCAGTAATTAGCTAATTCTCCTCTTTTGAAGTTTACAGGATACCATTGTTTCATTTCCTCTGTTGTCATATTTTTCTTTAATCTCTTTGGGTTAGAATAGTTAGAATTTCAGGAATGTAACTCAAAATATTAGTTGAAAGGGACAAATACAGGAATAAGCTTGAGGCCTTTTTTCTTTTCCTTTTTTCCCTCCTTTTTAGTCAACTGCAGAGCGGCATGGCATTTCTCAGTTGTGCTGTCTGGGCCTAGTCTAGCACTGCTGGTTATCAGTTTCCCAGCCTGTGTACTTTTCTACTTTGCACTTGTTTAGCTTCCACAGAACCACACCCTAAAGTGCTTTACTGTCCCTCTGCTACTCCTAATATGGTCGAAAATCAACTCACCTTCCGGGTTGCTGACAGCAAATTCACCGTGTGGCGAAAGTGCCTTGGCTCCCAGTAACTCTTTGTTCAAGGAGTATTATTACCATGGAGTGTGTCTGACACCCAAGGAGCCTGTCCAGGCCCCTGCAGACTTAAATGTGCGCCTGAGAAACTGTGTTTGGATTTACCGCTACAGCCACTCCCAGACCTGTTGCATACTGGAACACTGCTAATGAGCCAACAGCCAGGCTGAGTCCTTTGTGAAGTGTTTCTGGATGTCAAATTGCTTTTGCTGCTTGATAATTACAGCAGCTCATGGGATGAGAAGGAACCTGGCAAAAATTGTCCCCTTGTTAAATACAAACTTGTTGATAACCTGTTGTATCTGTAGACACAATTCAAGTTTTCAGTCTCCCCAGAGCTGAGATTACAGATGCATGTGTTATGTAATCAGTGTGTGTGTGTGGGGGGGCATTTCTCTTGTGAATCTGCCCCCACAGGATTTATGATGGCATCTTCCTAGACTGGCTCTATAATTATTTAAGTCAGATTATTTTTGAAATAAGTTAAAAAATAAACATGGACTTGGTACATTGGTCACTCCCCTGGTATTGGGGAGAGATGGGGGTAGGGGTTGACAAAAGGGGAGGGAGAAGAAGGGGGGTTGGGAGAATAGTTCACCTGGGCCCCAACTTCTAGTTTGACTCTTCCTAAAGTCTTTGCTTCTAAATTACTAGGTTTAAAATGCAGTGATGCTAACCCCAGAAGCTGGGAAACCTTTAGTATACGGTTCAGGAATAAAAAGGTAGCAAAGGGAAAGGAATTCAAGATTTTCTAAACCGTTATTTGAATACATTTATTGCAACAAGAATGCTGTTATAAATATGCACAAGCAAAGGCCATCTTTCTCTCGTTGTTATCGGATTCCAGGTTGGAAGGAGACATCTGTAAAATCTTCCATGGGTTCCTGCTTTGAGAATAAGCAGTTATTGCTAAATCTCTACTACGATCACAGCACATGCCACTTGAACAGTTCCAGTTCTAAACTGGTGTCTGCTTTCCCAGTGGGGCATCCCCTCCCCTTGCACCATCCCTGTCTTCCAGCCTCTAGAAACACCATACGTCTTCTGGTTAACAGTGTGGACTCGGGGGTTGCTGGGGGGAAGAGTGTGACCCAACGATAGCATGCAGGATGTCTATTTCTACAGTCAAACAGAGAACACAGCTTTTTACTCTAGATCTGGCACTCAGCTGCTACTCCATCTAGCTACCATTACCTATGGATAGTGCAGCCATGAGGTTGGAGGCTACTTTTCAATACTTTATTGTATTTTCTCAAATATCCTTTCCTGAAAGTTTTCAGAAACAAAACATAAAAAATTATATACTTTATTACAAATGGTAAACTCAGAACGCTTCAAATCTCTTATTTACAAACAACACTGGGCAGGACACCCAAACAAACAAACATGGAATAACTTACAAAGGCAGGAAGCTGTTTATTGACAGTAATCAGCTTTCATCAAATTAAAAAAAATATATGTACATACACAGTCGAGGGAGGCAGGCCAGGGAAGTTCATCTGCAGTCTAGCCTGGCATTCACAAGCCTCCCTCCCCTCCCTAGCCCTCCCTGCTTTGTGTTCTTAAGGAGCACTACAGAAGCAATCTACAGTCTCTATTGCAGTTTGTAACCCCCCAC
>LOEQ01001657.1:190981-213825 GCA_001685075.1 Bramus lutescens | reverse complement strand
CGGGCAGGCGCCGCTCTCGATGCTGTCAGCAGCGCCGGGACTTGGGAGCTTCTTCTCCGGGGAAGGCGGGAGAAGGGACTCTCCAAGTGCTCCCCAAAACACCGATGCTGGAGCCGCGGGCGCTGGATCCAGAGAGTTGGTGAGAAAATGAAGACAAACAGATGAGCAACCCGGAGTCCGCAGCCGTCCAGGTTGACCGAGTCCGTCCGTCCGTCTCTCTGTCTGCCTTTCTGCTTGAGCGCGTTCCTGCCAAGACGTCTCTGCCACACTCAGTGCAACTCTGAGTCCTTATCCAGCCTGAGCTCAACACTTATCTGCTACCAGTCAACCCCTAAAAATAGCCCATGATGTCACCCCAAGGCCTTCCCATTGGCTTGCGTCGCTCTCAGGGGGGCGTGCCCGCCTGTCGCCATGGAGACCTCACCCTAGAAGATTCTTCTCTGGGCCCGCGGAGGCTCACGGGATGAGGTAATGCTCCGCTGCGCTCCTACAGTTGGGCCCTTCTTTCTCCTCCTCCCTCCCTCCTCCCGCGCGGCGCTCAGGCTTCTGTTCCCGGGTTCCCTCCCCGGCGTTTCTTTCCCGGCCCGCCCGATGCATTGTGGGCTGACGTCTTGGTTTGGCTGTCTAGTGACAGAGGCTGCCGGGTCGGCTGGACCCTTGCGGCGTCTGTCGGAGGCTGGCTCAAGTTCAGGAATGGGGACCCAGACCGAGACCCGAGACGCGGGGATCCAGAAAGCTGGGGAGACGCTCTAGTGGCCCGGGGTGGAAGGCCTGGGAGGGGAGTGGAGGTGGCATACACGCACGGGAGTGGAGGTGACGCGCGCACAGATGCACACACACACGCGCGCACACACACACACGTGTGAAGCGGCTGAGCGACCTGAGCTCCAGCAGGGTCTGCACCCCCGCACTTCCGGGAGGCAGCGGAGCGGGTTAAGATGGTTGTGTGTGCCCCGGGAGTGCGAAAGTGGGTTGAAGTTGAACGGGCTTGAGAGTGTCCCTCCCACGTCTTGAGCACGCGTGGAAGTTTGTCTCTTGGTTCTAGTTCCGGCGGGGATCTGCGCCTTCGTGTGCTGTACCAGGAAGCCAGAGATTTGCGTTACTAGGAACCGGACTCCTCTGGGTCCTCGGCGCAACACGTCAGCCTCTGGGGACATGCGGGGAGGGGCTCACTTTGCCTCGGATGGACGCGTTTTCTAGATGTGAAATTAAGGTGCGACCCCAGCGCCCTTGGGGGTGTGTGTGTCAAAAACAACATTTAAGGGTTCAAAACTCGGGAAATCCCGGCGATTGCCCGTGCTCGAGCGCACACAGCTCGCGCCCGCCCTTTCCCCTTCCTGATTTGCTTCTGGGAAAACAAGTCTTGAGAGCTGCCGACTCGCCCGAAAGTCACGCTGCCTAAGCGGGAGTCCCTAGTAAGAAGCAGGCTAAACGCTCCCTTCCCGGCCCGCTGGTGGAGCCACATCCTCTGCGGCCTCTAGGAAGCGCTAGACACATGTAAGTGGTTTCCTTCCTAGGGCGCTGCTATCGGACCTCCATCCTCCACCCCTCAGGACTAAAGAGGTGGCAAGCCCGGCTCTCTCATGCCATAAGTGTAAATCTCGGAACTTCTCTGAGCTTTGGCCTCATCTACAGGTAGAGCGGGTGAGGTCCGCCGTATCAGGCTGTCAGGCATAAGTGTTATCTTCCGTGACTCTAGGACTAGAAGGTGGTCAGCTGGCTGTCCCCTTCCTTGGCGGCTTCGGCGGTCCCCCTGGGCCTTCTCGGGAGTACCAGACTACAGGGTTTGGCATGAGCCGGTGAGCAAGGTAGCAAAAGGCCTTTAGCCAGCTCTTCCCCCAAGCCTCCTTTTCGCCCAGACCTTAAGGTTTGAAGTTGGACCTTTTTTTTTTTTAAGTTCCGAAGTTCTAATTTGAACTTTGCTGCCTCAGAACTCTGCCCAGGGTTTGTAGCCTTAAGATGTTTTGCCTTGGAGCATTCAGAACCCAATAGCAGCTGGTATCGGTGGGAAACCTGCCAACTCTTTTTACCCTGCCCCTGCGTGCTCATTTCGCTTTCACTCAGACTGCAGAGGGTAACTAACTGGCTGCTGCCAGCCAGGCACTGACCTTTGTGGGGGCAGGGTAGATAGAGCAGGGTTTCTGTGAAGTCCAGATCCATTTACTTCCCCCAAAGAGAGAATGAGTTCCCCTAATCAAGGAGCTCATATTCTACATGATTTATGACAACAGTAATAAAAGTAAGTTTTGTTCATTAAACAGCCACTATCTGCCACTTAGCCCGAGCACTTTAAGTATGCTGTTTCCTTCCCACAGCCGTCTTAAGGCACACACATTTTTACCTAGACTTTACACAGGAGGAATTGATCCCAGAAAGTTCATGTGTCTTGCTTGGGGTACAGGGACAGCTGGAGAGTGACCTGAAGTCTGTGTTACATTCCTTTGTATTTCCTCCACTCTGGCAAACTTTCCCTCAAAGCTTTTGTTGTCTGCTTGGGAAGTGTTGTTGATGGCCTAGAAGTTGTTTTCTTGTTCCTGTATTTAGAACCTCGGGGACTTAGGACTGTGTAAGTATGTGTCTTTTGCCCAAGGGTCCTGTGCCTCTCCTGCCTCCTGCAGCCTAGGAGGCTCATTTTCTACTTCAGTTAAGAAATAGCACGTTTCATCCAAGGTGAAAAAGTTGTGCTCTTGCTAATGCCTCTGCTTGCAAGCCACCATCAACTTCCTCTTTGTCTGGGAGAAGGGTTTTTTCACAGTCCAGCCAGCCACTGCTATCTAGCCTCATCTTGCTGAAGGCTCAGTTGCAAAGCAAACCCATCACCCCAGAGGCTGAAGTCAGTAAATGATGGTTTCTTGTCCCCCTCCCCCCATTATTTGCCCACTGTGGCTGAGCAGGGAACTCTGTCCACTGTCCTGCTTCTCACCAGCTGTGACTGAAGGGAACCTCAGCAAAGCTCTGTCTGACTGACTCTCAGTGTATTCCCCTGGAAGTGGCACCTTTCTTTCTCATAGGCCGGTGGCCAAAGCCAGTCAGGAGGCCATGCCTGAGACTGAGGGCCTGAAAGGGGTCCTTCCTGCCTTCTTTCCTTCCTCAGGGGGATCAGCCACAACAACCCCTCAGTTACAGCATGAAGTTAACATCCAGGCTTTGAGAGGTAGTGTAGAGAGGCGTCAGGTTCAGGTGTGTCTTCCTCTGAGGGAGTACTAGCTACCCTACACCCTGTTCACTTTATATGATGGGGCAGAGACAAGGCTCTGCTTGGGAAGGGAAGGACCTGAGGTCACAGTAGATGCTAGCCCCTGAGTGTTTTCAGAACACACCCACCCCTCAATCCATTCCTGCAATTAGGGCCTGGTTGTGCTTGGATGACCACTTTCTGTGACCCTGGGTTTGCCCGAAGTCTTCCAAAGACTTAATGAAGACCCAGGGCTTTAAAAGATATAAGACCTTGAAGATAGTCTTTTGTAATGCAGGTTGATTGTAATTCCCATACAAGTGTAGTTTCTTGTAGGATATAAGGTATTCCATGTGTGAGTAGCCACAGTAACTGTTCTTTTCTGGTTCTTTGCTTTCTTATTCTTCTGCCTCATGTTCTGCTCATCTCTTTCCTCTTGCTCTTGGCTTGGTTTTGAGTATGTTAGCCTTAGGAGATGGGAAAGTTGTACCTTTCTTCTCCTCCTCTCCAGTATACCTAGGGGTTGGTTTGGATAGTTTGAGACAGGGTCTTGTTATAGCCCAGGCTAGCCTTGAAGGCAACCCTCCTGCCTCCAACTCCCAAACACTGAGGTCACAGTGTTCACCATCATGTTCTGTGTGTCTTGAGAGTTTTAACAATGGGTTATTACGCCTTGAACAGATTCTTGCTGCAAGGCCGAACTTCTCCAGACCCTTTTCTTGTTTATTTTATTTTATTGGGATTGTCTCATTCAACCTGCAAACCTCCAAAGTTTTGGATTTTCTGTTCCCTTTTGTTCCTACTTACAATGTGGCCACATTGACCTAGATCTTACTTCAGTAGCCACCTGCAAATGCTCCCGGCCTGGTGTTATATATAACCTCTTGCTTTCTCTCATTAGGTCCCATTGTAAGGCACTGTCCATAAGATCAGTTGTGCCTACTTGGAAAAGATCATCACAGTTGGGTGTGTGCTGTGGACATTCCCTACTTGGAAGGATGGAGAGACAGTGTCACTGGACCCTCACCAGAGCATCCAGTCACTCCTTCTTGTCATGTGTGTGCAATTGTACCCTAATTTCATGTGGCTGTGGGGTCTCCGGGTGTGGGTGGATTGTATAGTCTGGGGAAGACTTGGGGAAAGAGTCTCCATCCACGCAGCCACAGGCGAGTTATCATCAATGCTAGTGCAGGCCTTGCAGCTCAGCTGCTTTAGAGTCTCCCGAAATCCTGCCTGTAACCGGCCCCCTCCATCTTCTATAAGGAAGCCTAATGAACTCACTGGTTTCCCTGGTGAAATGTGGTAGAATCAAACTTTGATTTGTTGGTGGGCCCTTGGAAGTTGGAGGTAGGTGCTATTTAGTCTCTCCACCTCCACTACCCCACCACCCACCCAGGGGGAAAATTCTGACAGGTTCATTATCTGTCTCTTAATTTATGACAGGTGAGGTTTGCCAAAAAGATCACTATCCTTTCAGCCTGCTTCCTTAGCTGTTGGCCAGTAGAGATGAATGGTTGGCTTTTATGTTTCTTGGTTTTATTGTGTTACCCCATGCCATGTTTTAAATCAGTCAGGTCAAGTGCAGTTATACTGCTGTAACACAGAGCCCTAAAAATCTCAGTAGCTTATAGAGAAATTTATTTCTTGCTCATTGTATATACCCAGGCTCGGAAGGGCTGTGTTTAACGTGCTTACCTCATCTGTAGAAGTTTTCGTCTTGAATCGTGCTTCCAGAATCGTGATAGTCATCTTGGTGGGGAAAGAAGGCAAGAGTGCATGCCGACTTTAAGAGCTTTTTCCAGGTGTGATGCACATTATTGAATTCATAGAGTAGAAGCTGATATGAGTCACATGACTCATTGCCTGAAAGGGTACAGGGACATTCAGTCCCACTGTATGCCTGAAAGCCCAGGAGTTTGAAGTGCCCACTTCTGTCTAGGCAAGATTACTGCCGTGGAAGCCATCCACAGATCTTCCCGGATTATAGCTGCAGGGTTATTTCCCAGTCATGCTACGTGTCTACAGAAGTCAGCTCTGTCTGTACTTGTACACACATGTTGGTTCTGGGACCCCAGCCAACAGCATCTTCATTCTAAACATTGCTGAGAGCAAGCAAAGACTACACAAATCTTAAAGCTCCTCCTGAGAGCAGTTCACGTGGTCAAGCCTGACGTCACAGGAAAGGGAAGCAAGTATTTGTAAATAGAGATGCTGTCCGCCACACCCTACAATCCACATTCCATCCATACCTCAGAGTCTCAGCCTCTTCACCAAACACTTTATCTACCTCCTTCATATATCTTTGTTCTTTATCAAAATGTGCACTGGCTTAAGACGTGGCTCAGTGGCTAAAGGGGCCACCAAGCCTGACAACCTTAGTGCAATCACTGAGACCCAAGGGTAGGAGAGAATGGACTCCTCCAAGTTGTCATCTGACCTACACACACACACACACACAGAAAAATAAATGTAATTTCATATAAGCTATTTATTCTTTAAGAGTTAGATCAAATCATCACTCCTCCGAAAGCTTTCGCTACCAATCTCCCAACTCACACAAATCATTTTATCCTCTTTGGCTCTCACCACAATGGGTAGGTAGCTGGAAGATAGAATCCCTGTTACCCTTGAATGTCTTCTTTAATCTCTAACTCAAAACCCAGAAATGGTGTCGTTCTTATTTTGTATCTCTAGTGCTTAATAAGTATCTGGCACATGGAAGGATAAAGGATGTTGGGTAAAAGCTTAGTGATGGATTTTTTTAAAAATTGCCTTTGCATGTGGAATTATGGGTGTTTTAAAAGTGAAGCAGAAATATTACCCAGACTTAGTCCGTAATATTTGATCATGGCAAATTTCCTACCTGGATGGCTTAGCCTGGGCCTCTCTTCCTGCGCAGCTTCATCTTTGTCAAGTTAGCCACCCCTCTTCCTTTGTTTTTCTCTCTCTACACTGCTATACCCTCACTTCCCTCCAGCCTCTCTTCATACCTTCTCCTGCACCTGTTTTTTTTTCAGCCACACTACAGATCAGAGTAAGTTTCTAAACTTGAGTGACTTGTGACAAAAGGTGGATTTCTTATTCTTGCTTCATGTCTGTTAAGGTTGGCCGGGTCTCTAATAATATCACCTTCCTCTGGGACCCAAGCTAGTGGACTGCCCACTTCTAGGAACCTGAATGCTGCCTTGATAGAGGGTAAGAGAGAGTTGAAGACTCGTGTCTGAACAGTTCCATGCCTTGCTTCCATAAAATGTTACATGTCACTTCTCACAGTTTCATTGACTAAAACTAGCCTTCTGGCCCTCTCAGCCACCAGGAAAGCAGGAAAGCAAAGGGCTAGTAATATTTGGCGATCAGTCATAATGATTCCCACTCTGGTCTCGGGTTCCCCAAATGTGATAAGCCATTTGAATGAACATTATATCAAAGCAACTACTTTTGGTAAGCATAAATCAAATGAATCCATAAATCAAAGTTCCGTGTCTTTAGAATCGATGAAGAGGACTGGGTATGCCCATCTGCCCCAGGAAAACCTTTTAGTGTGCCCTGGGCCCTCTCCTTTTCTTGCCCATCTATCCAGCTAGTCAGTCGCCTTTGTGAACAGATGTTTAACCAGTACAGAGTGGATGGATGTGATGTGTGTGCCTCTACAGGCTTGCTTCAAAAACTCTGCTCATAATTCCTGGGAATGTACGGGACTTTGAGGACACACAGAAGAACAGAGCCACAGGTAGACAGAAACTTGATCTCTGAATAACCCTGTGGAAGGATGTTCCTTCTGGACTTTGGATGACCAGTTTCATTGTGCTGGTCCACTGGAATTTTGGAGTAGAGATGATAATGTCTTCTTATTCCAGTAGGTGCTTTTAGGACACCCTCCATGAGAAGAAATGCTGGATTGAAGTTGGCGCCTTTGTCCTGGCTGTCCAAGCTTGAAAAGAAAGAGGATAGTGCCAATTATATACTGGTATGTTCCTGTTGAGTTTATAACCTGCATGAGACATGTTAGTATGTCTTTATCTTTTTCTGTATTTAATCTTTGAGTGGGCATGTATTGAAATGTCAGGTTTTGGAGGGGAGTTTCAGAATACAAGTATCACATATTGCTAAATATTTTGTTAATACATTCAATATTTTTGAGTGTTTGATATCTGTTAGCCACTGGCAATCATTGCTAGACAACAGTTTCAGGGCCTGACCACTGGCTGAGGTATAGCCAGGAAAACGGATAAGAGGGGAAGATAAGATGAGCCCAGCTTGATAATGCTCTGAGCTACAGGATTCCTGGGTGGAGGGGCCTTCTGTCAAGGATAGTTGAAGAAAGTGCTTTGGAGAAACTGGTTAATAAAAATCTTCCAAAGTAAGTGGAAATAGGCAGGGGAAGGAGAGGCAGCAAAGAGAAGAGGAAGAGCATATGTTCATGAAGGCTTGGATGCTAGGGACCAGGGCACGTTTGGAGCTGTAACAGGGATGGGAAGGAGGAACTTGGGATAGATACATCTATGCACATGCTTAGATGCCTTGGTAGGCTTTGTAATGTGGCCAGTTGTCATATGTAAAGTGTCTGTGTCCCTAGGAGCAGATGTGCCATAGCCATCAAGATGTTGACACTTGTGATATCTGTGTAGTTCCTACTTGCTTCATTATGTTACTCTCTTTGTTTTGAAGTTTTCTACAGTGAACATGTATTACATTGCCGATTAAAAATAAAAAAAATTTTCATATGATTGCTGTGACTCTATCTTCCATCCTTTGAAAGGTCTTTAAAGAAGTCCTCTGAGAGAGCTGGGGTCCAGAGCTCATTCACAGTGAAGGTAGCTTTAAACTTAGGGTGACCTCTCATTCTCTTCACCTCTCCAATGCCTTTGCCATCTCTGTGGCTTCTAAAAAAAAATCATGGTGGTTTTGTTAATCACAGACAGTGCCTTGTGTGTTTGTGTGTATGGAGTGTGCAGCTTAAGAGAAATCAGGACAGAGATTCCATGATCTGTCCCTGCTTAAGGACCTTCCCTATACAAGTGATGGTTTGTCCTGGGCTGCAGGCACTTGCCTTTTCTGTGACACTGTTATGTCCACTCCTACTGATTTGGCAATTAGTGGGGAAGCAACCGATAATGTTGTAAATGCCAGGAAGGCCGCTGTTCCCAGTAATCCCTTCAACCCATATCTTCCTCCAGCACTCTGGCACACGGCTAAACCATGATGGTGTTTCCAGCGAACATCCAAATACTTGGAAGTCTGGAAGTGCTGGATCAACATTTTCTATCTTGTTGGAACAATGATCAGCAACCTCAGAGACTTAGAACAATGCGAGTTTTTTTTTGTGCTTGCCTATTTCCACTTCATCCAGGCCAAAATGTTTACTCTTGAGGCACAGCCTGGAAGAGCCCTGCCTGAGATACTGCTAGTGTGTACCAAAAGAGAGAACTTATGCCACTGAGTGACACTTAAAACTTTGCTCAGAGGTCACTGCCGTTCATCTTCTGTGGGCTAAAGCATGTCACAAAGATGAGCCCAACACAGAAGAAGAATGTGGGATCTGATAGGGAGGGCAGCTGATATTTAGTAGTATAAATCTTAGATCCTCTATCTAGAAAATGAAAATAGGTAAAACAAGCTAATTTTATGGTTTGTTTGAATATTATAATTCAAACCATGGACCGTCATGTAGTCACTTTGAAAGATGAATTGTCTTGAAAATATGAGCTGACCTGGAGGAGCCCATTGATGGCTTTAAGTAAGAAAAGTAAGCTATAAGGCCATAAATGAGACCATGTAAACATGATTTTATTTTTGGATAAATTGAAAAAGCCATAAGCCACGCATGGTGGTACATACCTGTAACTCCAGCACTTCAGAGGCTGAGACAGGAGGATTGCTCCAAGTTTGAGGCCTATTTGGTCTACACAGTGACTTTAAAATGTCTCAAAACAAAACAAAAAAACAAAAACCAGAAACCAAACCAAACCACCCTGCAAGTATATGAGCATGCTGGTATGAGATTACTACTAATAAAAATGCCTTGTGAGTCTTTTCTTAGGTGGACAGCATTATATTAAAATGTTTTGTGTTGTTTTTAACATATATTTGCTCATTTAATCCTGGAGTTAGAGAAAAGAGAAGGAAATGCCTTGAATCAGGTGGTTATTAGCCACTTTAATTGGAGGGGAGGAAAGTTTGCTTCTGCAACCACCCTGAATGTGCCCCATCTTGTCTGATCTCAGAAGCTAAGCAGGGCAGGGCCTGGTTAGTACTTGGATGGGAAAGGGGATTTTTCTTTAAAACTAAGATGATTGCTTTACGTTTGTGTTGTGCAAAATGGGTCAACTAACCAGCAATTATCAGGAAACAAACCACCACAAAAATCTAAGCTTCAGCCAGCCCTGAGCGCTTTATTTTCTGCTCATTGGCCTGTAGTTAGTCGGGGTGGCTTAGGCTTTCCCAGTCTTTTCTGCTGTCCACTGTGCCTTCCAACTGCCCCTGTGGTTTTCTATGTCATGATGGCTTTTCCTGGAATTGCTGCCTTGTTGTAGTGTTGTGTGCATATGTGATATGCAAGCTGGAGAAGCTGGGCTTTGGGTCAAACTCCAGGCTTCCTAATGTGGTCATTCTGGATCTCTGTTAGAGAGGCAACCTCTATGGGGGATACAGTTTCAGGGCCCAGAACATGGGAGGTGGGCAGACACCAATCTTTTCAAGGCCCTAGCTTTGCTCTGGTAAGTCGTGGAGGTTGTATAAGGAAAAGAGGCAGCATTTTCTGAATAGTAATCCACCACAGTAGATGTGATTGAAAACCAATAAAGCAAGAAGAATACATGCCAAGGAGGCTGCCCTTGGCATCACCTGAAGTTGTGCTATGCATTTTGAAAAAAAAATACAAACTCAGTGCATGAAATACTGAACACAGTAATGCAAAAGTGGCCATTCAACCAGAGTATTCATTGCCTGACACGGCAGGTAAAAGTTTAAACCAGCTTGGCTTATGCAGCTTCTGGTGTGGCACTAATAATAAACAATAGCCAGGTGCTATTTCATGCCATCTGCTTATATTGTTGCCACTTGTTATAAAGTCCCGGTTTCCAGAATTGGAAGGCTCAGATGCCTATGATAAGCAGGTTTTCCTAGCTTACAGAGAGAGAGACATTGCTTTTGCCAAAATGGCCATTCTGGGAGGATTTGTCTACACCTCTAGAAAATGATCTGTCACTGAAATTCCCAGCTGTGAGTTAGCTCAATGATGCAATAACTTGGTGGCCAAAAATGAAATGGGAAGAAGTCAGGTATCATGGGTGGACCCAGAGTCTTTGGTTGTTCCTTTGCATAACCCAGCCAGCAAATATTTGAGTCAGTTGGGAATATTCACTAGGTTCTGAGAAGTTCCTTACAAACAGCAGTGTCATCTTCTGTAGCTTCCTCAGGCCAACAGAACCAAGTGCAGCCCTGAATCAGCACACCCAGTGACCCAGAGCATTAAAGAGCTGGAGAGATGACGCAGCAGTTTAAAGGCACCTGCGGCTCATGCTAAGGAACCAGGCTTGTTTCTCAGCACCCACGTAGCAGCTCGCAGCCATATGTAATTTCAGTTCCAGGGATTTTGACACTTTCTTCTGGTCTACACAGAGACCAGGTATGCTTATGATGGTCAGACATATATGCAGGCAAAATCTGAGATGGGGGTGAACCAAGGAGAGAGAAGAGAGATTAATTTACTTAAGATGTTGGCCAGGAAATCAGGCATGTTCTAATTTCCATTCTCTTCCAAGTAGTTTGGAAAGTACGGGCTGATAGAGCTTAGGAGAACTGATCATATGCTTCCCACATAAACGTCTTAGACAGTAATTTATTGTTAGGAAAAAAATCTTAGGACGAGCCACTCCACCACAAAAGAACTCCAATCAGACCAGATTAAACCAAATTAAGTGCCCATGTTTGGGTGGCCGGGAGAGCATGGCGAGGGGAAGACGGAGCACACACACACAAACCCCAAACCACGTGTTCTTTGTTCCTGCGCGACCCTAAATGCCCTGTGGGAGTGGTCAGCGCTTGGAAGGCTGGGCGTGACACTTCCAATTCAATATTACATTTTTTCAGGATCAGACTTCTCAAATTTCACTCATCCAGCCATCAGCCTTTCCATTTTATGTGTCCACTAACATATTTAAAATCTATTTAATTCTTCTCTTTACATCTCTTACTGTTTGAAAACTCAAAGATATTCATGGGAGAAGATGCACAATTGTTACTGGATTGTGTTGGGAAGTACAGCTCATTGATAACAAGTGACTGTTTGCTCAAACCTTTAGGCAAGTGTAAATATAAATACAAAATCATTAAGTAGATTTGTTCATGTATGATTGAACATTGCCTCTTATTGTAAAAGTGTTAGAGATCCTCTGTTGATAGGGTAGAAAATTATGAGCTTCGGAATCAGGATGGCTCAGATTCAAACTAAAACTCTGGTCCCAAATGGTCAGCCCTAAACACATGTACATGTATACAAGCAACACTAAGTGGACTCAGTGGTGTGTGTGTGTGTGTGTTTGTGTGTGTGTGTTGTATAAGAAAATAATAATTAAAGAGAGATCATGGATTTGAGTGGGGTTGGAGAGGGTGACAGTGGAGGAGTTTGGTGGAGAGAGAGGAGGAGGAAATGATGTAAATACAGCATTCCTATATGACATAATAATAATAATGTTATAAATGCGTTTCCCTCCCAGTAATTTATTTTTAACTTTGATAATTTTCATCAGTGACTGAGCACCAATTTTGCATATAAAACTGCATAATAAAAGCTATCTCACACTTACAGGTTTTCAAAAATAAAAATCAGTGACATTCCTAGCTAGTAGTGGGAACTTAAACATAACTTAATTTTCTTCTTTCCCTTGATGTTTGTTTCTTGCTTTACTTTTCAGACAATGTTTATGAACATCACCAAATAGACGATAGGGATAGTGTTGACTTTTTCTAGAATAGTTTATCATCCCATTGCTGGCCACAAAGTGCTGAGGGTAAAATGAAGATGGAGTAGATGGAGTTGAAAACAGGGCTCAAGGCCTGATTTCTCATCATAACGTAAATCATTTAACAACTCAAAGCCTGTTTCGTCATCTGGAGGATGATGATGGTGGTTGTTATTACCTCAGAGAATTTCAATGGGAATGCCACAATACCAAAAGGAAAAGTTGCTGCTAAACTGATGACATTTCTGTTTTAATGTACATATGTCATGTAGCATGTATGTGTTGATATGTGTATTCCTGAAACAGCTTGTGTTCGGCAGAGTTGAGCATTAAAAATAACTGGTCTTTTGCAAAGCCCAGTTTGGGGCAGACCATACAACCTGTTAGAAAACCGTGGCCTCAATGCTAAGATAAAATGGAAAGAATTAGAAAGACATGATGCATTAGAATGAGGAAATACATACACATTTACATGTTACAGCTAGTAGAGAACTATCCTTTGAAGCTCTCAAAGTCGGCTTGACAGAGGCTGAGAAAGGATGAGGCTGCTGAGTGAAGCTGGAGAATATGCTCAAAGACAAGGGACACTGCACAATAAGCTCTTCTAAGATTATTATCTTTGGGAGGAAAAGCGCGTATACTGCTGACATCCCATTGGTCATCAGCCCTGCAGTAACCCTGTCTTGCTGTAACTCGGGTTACATTACTATGCATTAGAGCAGTGTGGGCCACATTCACCTTGTTTGTTTACCTTCTTTCTTTCACAAACTTCTGGACTTCATTATCAGGATAGGTGATCAATCCCAGAGGTAGTAGTCAGTAAGAGATATATCTGTGCCCCTGTCCTTGCTTCCCTTCTTAGCCTGATCAGGTTCTGCCCTCTCCTCCTTTGCTTTAGGGCTCCTCTTCTTTACTAGCCTGTGAGCTCCTTGAAAAAGGTGTCTGATGTTCATCTTTGTGCTCTAAGGACTCAGCATAGGGTCCCTGGAGCAGAAGTGTTACATTGCAGTTGAACTTCCAGTAGCCAAGGCAAACCTCTGGACCCTTTGAGGTAGCACCAGGGTTTATCTACAGGCAAACTAAGGATTGGAAGCTTTCAGGGACAGTGTATGACTCCACTGTATCTCTAGGGATGCACCTGTTGCTCCCAAGCATGGCAAGATAGATCATTGGGTCTCCATCCTTCTTTAACCAGGAGAGTCGAACACACAGCCTTCTCCCTCCCTCCNCCTTCCTTCCTCCCTCCATCCCTCTGTACCTTTTTTCCTTACCGCCCAACAACTGTCCACTGAACTCTGCTCCATGACAGACTTTGACAAGGCCTCAAGGATGGAGTAGTGTACAGTAGGTATGTAGCTTCCATATTTCTTATGGTTTCTGTGCTCAGTTTCTGTCCCTAGGTTGCTGGGAAGGAATTTATGTCTGTATCCTTTACTTCGTGTACAGACTTGACCCAGCACCTCTCTGTGTCTCAACCCCTTATGTATAAAAGGAGGCTCATGGGAGAATCTATTTCAGATTGTGAATGTTCAGCGAGTTTCTGTTTCCGTATGATACTAGCTGACATAGCAAATACTTAATAGATGTCAAGTGTAATTGCCAGTGTTATAGTTTCTATGCAGAAATAAGAAATCAACCAATTAACATAGGTCACAATAGTAAATAAATGTTATGGGTAGAAATAACTGGGCAGGAAGTGCGTATGCTGTGATTATGTTGAATATGTAAACAGTATCTGATGGGACTTATTGTTCCTGCAGAACTGGAAGATTTCTAAATACCTATCTGGTCCTGAGGATGAGCAATGAGGGCCGTCTTCAGGGAAAGCATCAAGGAAGGGTTGCAATGTAATAAATAAAACAGACAGAGAAGAGGTAGCATGAGCCAGAGGAGAGATGGTGACGATCCCAGGCAAGAAAAGAGGCCCCACCCATCAGTGACCAGATGTTGAGCACTTTTCTCTGTGGAGTCTACATTTGGCCAATACTGTTAAAGAAATGTTGTTCCTCAATACCTGTTCCAGTGTCACTGGAGACCCTGTTGGATTTTTTTTTTCCATTACTGCATGGGCACTGGGGCTCTTCTCCTATTTGGAGGACTCAGAACTCCACACAAGACATTTTTAGGATCCCTTCTGCCATGCCTGCTAAATCCCTGTGCCACTGAATCCCCTGAGCAATCAGATTTCTCGTTGCTGGTGGTGTGGTGTTGGCGACTTCTTTATTGTGTGTTTTATATCCAAGCCGATCATAGAAATCTAACGAACAATGATTTCTAGGTACTGTGGTCCCTATCCCTACGTATAAATGAGTGTTTGGTGTCAGAAAATAAAGCATGGATAACCTTAGGTACTTCATCTCGTGTGCGGTTTGGTTTGTAGACATTCATACCAACTGACCAAGGAGTATGTGCTCAAGTGACGAGTAGTAAGGTCACTTTGGATCTCAGTTTCTTCATCTTGAAGCCTTGGCCAGATCACTGATCTTTACCAGCAATATGGACGTCTAACATCCGTTTTATCAAACAAATTAAAGTGTGTTCAAATTTATCTTCTAATATTAAAAGTTTCAACCTCACTCTATGATAGAAGAGTGTAAAGGGACAACTATCAGCTGGGGATTTTATTGCCATGTTCCCTGTGAAGTCGGAGTCCTTGTGGAAGGGATCCCAAACTAATAAACACTGTTCTCTGGTCCTTTCTCTGTCTGAAGGTCTCAGGACCCCAAGACAGTTTTTCTCTGTCTCTTGTCATTTTCCACTGGCTAGAATGCACGTGCCTAGCGTCTATATGGCCCAGCCCTTGGTCAGATGGCAGGTTAACCCTTTAGTGTTGCTGGGTAGAATATCTGTCCTCCTCCCTTTGGCTTCCCTTCTACCTACAGACTTTCTCAGAGCTCTCCTTTAAAGAGACCCTAGCTTGTGCTTACATGTCTCCACACTGAAGGGCTTCCTCCCTCATCTTCTAGGCTGTGTAGATCTGAAAACAGACAGGTACTCATTTGTAATCTCATCTGCCACCACACTGACTTGGGATAATCCGAGGTCATTTGTGAGACTCCTCATCCTCCACATGGTTTTACTAGACTAGGTTCTGAGCAGACCAGGTTCTTAACAACCACTAACAGCTGCATTGCTTGGGTTTGTGTCAGTAGGAATACCAAGGGAAATTATTTATAACATTAGCTTCCTCAGATGAAGGAGTACTTCTGAAAATTCTTTTTGAATTTAGTACTTCAGATTTTTTTCTGAAAACCACTTTTATTAGTACTCTCTCTTCACTGAACCAAAGAAAAAGAGACTGGGCTGCCCCAGCTCTTGACTTTTTGTAGTTCCACGCCAGCCTGGTGTAGGCTGGGACAAGGATGATGATGGAGGTGGTGGTGGTGATGATAGTATTGATGATAAAGATAGCAATAATCATCCTATGAGAATATTATTATCTCTATTTTACAGATTAGAAAATTTAAGGCTCAGAGCACTGTGGTAACTCCCTCTGCCACACAGGTAGGATTTAGCAAAGGCAGAATTTACTTCTGGTTCCACGTGACTCAAAGGCAGGACTCTTCCTACTCAACTGCACTCCACCACTCCCCTGGTGGATGTGCAGGGTCAGGAGCCTCCTGAGAACAACAGGTCTGTCAAGTTCTGCAGGGCTGAGCTGTTTATCATTGTGGAGGACACTCATCACTGCGCTAATTACATTAATTGCTGCCCACTCTGAGGCCAGGTGGGTGGCTTAACAACACCTAGCAACGTGGGTAATGATGCCTGGGCCTGCCTTTATGCAGAAGACATCTGACTTTTTTTTTTTCAACTCCTTCCTGTGATGGCCAAAGAAGGTAATTATAGGTTGGATTGGTTGGAAGCTAGTTGCTCTACCATGTAGGGGAAAGGTCAAACCTATGAACTTTGTTCTTCATCAGGCTCTTTACTGGAAGCAGGGAGGCAGGATGAAGGTTTCTGAAGCATCTGTTGTAATTTCCTGCTTGCACAGGAGCAGGTACTCTCTTTTCCTCGGTCTGTTTGAGAGAACCTGGTCAGCTGCTTGGGATCAGAGAGCTAGCGGGGAGAGGAGCCAGGCTTAGAACTAGGAACTAGCAGAGGGTCACACTTAATGCCAGCGCCATAACACCCCTTACACGAACACTGATATTTCTGGCACGGAAGTGGAGCTGAGTGTGTAGTAGCAGGGTCTTGCAAGACAGCAGGAAAAGTGTTGTGTGGCATTCTCCAGCCCTCAAAGATGAGTGTTTGAGATCTCAGCTCTCCTACCTGCTTTCCTGAGCTTCCAAGGGAAGTACTTGTAAGTTTTCTAGTTGATACGTTAGGTTAATTTGAAGGCAAGTTCTGCATACTTGTGGAGAAGAGACAGGTGGCTTTGGTAATTCGTCCTAATTGAGTGAGTGACTTAACTTCCACATAAAGCAGGGGATAATTTGGGAAGTCATTGGCTTTGGAATGCTGTGCGTTTGTGTACTTTATGGGTGTGTCCATACCATATGTGTGGGTATATATGTCAACAAGTTTATTCTCTGTGTGTGCGTTCTTTTAAAAGTCTTAGAGCGGGTAAATGACCTGGCTTCTATCATAACTCCTGCCAGGGCTTGGATTTGAATGTTCCCTGAAAGCCATGTCCCAGACGAAAACCTCTAAAACTGTGAGTCCTCCTTCAAACTGGCTCGCTTCAGCCTTGCTTACAACAGACTAATAAACCTGCCACCTTTCTGTGAGTGGGGTTTAAGGTATATTCCGCTAACTCTTCGAACAAGGACATCACATAACGATATAGGGAGGCAAAGATATTTAGAGATAGACTAGGGTTTGAATCTTGGCGTTACCTTTTATTAACTGCTATGCCCTAGACAAGTCATTTAATCTCTCTGGGCATTGATTCTTCTCATTTCTCAAAATGGGGATAATAACAGTTCTGACCTGATGGCATTCCTACAGGCTAGGAGGTCTCAGAAGGCAGGAACTATGTTTACCTACTGCTCTGTCCTCAGCCAGAACGAGGTTTGAGCTGAGCAGCCTTTGGACTCAAAATAATACTTCCATTCTTAATCTAATATTCCCAGTTGGCTGTGCAACCCTGGAGAAATTAATATTCCTGGGCCTCGGTTTTCATTCCTATAACATAGAACTTTGTTATGCTTCCTTGAAATGGTTGCTGTGTGAGAAAGTAGCACATACAAGGGCTTGAATGACGGCGCAGAGGAGGTGGCTGGCACAGCTTGCTTCTCCCAAGGTCTAGTCTCCATCCTAGAATGTTTCATTCAAGAACAGCTGATTGAATTTCCACTTTCCAAACACATCCTTTGCTCTCACCTGCCGTTTCCCCCTTTTCCAGTTCTTTCTTTCCTGTCCCACATTTTCCCGTCTTCTCCTCTTGGTTAGCTGTGCTGTGACTGAGTTCTCTCATTCGGACCAACACCTGCCCCTGAATGCTCTGCAGCTTTCTCGCTAGCCTTGCTTCTCTCGGTCCCTCCTTCCGCAACCCTGGGCAGATCTGTCACCTTGGGCTGCTTCCAGCATAGGCTGCTGCCTCAACACTTGCCTGTTGGCTACCTGAGTGTTCCCGAAAACTCTCTGACCTTAAGACGGCTGAATAGTAGAGACTGAGAAGGCAACATCAGTATTAACATGTGAGGGAAGCTGGTTAACAGAAGAACTGAACACCCTTCTCTACCTGGGCTTCAGACGACAAACGGAGCAGGATCAAGAAATATGTTTGCATGAGCCTAGTATACAAACATAAGCCAGGTAGGTGCTGCTGGAGGCCCAGTTCACTAGCCAACCCCCTCTTCTCTCCTTTTCTTACTAGACCATCCTATTTCTGTTTCTAATCATGTGTCCATGTCTAATTCCTTGCCGTAAGACACAGGAACCTGGATGCAGATTCCTATCTGTGCCGCTAACACCATGCCCAGCTGTGGGCTCACTTTGGATGCCCCCACGCCGAGGGCTCCACCTATGACAGGAAGTGTCCAGTCCATTCCTGGTCTGGGCCTTTGCACCTGTAGTTCCTTCTTCCTTCTGAGACTGTTGACTTCCTTCTGCGCTCTGACTTCCTCAAGCTTCAACTCACAGGCGGCCTCCTCAGAAAGCCCTCCTGCATGATTTATGGGAAATGCCACCGCAGTCCCCCCTAGCATCTCCATGTTGCTGTCTTTCTTCTCACCTCTGTGCGATACAGTATGCATTTATTCGTTTTTTGCTTGTTCTTTTTTTCAGTAGTGGGGGTTGATGCCAGAGCCTCATACATGCTAAGCCAATGTGATTCACTTATTTTTTAATTCTCTCTCTCTCAGAGAGAGAGAGAGAGAGAGAGAGAGAGAGAGACGCTCTCTCAGCATATGAATTTACAAACACAGGTTGTGTGTGCCTTCTGCAGACCATGGCACATAGTAGGTACTAACTAAATACATACTGTGGTTTAAATGTGTGCGACCCCTTATGAAGTGGTAGGGAGGAGATTACAGGATGCTATAGGCAGTTCCAGGCCTTACATGACCCACTGAGCAGATGGCCACTGGCAAGGCCTTCTGCGGAAGTCCTACTGTGTGCAAAATAGGTGCAGGGGCAAGACCATGAACAATACAGTTTGTCCCTGTGGCTCCTATAACAAATGACTATAATGTATTTTTTTTTTGGCACCATTCTAGATACTAGAATGTCTAAAACTAAGGTCTTAGAAGGGCCGTGTTCCCTTGGGGCTCCCCTTTTTGGGGGGATTGCTTAACTTATAGCAGCATAACTCCAAACTGTCTCTGCTGCATCTCTCTGCATCCCAAACCTACCTCTCATTTCTCTAGTAAGAGCGCATCAGTGAATAGAAAGTTCACCTTGAACCCAAATGATCACATCTTAAAATCTTTAATTCTTTCTGCAAGGACCCTCCTTCCAAATTAGATCCCCTTTATAAGGACTGGAGCTTAGGACCTGGTCATACTGTTTAAAGACACAATTTTACTTATCACAATGTCTTCCAGTAACTTTTTAATTTGAGAATGGGACATACACAGCTTAGCAATCAGTGTTCCAAGCAAGAGCAAGGCAAATCCTTATGGCCCTGGGTAAAGATATTGTTCACTAAGTTTGGGTCAGGGTACGTCCACAGAGCCCCTGCTGGGAAGCAGAAATGAGAAAATGCAATCCCTGCCTTCAAAGAATTCGTGGGCCCATGAGAGGAACAGAAAAATAGATCTGCCAGTGTAACACTGAAGGGCTGTAGTGGAGGTAGGTTAAGTTCCTGGGAAATGAACAGGCGGGGCTGCTACCTTGGAAGAGAAGGAGAGCAGGCTGGAGGGGAGGTGGCCAGAAACAGCTTCTCAGAGGGGGTGTTGTCTCAGCTGAGGCCTCAAGACTGAGAGAATGGGAACCAGCTAGGCTTAAAGGCAGAAGAGTCCTATGAAGGAGCAAGGAGCAGAGGATAATGAGCCTGGCCCTGTGGATCCCAAACATAGACATGGAAAGGGGACCTGCCGAAAGAGGCTCTATCAGGGTGACACTGGGGAGCCACAGGAAGACCTAGGGAAGAGATGGTGCAGGGTCTGCATGTTAAAATAAAAAGTGGAGAAATCCTGTGGAGAACGGTGATTTCCTAGGAGGTTTTCAGATCCTATTTGTGATTCGTTTTTAAAGAGTCTAACGTATGTACAGAAAAGCATGCAAGACACAGGAGCACACCAGGATGAACAACTGCAAAGGAAGCCTGCCTGTGTGCACTGTGAGGACAGCCGGGAGCGTGTCAGCAGTGGCAGAGGAGGCAGGGATTGAATTTTAGAAGCTCTACAGCACAGGTCTACCCACAAGTTCTTGCGAGTCTGTGTAAAAGGAGAGGGTGGGGGCTGGTACTTGTCTAGAGTCCTCAGGGTGGAAAAATGGAGGACTTTATCTGTGTGACCATGGCAGATTGCTCCATTCTGCTTCTCTCAGCCTTTTTCTCTTCAACCATCTGGCAATAGAGTCACTGTCCTCCTCCTTTCTTGTGCTCAGAGCCCAGGTGGATGCTGTGGGAATGGGATGAGAATGTATTTATGGTTTAGGATTAAGGCCCAAGTCAGGACGGCATGGAGGCAAAAGTAGTAGCTGGGGGTTGGCTCCAGACTCTCTGGGAGCTGGATCTCCCTCCATACGGAAGACTGGGAATTGCAGAAGAGAGGGAGAGAGAGAGAGAGAGAGAGAGAGAGACTCTCTCCCTCCTTCTTTTCCTCCCTCCTGCTCTCTCTCTCTCCTTCCTTCCTTTCTTTTTTTCTTCCTGGATTGTCTCTTTTGACTCTTAAAACCATGGTTCTTTTGTCTAATTGGAGGACCTGAAGCAATCTGTAGGACATGAATGGTTTATTTGATATTTAGGTCTCCAGCATCAGACACATGTCCTAGTTACTATAATAAACATGGTGATCAAAAGCAACAGGGAGGAGGGATTTATTTTACGAGTTATTCTCAACCTGTGGGTTGTGACCCTTCAGTGGGTTGAATGACCCTTTCACAGGGGCTGCCTAATACCATTCTTAAATGCAGTTATTTACATTATGATTCATAACAGAAAATTACAGTTATGAAGTAACAACGAAAATAATTTTATAGTTGGGGGTCACTACAATATGAGGAACTGTATTAAAGGGTCACAGCATTAGGAAGGTTGAGAACCACTGACTTAGAGGTTATAGTCCTGTATCAAGGGAAGTCAGGGCTGGAACTCAAGGCAGGAATTGAAGCAGAGACCGTGGAGGAGCACTTCTTCTTGGCTTGCTTCCTCTGGTCGCTCAGTTATATTTCATTGTAACCCTGACCTACCTGACCAGGGATGGTGTTACCCACGATGGGTTGGGCCCTCCCATATTAATCAAAAACAAGGACATGTCCTCACAGACATATCCACAGACCAGTCTAATGAAGCCTACTCCTCTACAGAGGTTTCTCTTCCCAGCTGACTGAACTGTCAAGTTGGTGAAAACTAACCAACATAACACACATTTGCTGAGGACAGCATGCATCAGCACACCCCTGCACGCAGTGTCACCCCACCCCTGTACAGCAGTTACCGTGTGGTAGTGCCTGCCCCTGTGGGACTTCTAGGTGACTATAACTGTATTCCAGGGGACTCTCTTAAGACTTTCCAAGGCTCTGGGAGAGTATCAGTAGCTGAGAGTACAATAACAGGCATGCCACAAGAGCTAAAATAGTGGTTAGGTAAATAAATCAATGCCAAGTACCTTTAGGCAGAGAGTGGGTAGCAGTTCCTTGGAGTCCAGGAAGATTGCAGGAGCTTCTGAAAAGGGTACGTGTAATTGTCAAACTGTTTTGTTTGGTGAGGCATCTGCGGATGACAGGATCTGTCCCTACATGCCTGGTTCTCAAGAGGGTCACTCACTGGAACAGGGATGGTCTCCCATGTCATGTTTCCCAGGCTGGAGCAGGTGCAGATGCTAGGACTCGAGGGGAAAGGAGTGGCCAGGGAATAATACCAGTGTTGGTTGGCATCTGGTCATGCACTGAGGACCCTTAGAAGTTGTGGAGTGCCCTTTCGTGTCATCAGAGGGGCTCTGGGCATACTGAGGAGTGTATAGCCGGGAGCGCTGGCCTCCGAGCTGTGGTCAGGCAACTCTCTGGTTGAAGCTATCCTTCTAAGATGGAAACTGGGATAGAATATTGGGCAAAGCATTGCATTTCCCTGAGCCAGTTTTCCACTTGCTAACCACATTCTCATGGTAGATGCTACAGTGGATTTGATGTGTCACAGACATCTCTGCCAGTTTTAGGCACTGTAAACCTACTAAGCAGTAGTTGTAACTCAAATCTGGGGGGCCTGGGTACTGTGTCTATGTATATCACTTTCTTTTGAAGTGAAAGATGCTACTACAGTGGATTTGATGTGTCACAGACATCTCTGCCAGTTTTAGGCACTGTAAACCTACTAAGCAGTAGTTGTAACTCAAATCTGGGGGGCCTGGGTACTGTGTCTGTGTATATCACTTTCTTTCGAAGTGACTTGAAACCTCATGCTCGTTAGGATGGGACTTCTGAAGGCAAGGATCTGTTTGGATCAAGCTGGTATCTCTGGTGCCTACCTAGATAGTGGTCTAGTAAGCACGTTGGCTTGGTAAGCCAATATCGGCCTCTGGCATGCATTACACCCTGGTGGATCTCATTGGCTACTGTGGCCCCTTACATACAGTCCACTTTCTTCGTGGGACTTAAAGTTGAGCACAGAGCATGGAAGTCACCTGAGATTCCTCAAATATTTGCTGGGTGGCCCTAGGAGCTGTAGCCCTAGTACCTGCCATGGCTTCATTAAGGTCCAGCTGGCTGATTAGCTGGTGGCTAGTTCTCTTGGGAACCAGAGCAATCCTCAGGCTCATTGAGTAATCAGCTTCCTTTTCCCGCCTGGGGCAAGAGTCAGGTACAGGGAAAGTGAAGAAACCAGTTTAGGGCAGCAGTGGGGTGGGCGTGGGCAGGGCCCTACCCGGAACTCTGTGGCAGGACTAGTTTCCATTGCTTCCGACCGGATGCAGGGTTGCGATCCGGGTGGAGAACAGAGAATTGCGCCCGGGGGTGCACCTCTAAGTCCTTCTGAACGACGTTTGCCAGGGGTAGGACAGGACCAGTGTCTCTGGGTCAGCAGTCACTGGGCATGCAACTTCCGGTTGCTAAATCGGCCGAGCGGGTGGGGCCAGTAAGTTGTGTTGCAGTGGACCCGCAGG
>LOEQ01001657.1:162860-181078 GCA_001685075.1 Bramus lutescens | reverse complement strand
TTAATATAAGTTACAAGAGTTAATAAGAAGCCTGAGCTAATGGGCCAATCAGTTTATAACTTATGTAGACCTCTGTGATTTTCTTTGGGATTTACCAGCTGTGGGAACTGGGCAGGACAGAAACCCCAACAAGAAGGCCCTCATGTTACACAAATGTGTATTTCTTAAATTTGGGGATATTCACATCATGCTTCTCAGGAGTCAGGGATTGACTTTAACCTTTGAGAGCTTATTTTGACTGCGCCACTTTCCAGCTTTACTCCTGACCTAACATTTTGGAGTCCACTTTCATAGATGTCCTGTAAAATGTGGCCTCAAACACTCATGTCTCTTGCTGTTTGCTATTGCATGATTAAAGAAGGAAGAATCCAGGGATTATCTGAAGGTGTAGAAAGAAGTATGAGACACAGCCTTAACTCTGAAGGAGTTTACACTATGGTTTGTTAGCCACAGCAGAATTCAAGACTGGTAAGCAAAGAGCATGATATGACAAGGATGGTCTGTGAAGACTCTACAGGGAAATGGGCTTTGTACTCAGCCTTACAAAACACTGATGCTTGCTCTGGAGTCCTGGGAGGTCAGTGCCACTGGGCCCTGCTGATAATAAAGGTATGGGTGGGACTGCAGTATTTTTTTTAAATTTCTGAGCATAATACATTTATGTATTCATTATGTCTGAGCATTCAGACATTTTAGCAATGCAACCATTTTTAAAAAATATCTGAATCCCCCAAACTGTTGACATTCTGGGATTGCTGATTTCATGATAAGAATATGTGTGTGTGCATGCATATATGTGTATGTGCATGTGTTTCATCAGCCATGATATATTTCACCTAAAAGATGCCATCAAGAAAGCTATTTGCCAAAAAATTTAAAATTTTATAGCTTCTGCATAATGACAGCAAGTTCTTAGATCAGTTAGGTCAAGGTACAATGTGAACTAATACTCTAATAGTAACTCAGAAAATAATGATATAAAAATATGAAATTATAAACCATTTAATAAACTGAAAATAAAGGTACCTGATATGAAGGCAGAATACAGCCACAGTCATAGTCAAAAGTTAAAAGTATTTCCTAATGTTTGTGTTCACACCTAAAAATTAGAATGAATGAGATGTAAGCAACTAAAGATCTAACCAACAAATCTGGAAAACAAGATGCAAAATAACACCAAGACAAGCTAAAAAACAAAACAAAAAATGTACAAGGTTGAAAAGCTAATTTAAAAAGGACTAAAATCATAGAATTCATAGAAAATGTACAGGAAAACAAAATAGAATCCTCTAGAAAACTTGCTCAATGACAAGGGGGCATGAGGAAGGAGCAAGCAAGCATTAAATAGCTGGTGTCTGAAAAGGCAGTAAAATTCCTGCTCCTTTCCACTCTTGGTCACTGGACAAATATGTGTGCCACATATTTGTGTTTCTATTTTCTCTAACGATCAAACAGAAGATCCAAGAACCTAGGTTACTTTTGATGCCATTCAACCTGTGAGCAGTAAAATCAGTTTTTGAAGCCATGTCTCCTAACTTAGTTGAATATTTTCTCAATAATTACACAGCATTCTTTAGGGATGAGTGTAAAAGAGGAAGAATAAAGGAGCGGTATTCCCATGCCGACCTATGACAAGTTGCCACAAGCCAGAAGACTTTAACAACCACGAAATCTGTTCTCACAGTTGTGGAGATTAGAAGTCTGAAGTCAAGGAGTAAGCAGCCACGCTGTTTCTGAAGGCCACAAGGGGGAAGCTGTCCTTGTTCCCAACAAGGTTCTAGCAGTGGCTTGGGATTCTTCGCCAGTTCTCAGAGTTCTGTGCATTCTCATTTCTGCCTCCATCATTGCATAGTCTCTTCCTATGATAGTTCATCTTCACTTTCTGACTGGATTTGGAATCACCTAGGTGTCTCTCTGATAGTGTCCCCCAGGGAAGTGTGACTGATGAAGGAAGTTTGCCCACCCATGGTACCTCCTATGGGCTGGGGTCCTGGAACTAACTGCAGGGATTTCTTACTCTGCTTCCTTGGGCAGATGGCCTGACTAGACACCTCACCGTCTTGCTGCTGTGCCTTCCCCGCTCTGATGAACTGTGTATTTTCTTAAACTGACCAAAAGAAATGCTTTCTTCAAGTTGTTAATGTCAGGCATTTGTCAGAGCAGCGCGAAAGGTCACTTAAGCGTCTTCATATTGTCTCTCCTCTGCCTTAGTCTCCACGGCTTTCTCCACTCGCAAGATGGATTAGTGCCCTCATACTAGAGAGCCTTAGCTTACATCTGAAATAGCTATTTGTGTAATATTATAATCTGAGTTTCCAGGTGGCTATATATTTTAGAGAGATGCTATTTAACACCAAGTTAACTAAAAATAAATGTCTTTACTTCTTGTGTTTTCAACAATCTTCATTCTGCATTCACCTAGTGAATCTGTCGACTGTGTTTAAAGTGGCAACACATCCATGCACGTGCGCACACGCACACACACATACACACACACAATCACTGGTCATATAGTTAGGCATTTACTCAAGAAGCAAGAGGGTGGAGGGCTAATTCTACACTACGGTTCAGATCAGGCAATTTTCAAGGGAAGGGAAGTGGAACAGACTTAGAGGACAGTGACCAAGATCTCAAACTCTTATTACCCTGGCCACTATTGAAGGAACTCGTAAAAGAGGAGGGCAAGAGGAAAGGTGTGTAAACATTCTTTAATACTTGAAGGACCACTAGCTGTCTGAGTCTGGGTTTGGTTTTCTGTGTCCCTAGTTAGAAAGAACAAAATCAATTAGTAGAAACTACAGCTACTTTTTATTTATTTATTTATTAATTATTAATTTATGTTTTGATGAATGCTGTCCATTTAACCCAGAACCTTGCGCACAGAGGCAAGCACTCTGCCACAGCTCCACTTGTGG
Source organism: Bramus lutescens (assembly GCA_001685075.1). Lineage (NCBI taxonomy): Eukaryota > Metazoa > Chordata > Mammalia > Rodentia > Cricetidae > Bramus > Bramus lutescens. The sequence continues at coordinate 178,163 of LOEQ01001657.1, read as the reverse complement.
CCCAGAGGTTTCCATTTCAACTACGTTCACGGAAGATCCTTACTAACTAACTAGGAATGTCTAAGGTGTTAATAGAATTGGATTAGGCGGCCCTGATTCCCGCAAGTGCGCAATTGTTGTTTAAAATGCCACAGCTGCTAGAACATAGCAGGCGCTGGGAAGAGCAAGGCAGGGAAGGCTGCTGAAGGATTCTATTGCTTGCTGACCACATCAAGCCAGTCTCTAGATAGAAATCTCTACCTCAAAGTGGGAGAAACACATACTTTTAGGACCTTTTGCACAGGCATAATGCTTCTCAACAGAAACGCAGCACTTTTCATAAAATCAAGTCAATTTCACAGGAAGATATTATTCTAGGGTGTAGCAAGGAAAACCTGAAAAAGTCTTGGGTCCGCAGGATAGTGAAATAACATCACATAGATCCCATTAGTTAAATCCTTTGAGGAACTGCATACGTAATGAATATCTGAAGAACAGCAGCTGAGGGAGTTGCTTGTAAAACTTTTTTTTTTTGGACTGGTATTGATTGATACTGTCACCGACCAGTGTGCTGAAGACTGGACAGGTTCTCAAGAAGCAGTGCTCTGTGCCAAGACCAGGCAAGCTGATCGATCACTTGGTTACGTTCATTTTAGAGTTTTATGTTAAATTCTTTAAATCTTACTTTTATTTCTGCGTGTGTATGTCTATGCATGGTTGGCCTGCATGTATGTGCACCACATATGTGTCTGGTGCCTACAAAGTCAGAAGATGGTATCAAATATCCTGGAACTGGAATTAAGGATTGTGAGCCTCCATGTGGGTGGGTACTGGGGCTCAAACCCACGTCTTCTGCAAGAGTAGCCATTGTACTTAACCATTTAGCCTTAGCTACATCTCCAGTCCCTGATTTACAAAGGAATTTAAAAAGGAAGAAAGACATAAAAGTAACAGTGGCAGCAGTAGTAGTAGTTACGGGAGTAGAGAGAGGAGACAAAGACCATATTTAAGGAGAATCTTAGGCCTGGGATGTATTCAGTGCTAGAGCACTTGCCTAACTTGTGCAAGGTCTGAGATTCAGCCACCAATATGAACAAACAAACAAGCAAACTTGGGTCTGATGGCACACACAAGTATCTTGATGCTTGGAGGTTGAGGCAGGAGGATTGTCATAGGCTCAAGTCTAGCCTGGGCTACATAATGAGTCCAAACACAGCCTTGGTATGTGGCAAGATCATAAAAAAACAAAAATAAATACATAAATAATTTAAAAGGGAGCGCAGGATCCCTGACAGTCCCCTAAGAAGCTTCTTAGGCATCTGCCCTGCTCAGATTCATGACACCCATTGTTGGCATCGGTCAGACACATGAGCTAATTCATGTTATATCAAAAGGCTCTGCTGAGCCTTGAAGGCTGTGAAACATTTGACCATAAGAGAAAGAAGTGTGTGAGGGCAAGATGGCAAACATAGAGAACCTGGTGCAGTGATTGTAAATATAATGTCGGGTGTGCTCTGATCTTTCCTGTGGCTATTAATATATTCCTTGGGGAAAGCCCTTGAAACAATAGGTCTCTTATATCTGCTGTACTTTTTCCATCCTCAAGACCCTAACCTCCCTTTTCTGGCTTCCTTCCATTTTCTGTGTTGGATAAGACAATACTCTCTGTAGAAAGATGTCATTAGACATTCTTTCAGGTCAAACCTAGGTGCAAATTCATCATCCAAGAAAATATTCTGCAGACAGAGTTGGGAGGGTGCGATTTGGATGAAGGATGAGAGGTAATTGAACAGCAGAAGCAGGAAGGAACATCAGGGCTGAGAAGGAAATGGGTGCTACTGGGAAGTATAGTGGGTATTTCTTTGGGCCACACAGCTCTTTCCTTCTGGATTTCCACTGGGAGAACAAAACATGATTTTTTTTTTTTGAGGCAAAAAGAAGAAAGGGGGAAGAAAAATTTAGTGGGCAGCTACCAGATACTAGGCACCCTTGGGAGATTACATGTACACAGACATACACACACAACACATATACACATTATTATACACACACCATACACACATGCACACAACACATACACATGCCATATACATATACACATACCACACACCACCCACACATATACCACAAACACATGCATACATATACCACAAACACACATACTAAAAATAAACACAAATTCATACATACACAAACACACATATATGTACACAAATACATAATATTATACATTCATATGCACACACGCATACAGATACAGACACACACACATAGATATATATAACACAAACTCATAAATTTTCAAAGATGGCATTAATTTTACTTCACGGATGTTTACATAGAGAAATAAGATATGTAGTGGCTTGCCCAACATGTCAATTATCAGTGGGTCCAGATTTAAGACTGATTTTGTAGGGCTTTACAAAAATCATTTCCAATTTCCCATTGTCTATCTACATCTCTGCCAATGAAAGTGGAACCTTTTTGCAACATCCGGTCGTTGCTTCTACCTCTCCTCAGAACCTTCTTTCTCGAGTCTCTTGGTTTTCTATTGCTGTGAAGAGACACCACGACCATGGCAACTCTTATAAAATAAAGCATTTAACTGGGGCTTGCCTGCAGTTTCGAGGGTTTAGTCCTTTATCATTACAGTAGAGATCATGGTGGTGTGCAGGTAGATGCAGTGCTGGAGAGTAGCTGAGAGTTCTATATCAGGATCTGTAGGTAGCAGGAAGACACAGAGAGAGAAACACTGGGACTGGCTTGAGCTTTTGAAACCTCAAGGCCCACCCCTAGTGACATAGTTCCTCCAACAAGGCCACACCTACTCCAACAAGGCCACACCCCCTAATCCTTCTCAAGTATTGCCTCTTCACTCCCTGATGAGTAAGCATTCAAGTACATGAGCCTCTAGGAGCCGTTCTTATTCAAACCACCACACCAAATATCCCAATACAACAGATGCTTACACCAAGGTTCTGAGAGGCTGCTGTGACCAAACAACGTGTGGTAGGATGAGATGCTCTGCAGGGAGGTCCTGAGAGATTATAGTGTCAAGATGTAAAGGAGATACACACTATCCTCCTTAGAGGTGGGTGTGATAGAAGGAGATACACACTAGCCTCCATAAAGGTGGGTGTGAGTTGATACTCTAATTTTGACAGGATCAACTCAGAGAAAACCTCTGGTTGTGTTTGTGGTGGAATTTCTAGGCTGAGTTAACCAAGGTGGCAGCACCTAGGCTAGGGTCCTGGGCAAACTACAAAGGAGGAAGCAAGCTGAACACCAGCATCTCTCTCCATTCTTCTTCAAGATACAGCACTATCAGCTGCCTCAAGGCCCTGCCACCATACTTTCTCACCAGGATGGAGTGTGCCCTCCAACTGTGAGCCAAAGTGTACCCTTCATCCCTTAAATTTGCTCTTGTCTGACATTTTGTCACAGCAGTGGGAAAATACCCACAACAGGAAGTAGAGAGACTCTCAGGAGGCCAGCTCACCAAACTGCCTTGTTTTCAGCACATAGAGCCATGAGATTTTAGCATGAAGATATACAACTCCATGGAGACTCTAGCATAGGATCTGTCATTCTGTAATAGCTGGGGGACCCAGGTCTCTGTGCTTCTCAGAGCCTCAGTCAGACAACCTCTAAAACAGGTGGATTTTACTTGCTTCACTGAGGAAATGATATTGGAAGATTAGCTTGCCTGCAGTAATAAGTAATATATCCGAGAGTAAGACCATTGAAAAGTATTTGCGTTCACCCTTTGTGGGACTCAGTGGACATGAATGAAATAAGAAGAGGTATTTATTGTTATTTCCTGATGGCCTGTAAGTCCAAGTTAAAGAAACCCAAACACGATCCAGCTAAGCTCAGATAAACGGTGATAAGGGCATGGATGGATCTAGCCTCATGGGGTTAGCTCCAAGTGTCCCACATTGGGGCCTCTGTGCCTCTAGCCACCTCTACCTATTGTCTACTCAGATTTTTCTCTGACATTCCTTGTCTTAGTCACCATTCTATTGCTGTGAAGAGACACCATGATGAAGGAAATTTACAAAAGAAAGCATTTAATTAGGTGATGTGGGATCTCTGTATGTTGGGAATACCACTGGTTAATAAAGAAACTGTCTTAGGCCTGTGATAGGGTAGAGAAGAGCTAGGTGTGTGGAGGGGAACTAAATTGAATGCTGGGAGAAAGGATGCAGAGTCAGAGAGAAGCCATGGAGCCACCATCAGAGATAGACACACCAGAACCTTGCAGGTAGGCCATGAGCCTTATGGTAAAATATAAAATAATGGAAATGGGTTAAATTAAGATGTATATAAGAATCTAGAGCTAATGGGCCAAGCAGTGATTTAAATAATACAGTTTCTGTTTGGTTATTTCAGGAGTCTGGGCAGCTGGGAAATAAACAAGCAGCCTCCTTACTACAACTAGGGGCTTGCTTACAGTTTTGAGGGTTTATCCATGACCATCATGGTGGGGAGCTTGGCAGCCGCAGGCAGACCTGGTTCTGGAGCAGTGACTGAGAGCTTAGTCCTGATAGTCAGAGAGTAGGCAATGAGAGCAAGACTGGCCTGGTTTGGGCTTTTGAAACATCAAAGCCCACCATAGTGACACACTTTCTTTAATAAGGTCATACCTCCCAATCTTTCTTACTCAGTTCCACTAACTGTGAAATCAAATATTCAAATATCTGAGTTCGTGGGGGCCATTTTCATTCAAATCACCATGGTGCTCGTGAGCTTCCTACCCACGGCAAGCAGAATGATTGGCAGGGCTCCAGGTTTGCCTCCCAATGCCATGTAGCTCTTCTTCAGAATTGTAGGAAGGAATATGTGCAATTAGAAGAGTAGATGTTACCATACATACAGTGTAGCTTTCCATTTTCACTTCAGTGAGTGAAGGGAAGATCAGATAGGAAAGTCTCATAGCTACTCTACCATTGTCCTGGCTGGGTCACCTTGCGTAAATCACCTTGGCCAAGGGTAGAAATTAAGACTGGCTTGCCTCGGGTCTCAGGCTTTCTAGTATGTCTGAGTGGAGGAGAGAACACATAGAGACATGGCCACCCCTGTTCGGATGCATGACAGAATTTAAACAATAAATGATCCAGAAGAATCTGGCTCCTCAGGCTGTTCTAGTTCTGGAGACACACGTGCAGGTCTCTGGAGGAAGGCCGCGCTGATGGGAAATCTTGTCAGTCCTATTCAGTTTTCAGGTTAGCCAGGTGTAAAGAACAGAACAGGTGTAAAGAACAGAATACTTACATGTTCACTCTGTCAGAGCAAGGTAGAGAATGGAGTGAGTGAACGGACAACTCCCCAGCATCGCAGGGATGGACAGATATCTACACTGCAAAAGGAGGGTCTGGAGCACCCAGCGGCACTTGAGAGGCCCATGGGGTGCCTGGCAGTAAGCATCACAGTGGGAGAAGGCCTTTGGGGTGGATGGACTTGCATATGTAACAGTCCAAGGTTGGAAAAGTACCATCAAAGGAGCTCATGGGGCCCAGTGCACCCTGCTGCAGAAGCTTATGGGGAGAAGAGAGAAGAAGGGCTCCGGGCAAGAGGCAGGACCCTTTTGGGTACCTGGAGAAATTGTCCAATGTCTCGTTCCCAGTGAGTCTTGCCAGTGCCATCTCTCTGTCTGTGACCAGAAATGGCCTATGATCTTTACAGGAGGCCCATGGCTGGGCTCCCAGTTCCCCTGCATTCTGCCATGGTGTTGCTCTTTTGAAGAACAAAACTTAATACTGGAGGGAACCTCAGAAGTTGGGAAACCACTGCAGGACTACTTTACCTTTCAAAAGAACTAAGCCCTGCTGCTAATAAGAATGATTATTAATGCTAATCATCACACTTGACACCTCTGTTGCCACAGAGCAAACCAACCTTCAAAGCTCCAGGAGCGGTAATTACTCCTCCTGTCTACCCTGAGCAAGACATAAATTGGGGGTCTGAGCACAGGACATGGAGCCATAAAGTCCAGGAAACCAGACTGCCCTCCGCCATTCTTAGCAGAGAAACCACATCTTCCACACAAGGCCCATCCAGGTCCTACGGTTGAAGGGAGAGGCAGATCTGGGGGAAAGGGGAGAGGTAGGAAGGGCAGGAAGGTGACCATGGCCTCTGAGGTCATGGAGACGCTTAATTAAAAGGCTCAAGGTGCACTTTTCATGAGGAAAAAGTGGCTGAGCTCCTCCTTCCCCACTTCAAGCCCCTCAGGGTGGCAGTGTGCAAGCCCTGTGAGACAGCCTCTCGTGTCTGCCTCGGTGTGGCTGACTAGTCAGAACTCTTCTCTTCCTCTTGACACTGAGGAGACAGAGGACCAACCCAGGCCTTCATTTCTGCTTACTTCTTCCTGCTTGCTTGCTCCCTGGGATTGGGAGCCTCCAAGAGCTCAGACTGTTTGCTTAGGGTTTTGCTTAGCTCTGGTAGGAGTTTGAGCTTGGCCTTGCACCATTGCCAGTATCTTTTCTTCAGATACACTCACTCATTCAGCCGTCACTGGGTAGCAAGGTGGTTTTGAGTAAGCAGGAGAGGAACTTGGCTCCCAGATTTTTAGTTTGTGGGTAAACAGAAGCCCAAAGGGCAGATACCAGTAGGGGTGCTATGATTTGAGAGAGGGAAGCTCAGGAGTCTGGGGGACCCTGAGAAAAGCGACTCCCTCCCTGACTCTCTGCAAGGAGGATTTGAGTAGACCTTCTAGAGGGCTAAGGAAGCCTAGCTGGGCTCTTCCTGGTGGCCCAATACTCCAGAAAAGAAGCCTCCTGGTACCTGCAGACTCCCAGGTCTCGACCTCCTCAGTTCTGTGTTCCTGAAAGCCCATGCCACAGTCACTGCACTTCCAGCCAACTCCTGTGCGGGAGAACAGATCTTTAGGTATAAAGTTTCGTGTTCGATGACAGAATTAATAAGAAGCATTACATTCCCGAGTTTTGCAAAACACTCAACAGTCTGCTGAGCACGTTCACAATACAGGAAGCTGAGCGTTAAAGGGCTAGTCTGGGTCAGGTTGCTCCTCCCACCTGTATGTACCTCCTCTTAGAATCCTGCTTTAGTTGGGCAGAGGGGCAGGTGGCAAGGGAGTTTCTTGTCATCCTTAACATAAAGCCTTTTTGTCTAAAGAGGTGACTCCAAACACAGGAGTGGGTCTGAAGTACTGTAAGCATGGCACACTCTCTGGGTGCAGGAAGCTTGGCACAGGCTCTCAGGAGTGCAGGACTGATAAGAGGCAGAGACCTCAAGTCTGGGGCATCAGAAAAGGCTTATTTTCCAGGGAACTGAGCCATCAGGTAGGCTTCCTTAACCCTTTGGGAAGTATGTTCAAATCCCCATACTTTTCCCTTCTTGGAGTTATCATGCAGAGAGAAAAATGTCGTTTTTGTCCTTGGCATTCCGGCCTGGAGCACCCAACAAACAAAACAGTGGGTCTTTCCTGGGCACCTGTTCAGTGCCTTCCATCTGAGTGACTCTGGGAAAGACCAACATGCTAAGATGTCAGAACACTGACTGTTCAAGGTAAGTGGTTTCTTCTTGTCTCTGGTCCCTCTAGGCCTGTCATTGGAGCAGCTGCCCAACCAATCAGAAGAGCTCTGTGGTCCAGAATGTCGCAGTGCTTGGGTCTCTGCTTCCCCGTTTCCTCACAGATCTCCTCTTATGGGTTCGCTGCATGGCCCGTGTCTCTGAGGAGCAGGGCTTGGTTTCCTATTTACCAGTGGTCCCTCTGGTTATCCTCAGTCAACAACCCAGGCATCTACCCATGGGTCTCTGAGGGGTCAGTATGGCCCCATGCCCTTGTGGGTAGAATCAGTGGAGGGATGAGGAGCCCAGGGATTGTAAGTGCACAGAGGAGATCCACCCATAGAGTCAGAGAAGAACTGTGTGTGTGTGTGTGTGTGTGTGTGTGTGTGTGTGCATATGGGGGTGGGGTGGGGGGTATGGGCTTGGTCTTAAAGGAAACCTGGGTTTTCCATGCAAACAGGTGGAAGTTAGAAGTTAGGCTACTGACAGAGAACCTAACTACTCTTCGGTCACCAAAGAGCCACACAGGTGTGTATGTGGGTTCTGTGTGGACAGCTTGCACGCTTAGAATCTCAACCCCCATCCCACTTGTGTCTTGGCTCCCGACTACTTTTATCTTTGTGTGTTTCTCCGGAACTTGTTTTGTTTCACCAGCATCCTTCAGGATGTAGAAGCTAGGGTATTGCTCAGGTACACGACCCTCGCAATGATGGGAGATCTGGGTCCCAACTTTGCCTCGTGCTACCTATTAGAGCTTAGGCAAATTTCTCTGAGCCTTAGTTTCCTTATCTATGAAACAAGAGGCCATTGTAGCCCCACAGGTTTGCTGAGGGGCTCATAGCCGACCGAGTGTGCGATAAAGTAGTGGCCTAAAAGCTGGCATACGAGAGATCAACAAAAATGTATGGCTCCTATTCAAACTGTGGGGCCTGAAGTGAACAGGGTTGGTCTGGGGAAGTCTAGCCAGAGCCACACTGCACTGTTCCCTCAGTCCCCAACACTGGCGTTCTACAAAGAAGCCAAGGAGCAAGGATCCTTTTGGCAGACACACCCTCTGTTGACTCATTCTCCACCCCCTCATCGCCANACCCCCACCCCCACCCTAGCTGCCTACTCCTTGGAAGCTTTTGGCTTCCTTCTCCAGGGCTGCACTGCTAAGTCACGTCTCACAGCCGTTTCCTGGAGCCGTTGGTAGAGTCTTGTCCAGGGCCTGACATTTAGGCTTGTGAAATTCCACTGTGGGTACATTTAGCCCATCTTTCAAAACCACCTTGAATCTTGCTTCTGCCTCCTAATATTTACTAGCCAGTTTCCTAGCAGGATTTCCTCCCAGCCCAATCCGTGGAATACTCTAGAGTCAGAGGTGCTTTCTGAAAAGGCTTTTTTCCTTATGTTCTTTTCCTGTTCAAAATGCTTCCCTGGCTGTTGAACAAGCGAAGTTCAAGCTCCATAGCCAACACCCATGCTGTTTCAAAACCCAACCATGAGCCTTCAGTCTGTCTTATTTTCTTTCTTCAGACCAAATGCAGATAGTAAACATGCCCATGATTTCTGAAAGGATCAAATGAGTTCAATCAGAAATGCGTTTAGCTCATGGCTTTTAAACCACTTGCTGATGACTTAGCCCACAACCCCCCTGCCACAGCTGTTAGGTCAGAGACTAAAGGTTCTGTCTGTCACAGCTGCCTCTCACTGAAGAAAACTTTGAACATGTATCTATATGAGGGTCATTCGATACTTGAACTTCATTAGCATTCCTTAGCCAAGAGATGCTGATGGCCTGATGGCCAGAGGCAACCATCACCCTCTCAGCCAGTCTCTGCCTCGGGAATTGGGGCTCAGGAAATATTCACTAACATTCTGGCCATTGCTGTGACTGTGAGTCCTACTGGAAGGTCTTTAGGCTGTTGGGACATGTTCTGAAGAGTAACTGTGGAACTCCCCAAGCCTCTCCTTTTGGTTTTGTTTTTCTCAGCTGTGAGGGGAGACCTTCTGTTTCTGGATACACTTGACCTCAGACCAAGAGCCAAAACAAATCTTTTATTTTTTTGTGTTGATTACCTCAAGTAATTTGTTATAATGGCAGGAAACTGACCGACACAGATACATGCACAGTTGGTTGGAGTATGTGTCTGGGTGTGTCTTTTAAGGTATTTTCAATGACTCACTGAGGAAGATGCACCCTGAATATGACTGGTACCATCCAATAGGCGGGGAGCTTGGATTGACTGAAAGAGTAGATTTAAGAGACTCGCTCTTGCCACTTGCCCACCATTCTTGAGTGTGTTCTGTAGCTGTGATCTGTGCACATCAGACTTGGCTTCTGCAGTTTGGGGATGCAGTCCTGCACCAGAGATTCTCTGGGTTGCATGGGTTCTCTGCTTCAGCCTGGAGCTGCAGAGTTAGCTTCTGTCTCATTCTGAGGCTTCTGATTTAGGGCTCAGCAGCTACCGGGTTCACTGACTTCAGCCTGCTGGCACATTCACTCCGGGGCTCATTTGCCTCAGGCTGTATGAACCAGCCCAACAGAACACCGCTGAAGGCTCTATAGATCCAGCTGACTTCTGTTTATCTGAAGGATACTGGCAAGTACTGAGGGAAGCCCGGAGCTAAGAAACCCGAATTTTGAAACAGGCCGTAGGCAAACGTACCCTCTGCTTCAGACAATGTCTGCCTCTGATCCTTCACAAACTCCTTTGGAAAGACAGACTGGGAAGCAGGCAGTCGATGCTCTGCTCAGAAAACATGCAGAAATGTAGAGATCTGCCTCCCAGCAAGGTCTGATGCATCATCACAAGGCTCTCTGCGTGTCAGCCATAGTGGCAACAACAGTACTAGTCCCTGGATGTATCACACCCTTTAGTATGGAACCTTCTACCCAGCATGGCCCTTGAGCCTGGCCTCTTCCTTGGTGCCTGTGCTTATACAATTCCTCGGCTCTTCACAACCTCTGCCTCTGTCTGAAACCTGCTGTCTTCCAGCCCCTGTTCACCAGGAGCTCATTCTCGACAACCCTAAGCCCTTTACAAAGCCTGCAGGGGAATGCAGACTCTTCCCAGGACTTCCCAGACACTTCCTCCAGACAGCAGCTAAGACTGCTCCCACTGTGTCAAAGTGATCTCTACACAACGTTCCTTGCCTTGCCTTGCTTCCTTTCAAACTTGGAGGCTCTGGAGAAACCTTGTGTGCTCAGGACTTGGCTATGGTCTCCAGCACGCTGAGGCATTTAATGAAAGAATACTACACACGTACACACACACACACATAAATCTTACCACACTGGAAGCTCCTAGAAAGTGCTGGGTAGACAGACAGACAGCTCCAATGGCGTTCAGGGTCTGGGCTGATTGACAAGGCCAGCCATCAGTCCTTACTCTGCCGCCTTTCAGTATGTCATTTTCCCCTGGCTTTAGAGATCCGCAGGGCCTACTGGACCCTACTTGAGAATGTTTCCCTTGCCAAAGGTGCTATTCATTTCAGCTTATATAAGGGGGAAAATACTACCAATCATTTTTACAGGAGTTTAAAAACCACAAGCTTCATGTTCTTTCAAGTTAGTAAATATGAAACTCATTTCGCTCTTAATAGTCTACAAAATCAACACTAATTTAAATTAACCGTCTGTTTGTAGCTTACATGGTAAGTTTCAAATCTCAAATGCGTTTTTACAGCGGCTTTTGAAGGCTGAAGTTGGAAAGAATGACAGAGTCCCCACTAAGCCCGGAGCCAGGTTTGAGGCTTGCTTCCAATATTCCCCTAAAATTGATAAAACTACATCAGCCGACAGAAACTCAGAAAGTCGGCTCAAGGACTGAGAGCCCACATGAGATTTGGGAAAGCAGGGAGCACACTGGCTTTAAGAGCAGCCCTCCAGGCTCAGATGGACCTGCCTTTGGATTCTGCTTACCCTTCTAACTTAAATTCAGTTTCTTCATCTGTAAAAGTGTGAAAATGTAACATATAGTATGAGATCGTGGTGAAGACTGGATGGGGTGATGTGTGCTAAAACAAACAAACAAACAAGCAAGCAAACAAAAAGACCACTAAGCAAAATGGGTGGTACACAGTATGATCAGTTATTACTGATTTTATAATCAGAAAGACCTAGACACGTATGGCAGAGAAGGCACTAACAGCTGTATGTTGGGTCTCTCTAGCTGTGGGACACTGAGAAGTTTCTTAACTTCTGCAAGCTTCGGGTTTCTTCTCTCTTAAATGGGCCCCAAAGGGATACCAACCATGCAGGCCTGGAAGATGATCTGCTATTTTATAAAAGAATATGCTAAGGAGCGGTGAGGTGGAGATCAGTGGCCAAATTAACAGTCTGTAGCTCTCATGCCATTTGTCGGGCGGGGAAGGTCTGTTTGGCCATGTTAGCTCACAACAAGCTGGAAGCCATGTTTGTAAAGCACTGACTCCAATGTCAAGTACTTCTGCAGGTCTTAGGAGATGAATGCCGTCGTTTCTAGACCCTCCCAGCTTTGTCTGAGTTCTAGCTCTAGATGAATGGATGAGGCAATATTGATTTCCCAAGGTTTCTTTGACAGCCCAGAGTGGGGCGAGGAACAAGAGGGGCCCCATCCACTGGAAACCGCAACCTGGAAATGAACTTCCTTAATCAGTGCGTTGTAGAATTCCTACAGCTGGTTCTCCTTTGGAGTCAATTGGAACCTCCTGGCCCCCCTGCTCTTTTTTTCTGAGAGGAGCAAATGTCACCCCACAGCCAAGATTTAGAAATTTGCCACACCGGATCAGAAACAGATCCATCTGGGACGAAGTCAAGGTTCTCTGAGGCCATGGCCTCAGCCCCAGAGTCCCCAAAGCCTGCAGGGTGGCCTCCGGCCTGAGGTCAGCACTGCCTGTGGGGCTACCAACAAGGGCTGTCCTGTCCCTGCCTGGTAACTACCCAGATTTCCATTTGAGAAGGTGAGTCACGTTCGGGTGTGGAGAGTACATTAAATAACATTTTTTAGGATGTGAGTGTCAGAGAGAGAGCACAGCAAGAATGCGTTTGCTCTAGAATGGGACCGTTTCCTCCGTGCCAGTCTCGTAATCTCTTCCATCTGTCCACATTTCTGGTGACTCCCAACAGGCCCCCAGATCCTCCGGAGTGGCGAGGCTGCCCTGGGCACTGCCGTTACTAGGAGACGTTCTTGCCAGGGACGGAGGCTGGAAGAGGAATCAGATAATTGAACAAGCCGGCTGCGCGTAGAGGCCTAACTCAAGAATTTACTTGCTGTGCAGCCTTGGACAGTTCCTTGCCTTCCCTGTTTTATGTTTCACACGGAGAAGGGCGAGCAGGCTGCATGCTTCCCCAGAGCTCTCTGATGCTTGGAACATAAAAGCGTTGGCAGATGTTCAGTGAAAAGTCGCAGCAGNTAATGAAGCACTTACCTGCTCAGCTCCGCGGCAGGCACTGATGTTTGCCACCGGATGAACCGAGTGTGTCGACACAAGCAAGTGTCTCTGAATGCTTTTGGAAAAGAAGGGAGAAAAGGAGCTCCAGTGGCACTGGAGCATCTCTCGTATGTGCCGTGACGTACATCCTGGACTTAAAGAAGCGAAGTGTGGATCCAAAAAAGGGTCGTGGGTCTGCTCCCTGTGGGTGCTGAACATCCTGGGTGCTGCCGGCACACGGAGGACTCCGGCCAGCAGCACTCCTGAGCACAGCCAGGCTAAGTAGACAATAGGGCTGTGGAGGACCAGTGAGAAGCCACGGGCTCCTGCCAGGACACAGGTGCAAGGACAATCTGGGCTCCACGAAGCCTGTTTCCTACAGTTGTGGCCCTGTTGCTTCTTTGGGCTGGTAGCTGCTCTGAGAATTTCCTGGGGAAGAGGTCCCTGAGCATTTTATAAGCTGGGAGACAGTCACCTTTGCCTGCTTATCCCCACAGGAAGAAGAAACAGCGAACTTTACAGAGTGCTGAGACATTAGCCCAAGGATGGTGGGCTGATAAGGGAGGAAGAGCAGAGAGTCCCGGAGTCCTTCCTTCCACTCTGAACCCTTTTTTCCTTGGCCATATGAGATCTGAGTAGCGATGTTTTTGAGCTATTCATCAAATGTGTGCCATTTTCTTGATGTGATTCTGCACCTCTGGGTGGTAGCTGGGAAGCATTTTCTGGAATGCCCTTTGCAGTGTGATTTGGAGGTCAGGTTCAGGTGAGAGGCATATTGGTTTTCTGACAGCTATCGTGGATGTTAACTAAGTAGCTTAAAATGACACATTTGGACTGTTTCACAGCTCAGGAGATCTGCATGCAGTTGATGTGGCAGTGGGGCTCACTTCCTATTGGGTGCTCTGAGCGAAGGCCCGCTTCTCACCGCTCTCCATCTTGCATGGTCTCTGCAACACTGGCCTTTGGGTACTCACAGAGCATCCCTAGGCTGGTTGACTCTCTTCCTGTTGCCTTCTTTGCCTCCCACCCTTACAAGGACAGTTGTTATTGGATTTAGGGCCTGTCAGGATCCAGGACTAAATCATTTTGAGATATTTCACTCTATCTTCATGGAACCCTTTCCAAATACAGTTACTATCTCACATTCCACACCCGGAAGCCTCCTTGACCCCATTCAACTTATCCCGAGGGTCAAGAATAACAGAACAAACAAGAAATGACTAATTGCACATTGTAAGGAGTAGGAAAAAGATGTTTATAAAGTTGTAGAGGGGAGATAAAATACGTTTTGAATCTTCGGGGCTTCAAAGTCTTTACCTAGAAAACAGGAATAATATCTAACTCAGACTACTGCTTGAGGTTTTAATAGGTAATTATTGATTGAGTAACTGATGAAAGTGTGCCTATCAGATAGTGGTACATGGATGTTTTCCTCCTCTGGCTTCAAGTTTTTCTCTTCCGTCTTTACCTAATCCATCTTTTTTATTCATTTATTAAGCTTGCTTTGAGATCCTACTGAGTGCCAGGTTTTATTGTAGGGAACAGACAAAACTTTGGTTCCCTGATTAGTTTATTTTTTCACCTTTATAATGGTTACATTTATGTGTCAACTCAGCGGAACCACAGAGGGCAGGGATCTGTCTTCAGACACCTTTTGTTTGTTTGTTTCTGAGATGGTATTTCTAGATGAACCCCACATGTGATTTGGTAGACTGGGTCAGACGGATTGCCTTCCCTAATGTGACTAACATTCCCCAGTCAGTTGAAGAGATGACATGGACAAAAAGGAATTCTAGTTTTGAATGAAAATACCAGCATGGGGGAGGGGTTTGTTTGGGGCTTATCTTCACATTCATAGTTCAGCAACGACACTTTCTAGGAGTCTTGGGCCAACCAACTTTGGACTGGAAGCACAATATCCACTCTTCATATCCTGGACCTTCAGATGTGGGGCAGAACTGAACCACAGACTCTTCCAGGTTTTCAACTGCTGACTGACTCATCTTGTAAATCCTGGGACTTTCCTACCTCTGTGGCCATGTCATGTGCTGATTCCTTATACCACCTCTCTCTCTCTCTCTCTCTCTCTCTCTCTCATATGTAAGACATTATGATCATCTTTGTCCTCTTTGAATGTAATATAGCTTCTTCAGCCATAATTTGTTTTTATCTGCAGAACTGTGCTGTGAATCAGGCAGAGTAAGCACTCTGAGAACGTTCCCCTTACAGAGGAGGAAACTGAAATCTAAGATGGATGTCCTTTACTTATGATACTATGGGCCAACCCTTTAGAAGCAGAGCAATATTAACTTCAAAGCCAGGGCCCTGCCAGGTGAGAAATCTGGATTGATCCAGGGCTCTGAGCCTCTCATCAAGGAGGCAGAGCTGTGATTAGAT
>LOEQ01001657.1:136855-154616 GCA_001685075.1 Bramus lutescens | reverse complement strand
TGTGTGTTGTTATTTCGGGGTATAAGCTAGCCGTGCAGGAGCCGGGCAGGACGAAAACAGGCCCGCTCACCTCTACACTACACTTTCCTCTAAATAGGTGGGTGACATTGGAGAAATGATAAGCCTTGGTGGTGGGTTTCATTTGCATTTTACAGCTGAGACAGAATAGCACTTCGGAGAGGAGACAGTTAAGCTGTTGGTTTCAGACCCATGACAAGATAAGCCCCAGGAAACCTGGGATCCCTTCAGCTCAGAGACAAGTGCCAACGTCTGCAGCCAGCCCCCACCCCCAGCATGGCATCTGCCACATAGATGACACTAAAAAAACTTTTGTTGCATAAATTAATAGATTTTTATTTAGTATTCTATGCTATGTGGGGCCCCAATCCCTCTCTGCCTGCCTGGTTGCTTTACCACGACTGACTGGATCTTAATGCTGCTCAATAATCCTTCTAGAAGACTCTTTTGATGCTATTATTTTAACAGTCCCTTCAGCTAGACTGGCCCAATCCTGTCCTACACTGGCTTCCTCTTCCCCTCCCTCTCCTCTGTGCTTCACTTGCACTGATTCTCTTTTCCAAGACTTAACCATAAAGGGTGGAGTTGAAGAAGACTGTATAATCCAATTGTAATACCTCAGCATCTGAGCACAGTGTGGGCCCCCAGGGCTCAATGTGGGGAGATTAGAGCCAGGTGCCTATGCTGAAGGCGTCCTCCCTTTTGGAGGAGGGCCCGGTACCACACCTGTCAATCATCTCCAACCCAAGCCCCAAAGAGACTAACTCTGGATGCTAAATCATGAGGCAGAGAACCTTTTGACTCATCACAGCAGCTCTGAGACACAGAAGACTCTAGAGTCAGAAGCTGGGGTTTCAGCATGGTACGGCCCTCGACAAAATGCGAGAGTCAGTCTCTTGTAGCCAGGATTCCAAGCAAAATTTCCAACATTGCCTTCATACAGCCAGCCTCATTTTCTCAGCCTGGCTGAGACTGCCTTGTTACCTAGGATCAGATTCAGCTCCTGGCCCATCCCCCTCCCCCATTCAGTCTCTCACAGAGTTGCCCTGGAGATGAAGGACTGCCAGAACAGAGCTAGTTTTGCTCTGGCGCACTTCCTTCCCCTGCAATCTCAAAGGTAGGCTGTCTGTCGATGCAGTCTCACTGGAGCCATTAGATGGGACTGGAGAGTGGGCAAAAGGCTGCAACAACGTGAGAAGGGTTTATGTTCGACCCCACAAAACTTAGTCCGAAAAAAAAATACATATGTATTTATGAAAGTCCTGGGGAGACAGCTAGTCAGTAAAATGCTGCTTTTTCAAGTATGAGAATCTGAGGTTAATCACCAGAACCCATGTTTAAAAAGTAGGGTTTGGTGGTATTTAATCCCAGTGCTGGGGGAAGGGAGGATTGCTGAGGCTGTCTAGTTAGCCAGTAGCTAAACCCGTGAGACCCAGGCCAACGTCTCAAAAAACCAAGGTAGACAACTCTCTTGGTGACTAGCTCTTGAGGTTAGACCCTGGCCTCCACCTATGAGCATGCAACACACACACTCTCTCTCTCTCTCTCTCAACTGTGTGTGTGTGTGTGTGTGTGTGTGTGTGTGTGTGTGTGTGTGATGCACTATGTGCTTGTGCACATACACACAAAACGGAATGCTCTCACAAAGTGTGAACTTCTCAGCGTCGGGAGCCTTTGTCTCAGGACGACTGCGTTCCCGGAAGCAGACTCGTGCAACCCCAAACTGGCTCAGGAATCTTTCACCATTTCCTTTCATTGTCCCCACTTTCTCTCGGCGTTGTCACTGTCATGTTTGTTGATGGAATTCCATTAATTTGTATCTGAAGCGAAATTTAAACCCCTAGGTTCTAGCTTCTTAAATGGCCTACGGGGAGGTGGGACGTCATGTAACTAGATATAGGGGTCATGAAAGCTTGGTAACAAGACGCTTCTGCCTGCAACGATCAACACCTTAACTGAAAACCAAATGTGCAATGAGTCAAAGGTGTTTGCAGCAGTGCTCACCTGTGTTGCATTTTGCAGCTTTACTGCGGCCTTCGTAATGCAAACACACGCCCACTTTGCGCCGTGCATGCCTTCATGCAGTGCTTACAAGCACTGATCAAATCACCTCAGATCAGATGCGTGGCTGCTACATGAGAATTGCAGAGCTTCTCTTTCCTGTACTTACTGAGTTTTCTGATTGTAAAGAAACATAATGGTCTAATTATGAAAAATTAAAATGATATTTTCCTATCAGCATTCCCCAGAACGCAAGTATGAAATTAGTACATCTCTGGATTGTATTCTGTTAGAATGTTTTATTTTAAAAATTGCTACTTGAGTAGCTTACTTTAGTTTCATAAAAAATAATTAAATTGATTTTGGCTTGGAATTAGGGCAGAATTTCCAATAATTTCTTGAATTAAATGCTTCTACCACGTTGTATAATATATTTGTGGAAAGTTGCATTCTTGGCATTGGTGATGACAAAATCAAAATATCAGTCAATACTGAAAATATTCAACAATGTTTAAGTCTTTATGCAAAAAAGCACATTCAAATTTGCCTTTAATAAACAACAACAAATATATATATGTATATAACAAAGAATAGCTTTCAGTTTTCAAGCAAATTTCTTTATTATTCAATATTAGTATTGGTAAATATTTGATGCATGTACTGTTTCATATGCCTTTGTACCTAAGGGCACATAAAAGCTCAGGCAAAGGGGATCGAAAGTGGAAAAGCTTAGGAAGTCCTTCCCTAGGGGAATGAAAGCGCCTGGCCCAGGGCAACTGTCTTTTTCCTTCAGTGGGCTTGGCACATCCCTCCCACTTGCAGAGATTCTAACAGTAAAGTCTCTGATATGGACAAGTGAAAGAGACACCAATGGTTCAAATAGACAGTGTCAAACATTGCCAGGTAACTTTTACCAATAACGGCATGTCTGTGCTTATATGCAAGTGTGCTTCGGAGCAATAATTTATAAGAGAAGAATAAAGAATACTTCACTGAGGCTGTTTTTAATCTTCTTCTGAGTGCATGTAAAATAAGTCTACCATTGATGAAATATCCCTTGTACTGTGTGTATATTATCTTGTTTAATTCCTAAAATCATTTTATGAATTAGGAATCAGGAATCTAAGTTCCTGCAGAAAGAATTCAAGTTCAGATAACTGATTAATAGGAAAGTTACAGATATATTTTACTTTTATTTATAAAATTTAATTTATGGGTGTTTTACCTGCATGTCTATAGTTGTGTGCCTGGTACCTGCAGAGGCCAGAGAAGATGCTGGAGTCCTTAGATCTTGAGCTTCAAACAGACATGAGCCATGATGTGGGTGCTGGAAATGGAATCCGATTCCTCTGGAAGAGCAGCCAGTGTAACCACGAAGCCATCTCCCCAGTCCCAGAACTAGGATTTTTAACTCTGTCTTTTCTGACTAGAAGAAACGCTCTTGCTATCAGAGCATTTCAAACACTCTAACTCTTTAAAACTTTGTATTAGATTTTCAGCAATCACAACCTTGACCTACTCAAACATTCAGTTGATGAGCTACCCTGTGCTAGGGGCTGTTCTAGGTAGGGGATTTCAAGTTATGGGTGGTGGTCTTGACTTATATAACTTCAGGTAGTTGTTGGGTTTTTTTTTTTTGGTTTGTTTTAGAAAAACAAGCAAACAAACCTGCAAACAGAATGGTGTCATTTACCTGAAACTTTGGGAAGGTTATACCAAAAACACATGGAAATTACCCAACATGCATTTGACACATGCCAGATATTTATATGAGAGTCTCAAACACTCAAATAGGGTAATTTAGAGATAGTGATTATTGGATAGAATATGCAGTGAGGGGCAGTGTTAGGTTCCAGGGATAATGGCAGAAAGGGATGGATACCATTTATAGGCCTGAAGGGTGAAGAGAGTGCAGTCCTGGAACCAGGAAGGGTCACAAGAGAGGGTGAAGCCTTCCAAGAGCTGTGCTCAGTGGTGGAAGAATAGAGCAGACTCAGTAACCTGGCAGGGAAGGAGCCAGGAGCATGGATACATCACTCTCACTCCTCTCTTAGCTTTTTGCCTGCTAGTAGAACTCCTCAGGTTGAGCGCCATAGAAGGTGGGGACAAAGGTCCGGGTCTGGGCAACAAAACTGATAAACACGAGGTAGGAAATAGACGGGCAAACAGAAGATGCAGCAGACGATCTGTAGATATCAAAGCCAGGTCCCCACTCCGGAGTTGCTCATGGCCTGCATGCAGCAAGTGTTCACATCACAGAACAGGGTGTAACAAGCACAGCACAGTAGGTTTGACCTGGGCTTGACATTGCTGTAATTTGACAGCCTGCAGGCATCCTCCAACGTCTTACAGAGCCTCATCAAAGTAGATCTTGAGGAAGGCCCACACCAGGATCCTTCTGAATGGCCTCCTTGCACCTGAAGTGTGGGCCAGGTTATCTTGCTCTTGTTTGCCAGTCCCTTCAGAAAGCCAAGCTTGCAAACTCTGGTGGGCCTGCTTCCTTCAGGATCGGGGCCTTGGCCCTCTACCTACCTCCATCAAAGCCAGCATCTGCACATGGGGCCCTTCTCTGATCACTTCCATCCAGAGCTTCAACAGGACTGTCTCTGTCCTTCTGAGACATGGTGCTTGCTTGTTTGGGTGAGGTGTATGTTATTCAACAAATATTTCATGCAACATTTATTGAATGTCTATTGAGTTCTTGGCACCGTGCCCCCCCCCAAAAAAAAGTACCAAGGTGATGGGGGCTGCTTCTCTTACTTAGGAAGCTCTATTCTTCTTGGGTCCTTTCTCACTAGGCCTTTCCCCCTCTAGACAGTGAGCATCCTGAGGACAGGAAATCTGTTCAATTATCTTTGTGCTGTCAGTGATCAGAAGACAAGGCTTCCAACAGCTGTCCCTATAGATGAAACATAAAGGAAGGAAGAAAGAAATTAACTGACTATACAGTTATTTGTTAAGTGCCTAAGATGGACCAGCTGCTTAGAGACACAAACAACAGCTCAGGGTGCGTATATGCAGGTGTATGTGCGTGTGCATGTGTGTGTGTGTGTGTGTGTGTGTGTATGCATGTACACATGTGCAAGAGCCAAGGAATTGGTTGTGAATTTCTCTAGGTCTCAGAGGACAAATCACAGGGTTCCTACCTTGCTCAGAATTTTTTTTTTAACAGAGCCATTCTGACCCCTAAGGACAGACATTAAGGGGCCTGGTTAGAGTCTCAGTGTAGCTGGCTGGTGGTTAGAGCTCTTCAAACAGTTTTCAAAAGCAGGTGATTTCTGTAGTGAGGGCTTGTAGGCATATGGTATTTGAATGATATAATTTCTTTAGTTGAAAGTGTTATCTTAACGGGAGAGTTTTGCAACCCCCCCAAAGACATCTGTTGCTGTTTTTGTGCTTTTCCCCAGCAAACAATCTGGTGGTGAAAAATAGGAATGACTAAATGGAACACCAGGAAAAATTGTGGGTTTGAAAAACAAATCTCCCTGTCTTTAAGTTTGAGGCAATTAAGCAAGGTACAAGTCAGGCAGCTTCTGGACAGAGGCTTCTGTAAGATCTTGGGCTGTTTACTAATGATCACAAACACAGAACCAGTGGGACGAGCATGAGGAAAATCCAGTCTTATTTTTGTTATTTATGGACCTTACCTATAGGATTTGTACACGGGGGCCATGGTGAAAGCCTGGGCCCAGATCCGTGAGTCCTGAAGCATTTCCATATAGGCCCCAAAGTCCCACAGGCTCCTGGAACTCAGTCCATCAAGGCTGATATCATCCGTCTCCAAGACCCATGTCTCCTACTGGGCTGTCTACGTTGTGGGCCTCACCAAGAGTTTTACCAAGTCAGAAAGCTCCCAGAACCATGTGTTTTCTGAGGTCTGGAGCAAGCTACAAGCAAGAGCTTGCTCCCCTGGGGAAGGGCTGCCTCTTCTGTACTCTATGCCTCTGCCCAATTGCTCAGATTACTGCAAGGCTACTGTAGGTAACCTTGACCCCTATGGATAGCAGAATTCACCTCAGTAGTCCCAATGGAGATATGACTCAAGGAACTACACAGAGAGCTGGGAGAAGGGTTAAGGGACATGTAGAGGCTGTTAAGAGAGCTATAGAAGAGTGAAGCCAGAAGCCATGTCACTTCTAGGAATGGAGGGTCAAAGGGAAGAAATAGAGACCTTGGACTCCATGGAGAGCTTGGAGTAGGGCTGACCGCCGGGGGAAACAGCAGAGAGGTGTGTGGAGGCAGTGGGGTGTATGGGGGAACCAAGAGCACTCTCCACCCCCCTTCCATCTTCTGAACCCATAGGCTGGGTCCAGGGTCTAGAAGATGTGGGTGTAGAGCAGGGCTAGAGAAAGGCTGAGGATGGGTTTGAAGACAAGGAAGAAGAGGACAAAGACTAACTCCCTCACACGCACAATTCTATACTCTGATAGAGTCCCTGTTGTAGCACCTGATGGCCTCCCCAGTCTGAACTTCTCAGGACCCCTCTGCTGTGCTCAGAATAAACCAGGCTCTTCCAAATCACCATGGGTTAGTCAGTGTCTCCTCTCTCTGGGATTCCAAAAAACCTCCACTTTCTGCCTGGGGACCTGAAAGTCTTCCTCCTAGGCTTGCTTCAGAAGATGCATGCTCTGGGCAGATGTCTGTGAGCATCTGGACCTTTGGGCCCTCCTTCCGAGCAGTGTCCAAAGTACACGCTGCAGTATTTCTACTGTTGGCATACTTTGGGATTTGCTGCTTTATTTGGTATCAGATCTGCTGCATTCATTTTATGTTTCCAGCATGATTTGGGGATGTATTTAGGTAGTAAAATGGTTACTATAGTGAAGATTTTTGTCTTAGTTACTTTTGTGACAAGAACCGCTAACATGTACCCTCAGCAAGAATCCCTAATATCATACAGTTTTCATAGCTTTAATCATGTTGTAAAAGAAATTCCTAGATAGTCTCGATGTGTTGGTTTGGATGAAAATGGCCCTGAGAGGCTCATAAAGAATGGCACTGTTGCGAGGTTTCAGACATTTAGGTCAGGCCCAGCGTTTCTCTCTTCCTGCTGCCTGCAAATCTAGATGTAGAACTCTCAGCCACCTCTCCAGCACCATGATTGCCCATGAGCTTCCATGCTTCTTAACAAATGACAATGGACTAACAATAATGGACTAAACCTCTGAAACTGTAAGCCAGCACAATCAAATGTTTTCCTTTAAAAGAGTGGTCATGGTCATGGTGTCTCTTCACAGTAATAACAAACAAAACCCTAACTAAGACACTAACCACGTTTTGGTAAATATGGGAGTGCAGTGTCTCTATGAGATGAACATGGAATGCAGTGTCTCCATAGGAGAACATGGGAGTGCAGTGTCTCTATGAGATAAACATGGAGTGCAGTGTCTCCATAGGAGAACATGGAGTGCAGTGTCTCCATGAGGTGAACATGGGAGTGCATGTCTCTATGAGATGAACATGGAGTGCAGTGTCTCTATGAGGTGAACATGGGGTGCAGTGTCTCCTGAGGTGAACATGGAGTGCAGTGTGTGTATAATTGTATAATGTGGTTTTTGTTTTACTATCTTTAAAGTCTCACACTTCATCCTGCAGTGCTTGCTGTGCATTGCATTCCCACTAATAGTTGACAATGATTCCACTTTCTTTGTACCTTTACCAACATTTTCCTCTTGATTTCATTTTGGTAAATGCAGTCCTGTGGTATAAAGTAATCTTTCATATTGATTTTAATTTCTGTCTAATGTTGAGCACCTTTTCATAAAGCCTCATGATCTTTGCTATGCCTTATTTGGAGGAATATTTATGCACGTTCTTTGCCCATTCTTCCTTCAATTTCTTACTCTTTGCTACTAAGCTATGATTTGCCTTGAATGTGTCTATATTCTTCAGTTACTTAGGCAGCGTATAATTTACCTTGGCTTATTAACTAACTGTTACAATACCGAGAACATAATTTTTTTTAGTAAACCTTAAAGAATAAAGGGAAAACTGGGTGAAAGGGGGAAGAGGTGAACACCAGAAAGGAAATAGGAAGTGAAGAAGTAAGGAAGAGAGGGAGGAAGGAGGAATATAGCAAGAGCAAGGAGATCATTATAACCACTCAAACCATTATCAAATACCTTGTTACTTTTCACTTCCACAGGTATCTTAGATGTCGGGTGCAGGGATGATTAAGGACCACTGCGACTTAGGATAGGACAGAAGGATGCTGAAAAGAAGTGGTTGGAGAAGTTGGGATATGGAATCAGAGGATGGGTCCAATGTCTACTTTGCCATGTGTTGGTTCTTTGCTGAAGTAGGCAATGCTTTTTTTTCCCTTGCTCCGTCTCCATAATCCATCTCTATGATTAGAGGCAATATCCCTACCATGGTCATGGAAGAGATGGCCTGGGAAAATGGCCAATATTTTAGGCAGGGTTACATACAAGATAGGGATTTGTGAAGCACTCACAATACTCCAACTGCCATTTTTCACAGCTGATGGACTGACTGTGTGTACCAAGCTACACCTTATGTGCCCAGCTGAACATAAGGCAGGAGTCTTCTTGTGCAGAGGAAGTTCCCTGATGGATTTTTAGAACCATAAAGGATATTCTGAGAGGCCCAGAGACCACCATCCCAGTCTTTGATCTCATGCTATAGTTACTGGCTAAAGGCTCCCTGGCAAGTGGACATGGGCTCTATACAGCGTGGCTGCTCATCCCTGTCAAGCTGGCCCTTCTTTCTTTGGCAGACTCTGATAGCCAAAAACTTCTTTTTCATGGGACCACCCAGAAGAAGCTGATGTTCAGTATATAAGGGTTGTTTTGAAATGAAGGCGGCTCTATTGTCGTTCTGAATTCTTTTTTTCAAGGCCAAGTGTCCCTTCTGTCTCCCAGCTGGTCTTCATTAGACAGACTTTGAGATTGTTTAGTACCCTGCTGGTCACATCAGAACTTTCACTTTCTGTTGTTATTCCAAAGGTCACGGATAGACGGAAGTGCCTTGTTTGATTACCTCGACACCATAGCAAGCCATCATAAATCTAAAGTAAACACCATTAATTATAGTGGTCCTTGTGTTCCCAGAGGATAGAAATTTGGGCTTAGTTCAGGAGCAGGACACTGTCTCAATTCATATGGGTGGTGGAGTAGCGCACACCCAGGGCGGCTTAACTTCCAGAGCCCCTGCATTTTCTAGCGACAATAACGCCTTTTCCTTTCATCCTGGTCCATAGCGTCACAACATGTGACCTCTCTATGTAAGCTGTGAGGCCAAGTGTGGAAAGAACTAAGGACATACTGTCTGTGGTACTGTGCTCAGCATCACAGCCGTCTCTTCAGTGAAAAGAAACAACTGTTGCCCTCATCTTCAGAAGTGTCTTCCATGTAGAAAGCACTGAAAGGATGGATGCTTGTATGGGCCCTGTCAGAAAAGCTTCCTGAAGTTTGTTGATGGATTGTTTTCCCATCCACTCTGAGATTACTAGAAAACAAGGCTTTATCATCATGCAGGCTGGAGGTATTCCAACTGTGGTCTGTGTCTTAGTATTTGTCTGTAGTCTTCATGAATTTTTGCTGAGGTCAGCCGAGAAGATACAGTGAGTGTAGGGAAATTGCATAGCAATTTGATATCCCCAATGGCATCAACACGTATGATCTTTATATAAAAATACCAGGTTAAGAAATGGAACCTGATCTTTCACCATAGATATTTTGACAAGCTGATGGATACATTCACCTAAGAACTTGGACTTCATCTAGAAACTGGAGTCAGTTTGAGTTGGTTTGGAAACGGTAGTCCTTACCTGTGAGCGATGGGCTTCTCCAGGCACTGAGGGAGACTGATGGGATGGACAAGGCCTGGGTCTTCCTGCAGCTCTCAGTACTGTAGTGTACCTTGGGCCACAGGCTGCTGAAGGGTAGATGCCGAAGGACTATTTGAGCAAGTATAGGCTTTTTCTTCTATTGTTTATCCATGTAGTCTTATCTCATCAACTCCACTGCTTACTATGTAAGGAGAGATGACATATCTTACATCACTTGTCCTCTAACTCAAAGACATGCATCCTTCAAATTTCATTTCTTATGAAATGATGATAGCTCTGACCAGAGAAATGTGTAGATGATGTAATTTTCCTCCTTCGAATTCATGATGATCAAATCAAAGGTGCATCTTAATTAATGGCATCTTAGAGTCGAAGAAATACTGTAATTCAAGCTGGGGATGGTGGCAATCCTGCAATATTCAAGAAGCTGAGGTAAGAGGAATATCAGTGAGCTATATAGTGAGACCCTGTCTAAAAACAATGATGACATTAAAAAAAATTCTGTGATGCCAAATTGCCCTCATCTCTCTGTTGGACACAAATGGGGAGTCCCATAACTCCCTCACCCCAGTTAAATCATTAATTATACTTAGGTTTTACAGACATAGGGGGAAGAGGACTATGTGAAAGCCAAGGCTTTTACAAACCCAGCTGCAATGAATGCTTCCTAGCTAGTGACTTTGTCCGGCTTTCTAGAGGAGGAACTTAGCAGAGATAAAAGCTGCTGTTTGGCCAAGAGAGACACTGTGGGGTCTACTGAGAGCTCCCGCTTTTCTCTTCTTTACCAAACTGGTAAAGAAGGAAAAACCTAGATGCAGTGCAAAGCCTGGGTCAAAGTTACCCTTTCGGGAAGATAACCTGGACTCTCCAGACAGAAGTACTCTTATTTTCTTCTCTACGTCTTCCTACCCACGCCAGGCTAACAGCCTGGATGCTTTGCGTCTCAAATTATGGTGCTTTAGGAATGTCTTAACTCTCACTGTTTGACACATGCTGCTTTCTTGGGAGATTAGTCTGTACCAGGAGGCCCTGAAAACTCCCCTGCAGATCTTGTGATATTTCCTGTGTGAGATACAATTTAGAGATTGGCACTCTGTGTGTGTGTGTGTGTGTGTGTGTGTGTGTGTGTGGTTTCATTGGTGGTAGAAAGTGAGAATTTGGTCCCAACAGAGGCCCCATTAGTCTATGTATTCTGAGGTGACTTACTTTTTAGTTCAACCTACTTTAATACTGTTTTTTTTTTTACTGGAACAATGTGGATTTCATGTAAGCAAGGGGACATTTGGATCTGTGGCTATTATAGCACAGAAAACATCCCTGAATAAATAGATATTACTGAAAGTAATACAAGCCAACACTTCTGTAGCATGTCATAGAAAATGCTTTCAGATGTATGTGTTGTGCTATGTATATAACAACTCTGCAAGCTATGTAACCTTAGGCTCTTTAGCCATGACAGTAAATAGGCTGACTCAACCAAGTCTCCACACAGAGCTACTGAAAGGCAGAATCAAAGCTCAAATGCAGTCATATCCACAGTGCCTCCCAAGCCAATGTGTGCTCTTGTGGCTAATTTGGTCATTTTCAGAACCCTGTTTTATCTAATGGAAATCATTACAGCAATGAGAGCCTTGAAGGTCAAGTATTTGAAAGATATCTGTTGTGGAGTTAGAATTACCCAGGTGACATCTTAGGTTGGTAGTTATGATTATGATTGACAGGCAGGCAGTAGATGCTGTCAGTCATGCTTGCCATAGAGATAAACTGAATTATAAAGATAAAAGATATAGTTACCCAGGAATAGGAAAGCTTGCCTCTTCAGCTGGTGGGCATGGGTCTTATCTTCCTCATGGGGACAAGTGACAGAGACCTGGGTAGAAGTAAACCATATGTGTCCTGTTCTTGCTCTTCATTCCTGCCCATGGCATGCTCTATAGAGTCTAGACCTTAAGCATGTAAGGGGGTTCTTGCCCTGCAGTATTGGGTCTGAATGAGATGATGTATACAGTCCAGTGCTTGGGAAGCACTCCAACAATTCGGTTTAGTCCTGGGCTTCTGGCTGGTTTCCATCTTCTGGCTCTTTCTTAATGTTGGTCTCTGTATGTGTTTCTCCATGGTAAAAGTTGCTGCTGGTGAAATCACACCATCTGAGCATAGGACTTTTATTCAGTCAAATCCCCTTAGAGCCCAGAGAAACTTCTGCTTTTCTGTGTGTCGGTTCAATGCAGCTGAATAATGGAAAGCCTCAACTTCAGCCTTTACGACACTCAAGGTCTCCTTTGGATCGCTTAGCTAGAATTCAGCTTTTTTTTTTCCTTTTCTATAGCAAGTTATATTGTTTTACTTATCTTCTGGTATGGTGGAACTTGTATACTTTGAAGTCTTTCTCACTAAGGTGTGAGCAACTAAAGTCAGGCGCTATGGAGTTCCCTGGTACTGAGCCTTATACTGAGTAGGCAGTCAGGAAGACAGAAGGATGCAGAAATGGAATAACTGGACCCACGTGGCCAGTTCTCTAGCCTGTGCTCTGACTTACCTTGCTTTTAGGTAATGTGACCAAAGTAGCACTGTTCTAGGATGCTCAAAAGAGGTAACATAGCCAGGTCTCGTGGGACAGATTTATAATCCCAGTATTCAGGGGGTTTAAACAGGAAGATCAGAAGTTTAAGGCTAGTCTGTGCTACAGAATGAGTTCAAGGACAGTCTCAGCAACTTAGTGAGACGCCATCTCAAAGTAAGAAGTCAAAAAGGGCTGATATGATGCATAGTATTATGTCACCTTGACACAAGCTGGAGTCATTTGGGAAGAGGAATTCTCAGTTGAAAAACTACCTCCATACGATTGGCCTCTAAGTAAGTCTATGGTACATTTTCGTAATCAGTGATTGATATGGTAGTGGCCAGCCCATCGTGGGTAGTATGATGCTGGGTAGGTAGTCCTGGGTGCTATAAGAACTCAGGCTACTAGAGAAGTTAGGTAACAAGGAGGACCCTAAGAGGGGACACATAGATTTCTCTGGGAAATATATGAGATCTCCTGGAGAAGATGGGGTTGTGGGGAAAGGGTGAAGGGGAGGGGATGGGGGATGGGAACATGAAGGATTGAGTTGGTCGAGTTGGAGGTGGGACTGGGGGACAGTAATGAAAGAGATATCTTGATGGGGGGCATTTTAGAGTTAGGTAGAAACCTGTTGCCAGGGAAACTTCCAGTAATCCACAAGGATGACTTCAGTTAAGACTCCTAGCAATAGTGGAGAGGGTGCCTGAACTGGCCTGTCTCTGTAATCAGATGGTGACTGCCCTAATTGTCATCAGAGAGCCTTCATCCAGTAACTGATGGAAGCAGATATAGAGATCCACAGCCAAGCACTGGGGCGAGAGAATCCAGTTGAAGAGTGGGAGAAGGGATTGCACGAACAAGGCAAGGGGGTCAAGATCATGACAGGGGAAACCCACAGAGACAGCTGACTTGAGCTAGTGGGAACTCAAGAGACTCTGGACCAACAGCTAGGGAGCATGCATGGAACCCACCTAGGCCTTCTGTATGTGAGTGACAGTTGTGTAGCTTGGTCTGTTTGTGGGACCCCTAGCAGTGGCATCAGGACCTGTCCCTGGCACATGATCTGGCTCTTTGGAACCCACTCTCTACGGTGGGATGCCTCGTCCAGCCTTGATGCAGGGGTAGGAACTTGGTCCTGCCACAACTTGATATACCATGCTTTGTAGATTCCCTTGGGAGGCCTGCCCCTTTTAGAACGGAGAAGGAGTGGATGGGGGCAGGCAGATGGAAGGTGGTGAGAAGGAATGGGAAGAGAAGAGGGAGGGAAAACTGTGGTTGGTATGTAAAAAAAAATAAAACTTTTAATTAAAAAAAAAAGTACTCAGGCCCAACAAGCCATAAGGACAGCACTGCCCTATGACTTCTGCCTTAGCTCCTGTCTCCAGGTTCCTGCCCTAACCTCCCTCAACAATGGACGGTGATGTGGAATTGTAAGCTGCAATAAACCATTTCCTCCCCCAAGTTGCTGTTGGTCATGGTGTTTCATCACAGCAATAGAAACCCTAAGACAGGCTGGGAAGTGTTGCTCAGTAATACAGTACTAAATTAAGGTTCAATCCTCAGCATTGAAAACAAAAACGAATAAATAACAATCTTTACAAAGTAACCAGGCGGTAGAGCATGTGGAAACATTGTTACACTACATAACACAAAGCAAGGCTTTGTGCTTCCGTGGTATATAATTACAACTGACACATTCTGGCCATTTTGTGGGGAACTGCACCATTGTCGAATGTCAGCGAGTCCACATAATACCTCTGTATTTTGAAGAGGAAGGAGAGCGAGAAGAGAGGTTCTTGTTGGTGTTCTTGGAACGAAACACTTAGTATGTTTCTCATTCTTTTCTTGAAGCATCTTGACAGCGTTCCCCGCAGTTCTTTCCTTCCCCAGTGGGGGAAACTTGTTCTCTCGCATGTTCAAGCCCTGCACTCACACACTGGGTCTGCACCAAGCTTGGCAGCTGCCATTGTGGAATAACTAACATTTTTGAACAAGTAGTCTGTTCACGGCTTTTCACAATTCCTGGAAACTGCACCTGGAGCCCTGCTCACTTTCTTCTGGGCTGTCATTCGCTCGTCTACTTCTTGAACAGAGCAGAGATTTTCTTCTCATTACTCCCTCTCCCTTTTCTGCTTCTGCCTTCGAAGTTTAAGCTTAGAGGATTCCTTTCTCTGCCTGTAACATACTTACAGGTTCCTTTCTCTGACTGTAACACACTTACAGATTCCTTTCTCTGCCTGTAACACACTTACAGATTTCTTTCTCCGACTGTATCACACTTACAGATTCCTTTCTCTGCCTCTGTCTTTTTCTTCTTTTTTTCTCCTCTGATTGGAAATGCTATTAATCACTCTACTGGAATGTAAAATGTGGCTTGTATCTCAGTTGTTCCTCCTTCTACTCATCTGCTTATGTTTTCTTACATTGATATTGTGCTATTTTAAGACATATGGTTATATGGTGTGTTCTAAAATTTCTAAGGACAGATTTTCATAATTATGATTTGGTCAAGTCATCTTTGTATCTTTTCCCTTTTATTTATTAAAATGACCTTTAGAAGAATTGCTTTCTAAGAATAAGTTCAGCAGTTGTAATATATTATCCTTTTAGTATGGTTGAAAGTTCAACTCACTATGGTTGTATTTAGAATTTTCACAAACTTCACAATATACGGACTTGAGCCATAATTATCTGTTTTGAATATTAGATTTTAGTTTTTTTCTTTCACATTTACTTATTGTGTGTGCACGTGTGCTCCTCCCAAGGTGTCCCTGTGGAGATCAGAGGACAACTGCAGGAGTCTGACTTTCTACCACGGGGGTTCTAAAAATTGAATTTAGGCCCCAGTCAGATTTTAATATAAAAGTTTGAAAGCTTTATAAATACATGAGATATTTCTCTCTCTTTTATTTTAGTTATTTTAGAGATTTAGATTTTAGATATGTAGATATTTTAGTCTGCACAGAGATCTTTCAAGTTTAAAAGGATCACCATCTAATGCTTGAAGACTGTGGCACTCAGGAAGAGTATCTGCCAAAACACTTATCTTGAACAATGCTGTAATTTTATTGTTGCAGTTAATTATTTCTATTTTTCATCGAGTTATCTTTATAATTTGTTGTTTCCAACAAATGATCCAAATTAATAAAAATTTTCAAATGTGCCCATACATAGTTGTATTTTTTGTGTTAATTTTTTGTTTTTCGAGACAGGGTTTCTCTGTAGCTTTGGAGACTGTCCTGGAACTAGCTCTTGTAGACCAGGCTGGCCTCAAACTCACAGAGATCTGCCTGCCTCTGCTTCCTGATTGCTGGGATTAAAGGCATGCACCCCACCTCTGAGCTTTTCAGCATTCTTTAGATACTTGTATTCCTAAATGTGTCACATTCTATCTGCATTTTCTTTTCTTTTCCTTTTATTTCTCAAGATAGGTTTCTTTGTGTGGTCCTGGCTCTCCTGGAATTCTCTCCCTGTAGGTGGGGTTGGCCTTGAACTCAGAGATCCTCCTGCCTCTGCCTCCCAACTGCCGAGATTAAAGGTGTGTGCCACCATCCCTGGCTCTATCTGCACTTTCAGTTTTGGTTTACTTCATGGAATAAAATTTAGTGCTTGTGCATTTATTTTATTCTTACCTTGAAAATAGTCCTAGGATTTATATGGATAGTTGCTCTATATTTAATTTTGGAATTTAAATTAATTAGTTTTAGTCTTTATATTTCTTTTCTATTTTCCATTATTCTCCCTTAGCATAGAGGGTTTATTGAAATCTTATTTTTAGACAAAATGTTATTTGTTCTGTTTTTTTTTATAAATTAAGTACAGAAAAGGTAACTATTGAAATGATTGTTTTCTCACTGTTTTCAAAGATTTTGCATATTTTAACTTTAATGAGCTTCTCACGACTATATCCTCATTTATAATTACACATTTTCTCATTATGAAGTTATTATTCTTCCCCTTCCTCCCTTTACATCGTCTTTCTGCAATACTCACCTTGTTGTGCCTTCTGTTTGCATTC
Source organism: Bramus lutescens (assembly GCA_001685075.1). Classification (NCBI taxonomy): domain Eukaryota; kingdom Metazoa; phylum Chordata; class Mammalia; order Rodentia; family Cricetidae; genus Bramus; species Bramus lutescens. Next base: position 138,209 of record LOEQ01001657.1, on the reverse strand, counting down.
ATCTGACTCCTAAATTATATCTTTATTATCTTAAACTCGATGTGGCATTTCACACGTCTGTCTTTTATAAGGAGAAACCGCTGGGCTCTGTTTTTAAAATCACCCAGTTTATTCTCCACAAGGTCATTTCTGTTTATCCATGCACATTTTATAGCCCCCTTGACAGTTTGGTTAATGGCGGGTTTATAAGGGCTTCACATTTTTCTAAATGTAAACTTTGGTGGAACACCGTTTTATTGACTTCAGCGCCCATCCACCCACTGTCTACATCCAAATCCATCCTTCTCTGAGGAACGCCATAAGTGGGAGGAACCGTTCAGAGATGCCTAGCTAATGGTGTTCCTAACCTATTCCTATTCGGCTATCAAGGACAGCAGCATGTCAAAGGAACACTCTCTATAGGTGTGATGTTCATTTAGGTTAAGATAGACCAGAATACAAAGACTTTCTGATGATTTCATTGTAAGAAATGACCACATTTGATCCATATTTTAGCATGCAAAAATTGAGTAACCTGAGTGGTATTCTTTAAGAAATAAATGTAAAAGAGGCCATGCCCATCCAAAATCATCAGTTTTTTCGTGGAATGTTGTAGATTCATGAATCAGGAATTTCTTATGAGACTATCAGGCATTTTAATATGGGGTGTGCCATTTCTCCACATCTTTTGGCCAGAGCTTCATGAATCATATGCTGTAATAATAAGGAACATGTTTGTATGTATGTACACACATACACACCTTTTGCATATCTCTGAAAAAATGTTCTGGAAAAAGGTATTTTCATTTGTAAAAGTGTTTTTCCTTTCACTCATCAATTGTTCAGGACAACTATCTGTAGAGGAGTAAGTAGCCTTTCACAGAACATTATTTGAGGGAATGAGGAGTCTCCCTTAGGCAGTTTAGCTGAAAAGTAGGAGATGTTTGCTCTATAGCTATGGAAACAATAATGACAGTACAGAGACCAAAATTAAGACCTGCCTTCTGTCTTAAGAAGTTGATGGTCTCTTATTTGAAACACTCAATTTCTTCATATAAATTGGTCAACAAACATGTATGGAGCATTTTTTTTACACATAGATCTTCACATGAAGCCATGAAATAATGTTAGAGCAGGTGCCATTATAGGGATAGCAGTCAACTGTGAAATAGAGAACATTATGTCTTTGGGCCTTTAACCCCAAAGATGCAAACACCCACGCAGGGCATATGGTGTATTGAGGCACCATCAACTACTCTTAGGGCAACAGACTCCACTCTTAAAAATGTGTCTTCACAATGGATAAAGAAAGTGTGGAATATATACGCATTAGAGTACTACTCAGCGGTAAAAAACAATGACATCTTGAATTTTG
>LOEQ01001657.1:125151-136196 GCA_001685075.1 Bramus lutescens | reverse complement strand
GAGGGGGAGGAAAATGGGAGGAGGGGAGGAGGTGGTAATTTTTAATAATAATAATAATAATAATAAAAAGAAATGCAAAAAAGAGAATTCGTCTGTGTCTTCACCATTATTTCAAGAGTTGTGCTGTGATGTACTCAAACTGTCATTTCAGTGGCGGCTTCTTTTCAGGGACAGTGAGTTCCTATGCCACCTAGTGTATAATGAGGGACTATGGATAGGAGAAGGTGAATAAATGCTTACTGGAGTGATGGTATTAAGCTTAATCTTGATCTTAAGCTTGGTTAGAACTGGGCATGGTGGTTTACTGAATCAGGACCATTTCCAGGAATTTGAAGACAGCCTGGTTCACCAAGTGACATCCTGTCTCAGAAAGCCAAATAACAGTAACGACAGCAGAAAAACAAACAAAAGGTCACTTGATTGGGTTGAGGGATACTTTGGAGATTAGTAAAGCACACCGCTGAGCCTGTAAGGATTACTTCAGAGATGGTTACATCAGGAGGACTTTGACTCCATCAGTGCTTTGCCCATTGATGGAGTCAAAATCTGAGTAGACTATTGGAGGTGGTGGAATCGTGGAAGGTAGGGTCTAGTTAGAGGAAGTGGGTCTCTTGGGATGTGCTTTTGAAGAGATATTTTGGGTCTGGTCCATTCTTATTACTTTTTCTGTTTCCTGGTGACTGTACAGAATGCAGACTTTTCCTTGCATTCAGTGGATCCAGCTGATCTTGAAATGGAATTTACAAAATCATTCATTCAAATAAACTCCTCCTCTTCTACATTGATGATGCTAGGATTTTTTTCATGATGATGATAAGGTAACTAATAAACATGGCAATCCTGAATGCAAAGCTCAGACTTCTTTCTTTATTAAAACAAATAATAATTATAAAAATGCAGAGCAACAATAAAAAAGTCACAATGAAGGATGGAAAATACAGTTCATTTTTAACGTTTAATGGGTAAAGTTGAACTCACCCTTACAAAACTGTGTCAGATTGGTCCCTAAACATATATGTCATGCAGCCCCTGACATTTAGAGAGGCCTGAATTTAGCTGGCTGTTGGCTGAACCACCAATATGGGAGTAAGGGACACAAGGCAGGGAGTTGCTGATGTGCTTGATGGTGTCAGCTGGTGTTCATGGGTAGTTTGCTATGATATTCTGTGTGCTATAGATTGGAGCATCTGGAAGAAGTAGATGCTTTGGTTTGCAAAGAACTTATCACTTGCCAAGGGTGCTCGTGTTTATTGAGGGCCTACTAAGCATCAGTTTTGTGGGATATATTTCCCCATTCATTTGATCTCTCCATTCTCCTAACCACCCATTTAAAAAGAAAGGGGATGAGAGGGGAGTGTGGCACACTACCGACCTTTGCTTTCCCCTTATGGGGGCAAGGAGGTTTCTGTTTATACCAACAGCCAGAGTGGAGAAACTACAAACTGATCCCAAGAAAGGTAAATTGCAACATACCATTGGGATTTAGAAGCAGCATCCCTCTTACAGCATACACACCCCCATTTAGGATGGAGAAACTAAACCTCACTGAGATCCAGAGACTCACCCACACACTCTACTGCTTCCAAAACTCTATGACACTGCTTAAAATGGGACATTTCCCTCCTTCCATGTTCCTACATGGTAGTGCTATGGCCACATGCCTGTCTGTAGGGGGCACCCTGCCTCTCGTCTTCACTGTCACCTCTTGAAGGATACCGCAGCCTGACTCTCTTGAAGGCTCTTTCCCACTCCCTAGCAAAGTAGTGTCTAGCACACTCAGAGCCAATGGTCTCAGTCTTCTCATATTCTAGAAGCATGGCTCAGAGAACGTCACTCAACACTCTACTCTGGACAGTCACACAGAGGTAGTGGTACCTGGCCCTTGATCATTGCTCCATCACCTGCTGGCTCTGAACTCCTTTGTCTGTGAAATGGGGCAAAACCACACTGGCTAAGTGGGGTGAGGAAAGGTATAGAAAACTACCATTGAGTTACTAGCTGTGTTGAATTTCTCCCATTTTAGGCAGTCAGGTTTTCAGAGAAGACTGGGAATGATCCAGAAGCCTAGGGGCTGAGTGTCTCTTTGTTAAGTTCTCCCGCCATACTGCTTCATTCTGGATGTTTTTGTCTCTTATCTTCATCATAGACAATATTGATCGGGCAAGACAGGGAGTAAAACCGTTAAAAGAGCTCTGAGAGGCAGCTGGGCCTTGATAGGGAGGGGTGGGTACGTCCATGCTGTTTGTACAGGTGCATTGTAATGCTGCCTGCGGTGTGAATATTTTCCACTTCATTACTCCTGGCCCTGGCCCAGGCCCTGTCTGCTCCCCTGGCCCCTGCCTTGGTTCAATTTCAGCCGTCCCTGGCCTTTGGAAGAAGCTGTAATAGAAAGGAAAACAAATGAGGTCGCCATAAACATTTTTTTTTCTATTTTGCACATTTGGCCAGGCAGGGCCGATGGCATGCTTGTGAAAGAGAAAGGAGAGCAGTTGGCTAGGGCTGCTGGTGCCCCCATCAAAGGAACTTGTTCCCCAAGGGCTTCTGTCTGCTGAGCCTGATCCCTCTAGATGGAGTTGACTCTGCTTTAACGTGTAAGAATGAGCCCAACCAGATGCCCACGGGACCCAGGGTGGCATAGTCTACCAGAGTTAGTCGATTTGTATAAATAACATTTACTATGCATACACTGTGTGCCAGATGCTATTTGGAATATTTTAAAGAATTACAGATTGACTGATAGTATCCTGCTGTTATTCTTACAGATGGGAAAACTGAGTCACAAGGAATAATTTTTTAGTGACACAGCCACATTTTGTCCTTCATGCATTCTTGGCATCTGCATGTCGAGTGCGGTGCTGTGCTTTCTTCTGATGTAATATGTAGTATGTGCTTACATTTTGATGATGAAAAACATCCCAGGGTATCCATCTTATATCCTTGGGATGACATGAGTTGGATTAGTTTAATCCTTGGATTAGATGGAATCATAAAGAGGCAGAGTCCTATGATTATTAGATGCTATAGTTCTCACAGATACCAAGATTCCACTGACATATCTTCCATAATGGGAGTTCACTCCTGTGTGGGCTTCTTATCCCATTGGGTGACACTGTAATTCAAAGGTGGTGGTGGTCGCTCATTGTGAGGGATGAAACTTCCCCATCATGCTGGTTAACTGTCTTGGCAAGGTGCCTAGTGCATGGTGAGTTCTAAATCTATCTCGTCTCTTTCCTGAATTTTTCCCCTTGACTTTCATACATGGAAAAGAAAGAAATTGTTCATTGCTCAACTGGCTGAAAGATGTTTTTACAAAATAATGTCAAGTTCATTTCTCATTTGAAAAGAAGGAAATTCGAGCATAAGAGGGTCCAGTTGCTGCCTTCTTCCTTATTAGTTCTTCCTTTCCCAAGTGTTTGGGATGACACATTTGCTGAGCACAAACTTCGGAGAGGAATGAACACATTCCCAATCTGTGGGGAGTGCCTGTGAACTGTGGGAACTCACCACACAAGTAACCTGCAATTAGAGGAGTGTGCGTTGAAGACAGGAACCCGACATTAGGAGCAGTGACAAGTGACATTCATGGAAATAGTCTCTAAGGGCCATGAGTAATATCTTTGTACCTCCTAGTGAGTTTGTTCTATGCAACTGAAAGAAATGATTGCACTTGAAGCAGCTTAAAATTGTCCCCAGATATATGGCTTTATTTACTGGAAAGAGAATGCTATTGAAGCAGAAGTTATAATAGAGATTTGTAGTCAGTTTCTCTCTCTCTCTCTCTCTCTCTCTCTCTCTCTCTCCGTCTACAAGGACATAGCTCCTACACCAGGCCTTTTCCCCTAGTCTGTCAATCTACCCCTCTGTAGCAGAATGTTCCCACTAATGCACAGACATACCCCGAAGTCAGTCATCTTTAGTCCCCCACCTTCTCTTTGTTTCTCTCCAGAGACTTTCACCTGCCTGCATTCTTTACTTCCTTTCTGTCTCTTTCCCCTTGCAATGATTCCCCTCAGTGTTTGCCTTCACTAGGTGGCTGAGACAGACACTGTCAGGGCCCGTAAGAGAAGCAAGGAGCCAATACACTTTGCCAGCTCTGAAGGTTAGTTTGAGTTCTCAGTCCCCACCCTAAACCGTCACTGCCTGAACCACCTGGCTTGCTCCTTTCTGAAAATGCCCCCTTTGGCTTGGCTTGCAGGATGGGACTTTCTAAGGTTCCTCCATAGCTTAATGAGCCCCTTCTTCGTGGCCTTCTGGCTGGGTTCCCATCTCTTCTACCCTCATCCACCGGAGTCATCCATGGACTTCTGTTTTTTTCTGCCCCCACTTTCTTTACTGGGGATTTCAAACTAGCTCCAGCTTTAAGCAGCACATGGCTGACAGATGGCCAGTATCTTAAATCAGCCACTTTCTGTCTCCCCTACCTTCTCCATGGACTCTTCAACACCTGTCTCCACTGTAACATATTTGCCTCCGAATTCCTCTGGAAATGGCTGCTTGACTCTGATCTCAGCCGGTCGTTGGCTCCTCTCGCCCTCACCCCTACCTTCCACCCATCAGCGGATCCCAGTTCCTCTTCTGAGTCTGAGTCATGCTCTTCATCACCCCAGACTCCTTCCCTTGCAGAGCTGCCTCTATTCACAAGAATGAATCCTCCCACTCCTTCTCTCTGCCTGCCTTCAGCCTGCTCCCACGAGGGCTGGTTGGCTCCCGAGCCCTGTACAATCCAGGGTTCATTTCTATGAGGTTCTCATGGGCTAGACTGGTCTCGGTTTTGTTTCCTCCTCTGTCCCCATGGCTCTCTATTCTAACCATGCTGGACTTCTGGCTGTTCCTCTAGAAGCCACCACCTTCCCTACTCAGCTTGGCATCCACGTCACTAGCTCCTCATTTCTGTCAGACCCTGGGCAAAGATTTTCCAGACGACTGGAAACAAAGCAGTATTTGGCATCACTGTTTCTCCACTCCAACTTGCCCCTGCAGAGATTACTGTGTTTGTAACCCAGTATGTATTTATGTGCTTATAATCTGCTTCTTACCCTTTCGGCTTCAGCTATATAACATAGACGTTTTATTTACCCAAGGGTCTAGAACAATATTGGCACTTAGCAGATGCCCAAAGAAATATTTGCCTGAAAGAGGGAGCTGGAAAATGTGTTTGAATCTCAGCTCTGCCTGCCATTCCCCTGTGACTGAGGCAAGCCCCTTCACCATGAACCTCAGCATTTTCAATCTTCATTGGAAACAGCCATGTTTATCATTGCAAACCCAGCAGAGAGCGAAGAAAGCCCAGTGAGGTACAGGCCATGAAAGCATGCTGTAATGAAATCGCGATGGACAAAACCCATGGAAGTCATTCCCCCTGGGCTATGTTCAAACAGGCAAACTAATCTGTTCCCAGAGAAATGTTGTGAAAGGACACGGGCTCTTTACACCTTTTAGGGCTCTCTTTGGCATAGCCCGATTTAGAGAAGTAGGGACATAAACTTTTATGGTATAGCAAATCCCACCGGGTGCCAGGCATGCCATGTGGTACAATTCAACCTCATATTTGCTACAGCTCCGCCTGGGAGGCTGTGTGGCCTCCTGATGGCAATATCCAGGTTCTTTCTGCCTTATAAACTTAGCATGTAACTCAGAGTAGGCTAGGCATTCAGTTTACTGATTTAGCTTTCATTGAATTTTTTTTCCTTGCAGAAAGAACTCAGTGACAGCAAATGACTTTCCCAATGTTATGGAAAGAGAGATCCTGGCACTGGTACTGTCCAATGCCTGAACCAAGGTCAGCACACTTAGCTGAATGAGCTTGGTATGCAATTAACAGGCTCCTGAAAGCAACCTGGGGGCTATGGGTGCAGTCTTATACTTCTCTTGTCAGACCAACAATAGGCTTCACGGAGTCAAATAAGTTCTCTTTGGTTCCTTGAAGGGAGCCTGGAAAAGCCTTCAGTCTGTGCAGAGTGAAAAGGCCAGGGGAAACCCTTCTCCTTGTCAGTCTTTACTTAGCACCTCCCATTTTGATGTGCAGTTTCGGGGTTTTGCCATGGTCACTGTGATTGCTATAGAAACAGAGCAACAAATATTTAGAAGCCAGCAACACCTTTCCCCCAGAAGCCCAGTCAAGAATGTTTGGGAGCAGACCCCTGCCCATCAGGTTGCTGTTGCTGCAGCTGAATGCAGCCTTTGTGATTGGCCTTCTGGCCTGCCACCAGGCTCCAAAGGGATGACTAGGCTCAGATCTCTCTAAATAGTGTTTGTGTTTCAGTCATCCATAAGGAGGGGTGGGTGGGAAGCTCTACACAACTCTAAAACTCGATGGGCCTATGGCTAGTTGTCTAGACGAAAATAAGGCTCAGTCTCACTGCGTTAATATCATCCAGGAAAGCAGAACCAGGGTGTTGTGAGCCGTGTTCACTGCCCCTCACCAAGAACAGTATGCAGGAGGCTCCAGTTTTAGCATCCTGGCTAGAGAAGCACATGCCAGTACTGTAAACCTATAGGAGAGAAGATGGGGATTGGTGGCAGAGACACAGACAGGTTAGCAACTGGTGAGGAGGATGGTGCTGAGGCTGAGAGGCCTCACTGCTGGGATCGCTATTGGCACTTTTCAAAATTCCTTTGAGTTTATTGTGCTGGGTGCCGGGACTGTTTACAGTCTCTCATTTATGCACTGAGGCAGATTGATGGGGAAAGGAATGCAATAGAATGGTGGAACTGGACTACAGCTAAAAGCTGATTTTAATTGTCCATGGGAACTTGATTTGCTTACTTATTGCGGTAGCCAGGCATCATGTGACTATACTGCAGTGTGATTGCCCATGGCTTCCCTTCTGGCACCAGTTCTGCCCGAGAGTGAGGAGGCAGCAAAGGAAATTTGACTTAATGGCAGGTGTTACTTGGACGGTTAGAATGGTACCATTGTCTCCTCCGCCATAAACTGCCCACCTTTCACCTGCTGTCAAATTGCAAATTCACTCACCATTAAAACACTGGCTCATTACTTCATTCATTTAGCAAGAGTTTATTAAATGTCTACTGAGGGTCAGGCACTGGACTACGCACTGGGGATAGAAAAATAAATAGCATTTGTCTGACAAGTGTGTCTTGAATGTCTGCTCTATGTGAGGTGCTATGTTAAGCTCTGGAGGGGGGGTTGCCACATATTCTACATAGTCTCAAGAAACTGTTTGGACAAACTAAGTAAACAGACACTTGCCACAGCAAAGATTAACTCTTCTTTTGAAAATCTGAGTAGCTAGAGGAGGTGCCAAGCACAGGCACTCAGGTTAGCTGTTGTCTAGCTGAGGATGATGGTGCTGGCTCTGGGAAACAGAAGCAGTAGAACCTAGTGTTTGTGACCAGCCTGAGCCCGTCAGGCCTAGGCTAAGGATGAGATTATCTCAAGCAAAATACAACAGAACAAAATTTAGCCCTTACCAGCACCATCTAAACTGGTAATCACCTGTGGCTACTGAACATATACAATGTGACTGATCTGACTTGAGACATAAAATGCACATTAAATTTCAGTCAGTATACAAAATAGAATCTCAATATCTCATTAGTAAGTTCAGGTACTACACATTGATATAGTTTGGGGTATGTTGGGTTAAATCAAATATCAAGATTAATTTTTGTTTGCATTTCTTAAGATGACATGCAAATCACTATGCAACCTAATAAAGTAAATAGTATTTTTTTTAGCACCATCAAACTATCATGGAATGGGATTACAGTGGTGTAAAGACTTGCCTAACACCATATGTCCAAGATCACACAACTGGATCTTCCCCTATGTGAGGCCCTTTGACGATCTGGTTTTAGAAGTTGAGTCGTTAGCGAACAGTTCCTTGTTTTACCTCAACATCAATTGATATTTTCTACCATAGGCCTAAGAGGATGTCGGAAGCACAAGACTTGGCCAATCATGAATCCATTTTGGAGAGCAGGATAGATAGATTCTGAAAGCAAGAATTTATGTCTACAGTCTTCTTAACAATTCCACCCTTGATTTCTCATATGTTGTGGGAAACAAACTGCAATGCTTGCCCTCATTAAAACTGGATGTTGCTATAGCTAAGTTCTTGTCTATGGGCCATAGCAAAAATGGTCCAAAGTGGTTAGTTAGTTAGTTTTTATCGCTGTCTTGACACAAACTTGAGTCACCTCGAAAAAGGGAACTTGGAGTGAAAAATTGTCTTCATCAGACTGGTCCTTGGGGGACATTTCTTGATTGTTAATTGATATAGGAGAGCTCAGCCGATTGTGGGTGTAGTACCATGCCCTCTGCAGGTCATCCTGGATTGTATAAACCAGAAGGACCAAACAAGTAAGCAGTGTCCCTCCATGGTTTCTGCCTCAACTACTGCTCTGAATTCCTTCAGTGATGGGTTGTGATCTGGAAAGGGAGAGCCAAATAAACTCCAACCCAAGTCAGAGCATTTTATCATAGTAAGGGGAAGTAACTAGGGCATGGGTTGTATAAATTATGGCAAGTGATCTTTCAGTTTTTAAAATACTTCTTAAATTGTGTGTGTGTGTGTGTGTGTGTGTAGGTGTATGTTGTTGAATGCAGGTGCCCGTGGAGGCCAGAAGAAGGCACTGGATCCCTGGGACCTAGAGTTAAAGGTCTGTTGAAAACAAGCAGCCTGATGTGTTTGCTCAGAACTGAACTTGGGTCATCCGAAAAAGTAGTACTCTTAACTGCTGAGCCTCTCTCAAGCCTTCTGGGAAGGGTTTTTATTCCCTTTTTATTCTGTTTTTCCTCCTTATTTCTGAAGTACCCAGAAGTTGAAAACATGTTGAAGATTGCAGAGCAGCACATCAAAACGAGTCTGGATCTCTGCCCCCATAGAGAGTTGCTGTTTCAACTCAGGACCACTTCCCATGGGAAAACTCAACTTCATGACTATGATGTGTTTTCTGCCATAGACAATGGACCATTTTCTTATAATACTATTTGTTACAGTTTTGATACGGTCTTGTCCCTGCACTCATGTGTTCTATACTTGGTCCCCAGTGTGACAACATTGGTAGGTGGGTATGAAACCTTAAAGGGGTGGGACCTAGAAAGAGGTGTTCAGAACTTTAAGGACACTGCTTAATATAGTTTTCACAAGACTCGGACTAGTTTCTATCAGAGGAATTGTCCTGTAGATCAGGCTGGCCTGAACCCACAGAGATGTGCCTGCCTCTGCCTCCTGAGTGCTGGAATTAAAGGCGTATACCACCACCACCTGGAGAGGAATTGTTAAAAGAGCGGACAGGGCTGTCAAATTGCTCAACATTCTTTTTTAAAATGAGTAACACGCAAGTCTGTGTCTGCTTATCTGTGCACTATGCATGCTAAGTGCTTAAAGAGTCCAGGAAATGGCATCAGATTCCCTGCAACAAGAATCACAAGCAGCCAAGTGTGGGTGCAGCAAGGGTTCTTAACCAGTGAGACATGTTGCCAGCCCTATTCAACACTGTCCAGTCAAGACATAACATGATCAAGTCTAACAATGAAGGTGTTGATTCTGGGTATGAAGATGGGGGACTTCTGTTTTAGACCCTACCATCTACAATGCCTGGATGTGGACACTCTTTGGTCTTGGACGTACTCGTGGGAGAGGAGGCAATCCATTGTGACATGTTTGAACTTGCCCAGTCCACCTCCCCACCCCTAAGGGACTTCCCTGGCAGGCTTTGCTGACCTAAAGGATCCCTGGGCACGCCTGTCCAACAGGACAGCTCTGCTCTCTCCCCAGGTCTGAAGTTCATCTCAGCTGTGACTCAGTGTGGGAAATTAATAATGGATTGGCTCAAGGAACCATGGGAAAGGGTGGGGCAATCACAGCAGTGCTCTGTCACCCACCTGAGCCAGAACAGCCTGTGTTATGGAGTCTGGCAGAAAGGTCATTGCAGCAGGTCACTAAACATATGACTTAATCACATATTACCAGACAACTGAACCAAACTGAACTCTGACAAGCAATTTTTCTTTTCCTTCTGGGATATAGAGGGATGGATGTAGTTAACAAAGCCTCCTATCAGTTCATTCAATTGTTCTGTGCCGCCATGTTAGAGATAGAGGGATGAATGGGGCATAGGCCCTCCTCACTCGAGGGGAATCCAGGTCCTTCTGCTTTGTAAGTGCTCCAGTTCTGTTCAGGATAAACTTCTGGCTTGACCTCAACAATCAGAAAAAGCAGAACCAGCCCATAGTCCCTCATTCCTAGGCCAGGAAATTGGACATTCGAGTATCAGTGGATAACAGTGCAGCAACAATTGTCTACAGAACTAACATGAGTTTCAGTTGTGGCATTGGGCACACAGACAATGCACTTTCTCTGTGCAGGATCTGGATTCCCTTTTCCTGAAGTGGAGCAGAGCTGTGTAAGTTGGCAGGATGGGTTTTGGGGGTCTCTGAGGTCTCCAGATGACCAACACAGCAGATTTCCCTAATCCTAATAGGGGAAATAGAGCTGAAATAAGAAAATAATAGTGGAAAGATTTAGGCATCAACCCAGTCATTTCTGCATAAGTCAAAAAGATAGCTAAAGAGACAGAATCTCAAACAGTCCACATTGCCTCCAGCTCATTAAGTAGCCAAGGTTGACCTTAAACTTTTGATCCTCCTGCCTCTGTCTGCTGAGTGCTGGGATCATGAGCATGTGCCATCATGCCTTGGTTTTATGATGCTGGTAATGAAATACAGAGCTTTATGCACACTGGGCAAACACTCTATCGATAGTGCTACATTCCCAGCCCTAAGAAATAATTTGGGGGGAAAAAAGGAAGGCATTCAGTGGAACCTCATTCCCTTTGTATGACCCTATGGGGGGGGGGACATAACCCTCCAGAGCCTTGTTTACCTTGGCTGAACAGTGTGGGTATACCCCGTGAGACTCCAACACCACCTGCCCTGAAGAGGCAAGGCAGATGTGACTGTGATGCTGACTGCTGGGATCTGAACCTAGTTTATGCTCAGGTGGCCTTGGTCACTTGTTTGATGATGTAGGAGTGTCTTCTACCTATCTGTTGCTTTCATTGGTTAATTAATAAAG
>LOEQ01001657.1:102975-116143 GCA_001685075.1 Bramus lutescens | reverse complement strand
TGTGTCACCCTTTGGAGAACAGGTTGAGGTGGTGAGAACAGGCAGTTTGTGTAGGTTGTTACAGAAACAATGCACAGTGCAGGTAATGGAATCTGGGGCTGCAGGATTGTGGGTCCTGGGTTGTGGAACGGGTCCGGCGGCGGTGGGTAGAACAGAAGAGGGATGTGTCACAGTTAGGACCATCTCCAGGAAAGGTCATACTGACAGTTGTGAAACAATGAAGCTGGAGGCAAGGGGCAGCTGGCGTTAGTCTAGTGACTGTGTGTTCCCCAAAGTGGCCATGGGAGTGTAGGAGAGGAGATGCAGAAGATACATGTACTGATGTTTTGTTTGTTTTAACAAATAAAGCTTGCATGAAAATCAGAGTGCAGAGCTAAGCCACCAGAGGCCAAGCAGTGCTGGCACACACCTTTAATCCTAGGACTCGGGGGACAGACTGATCTCTGTTAGTTCAAGGCCACCCTGGACTACACGAAATTGATCCAGTCTAAAAGAGAAACAGAGTTCAAACAAAGGTAATTCCAACACTCGGGAATCACACACCTTGAATCCCAGCACTAGAGAAGTGGAGACAAGTGATATGGCTGGGCAGAGAATATAAGATAAGAGGAGACAGGACTCAAAGAGTCTGAGGAGCAGTGCAGTCTGATGCAGTCTGAGGACAGGATCACCCCTTTGCTCTGAGCATTGGCAGAGGTAAGAACTCTCTAGTGGCTGGCCGCTTTGCTTCTCCGATCTGATCTTATATCTGACTCTGAGTTTTTATTTCTAACACCGATTAGAATTCGTGCTATAGATACATACTTTGCCACCCCTATTGTCAAGCTTTTTGGATCCTGGACTCAGAGCCTGCCCAAGAAACCTGGAAAACCAAGGTGAGACATAAGCCCAGCATCTGACAAGTCATGCAGAATGGCATGTCTTTCTGTGAGCCAATAACGGTCACACTGGCAAGTCAACAGGGAAATGGAAAGGGAGAGACCCGGCACCCACAACGCTCACGCCCTGGGCCCTGGGCCAGAGTGAACAAGGTTTTCCGGGTGAGGACTTCCCTTCGCAGAATGGGAACAGCAGCTGCAGGCAGGAGGAGCGAAGACTATCTGAAGGCTTCAGCCCATAGCACATGTGTGAGTGTGTGTGTCCATTTCATACACACATGTGACTTACTGATGAAGAAAATAAAGCCTGAGGAAGTTAAAGCAGGGCAAGAAGAATGGCCACTGTTTCTCATGGGTTCTAGCTGCTTCTCTTCCATTCCTTTCCAGTCCATCCTCCACACTGTCACTTGAATCATCTCCAGGCACAGAACAGGACAGGGCAATGGCTTCCAGGCACTGCTGGCATGATTTGTCATGCACAGTGCCCCCAGCCTCCTCTCAACACTCTTCCTTGCCCGTGCTCTACACTTGAACCACATGTGTTAGTGGCTGACCCTTTTGCGCGTTCACTCTCTTCTACCAGCAAGAATACTGCTTGTAACAACAAGGGATGGGACTTCCCTCTCAGAATCTCATACTCTAACAGCAGTCTCAGCCACTTCAGGCGAAGAAGCTATTTATTGAAGTAAAATGACACTGGAGAGTGTGAATGCGACTCTTTGAGGTCATAACGGTAAACGAGGGTGAACATTTTTCATGTGTGACTTCCTGGGGCTCTGAAGTGGCTAGGCCCCCGAGCTGCTGACCCACTGCCTGGCATCCAGCATATTCCAATGGAAAAAGCAAAAGAAGCCGAGATGGCACCTCACAGAAAGAAGTCCGTCACTCTTCTACATTGGGACTCTTCCTTAGGATATAAGTAGGCTGAAGCTTGGGCTAGGAGCACGTACAGCTAACCCAAGAGGAAGAGGAGCTGAAGGAGGAAGTGGAGGGGAGGAAGGAACAAAGAGTTAGAGGAAGTGGAAAACAGGAGGAGGAAGGGTAGGTGGCCAGGAGGAAAGGGAGGAAATGCCTGTGGGGAAGGAACTGTCTCAGCTAAACACCTAGAAGCTGTTAGATGCTGGAGAAGTCCAGGCTGCATTTGAGACAGGGAAGGGACATTTGCTTTGAGGATCCTGGAGATCTTGCCATCTGCCAACTCAGGTGTCATGGGGCCACCTAAGTCATCTAGGCTCAGCTTCCTGACAAGTACTGCTAGCTTAGGGTTAGACTCCAGGAAGCCTGGCTCTCTTGGGCCAGGTCTATGAACACTGGTCCATATGATGCTCTTCTAGAAGCGAAGGACTGCGACTCTGGAGAACAGTTTGAATATCTTCTGAAAGACTTCAGAATATCAGGGGGATGGATGCAGGGCTGGAGGAAAAGGAATACATGCCTAGCCTATTTTTTTTAATATACCTGGCCAAGAGATATTTTTCAATATAGGGGATATGTGCGTACATGCATGAGTCTCTCTCTCTCTCTCTCTCTCTCTCTCTCTCTCTCTCTCTGTGTGAACCAGAGAAGTGCACAAGGTGTCTTTTGTTATCACATCCCTGCTTATTTTTAGAGACTGGTTCTCTCGCGGACACTAAAGCTCAGCATTTCGGCTAAGTTGGCTGGCCAGCAAGTTCCTGGGATGGCTCTCTGCCTCTTCATAAGGAGGTTTCAAGCAAGCATGGCCTGGGGCTCAGGTTGGAGAAGGGTTTTTACATAGACTTAGAAGTGTAAGATCTCTGAGCTACAAGAATAAAGAAAAGCATCCTTTGTTGAATGGTCCCTTAAGTGAGACAATTGGAAAAATGTCAGAATTAGAGAAATGACTACCGGGGTTCTGGGTGTTGCATGTCTGGTACATGTTAGGGATGTTATGCTACTGTCCTATCAATGGTTTTTCCCACGGCAGGATCTAGGCCTAAATGCTCCCCTGCAATAGAGAAATTGAGACATCAGTCATCCAGCCGGGGTTCTTGCTATTCATGCCCCCTTCGCTTTAGAGTCTGGAGAAGATAAATATCACACCCATAAGGGCTGTAGGCAGAGCCGCAGAGACCCAGGCCTGCAGCCCTTTAACCCCTCACACAGGGAAGTCTGGAGGTTCTCCCTGTCAGAGAGTCCGGGAGGAGAGCCCATCAGGCCCGGAGGGTGGGAGGGACTCCCAGTACGGCCCCAGGCCATAGTAGTAATTGGAAGCTTGTTTCCCAGTTCTTCAACACAGTTAGTTGGTCCTCTGCCGGCACTTTCTGGGCTTTTTAGTCTGGAGCGGTTAGGGAACATAACCATGCACAGACAGAGCACAGGAGACTTAGGAAAGGGGTGGGAGGAAGGGAGGGCCAGGCAGAGCTGGGTGGATGGGGCTGGCAGCCAGTGTTCCCTGGAGGGAGCAGGCAGGCACAGGGGACTTGCTTCCTTGTAAACAGTGTACAGCCAGCTCTAAAAATACTCCTGCCCTAGACAGGGCGAGCTCAGCTCTAACAGTCCTCTTCCAGAGCCTTCCTGGGGCCTCCCCCCTTTCCTGAAAGGTCAAGGGGATGGGAAGAAAGTCCGTTTGCAAAGAGTAGGATTTCCTCAGCGAGGAAGGCGCAGCAGTACTTCCTTCCTCCGAAAAACAGAAGGAAGGCCATCTCCGGTTTTAAAAACAACGATCCAAAGGGAAAACCTAGCTTCCCTGAGCTGTGACATGAGCCCTGAGCCTAGTTCGGTTCAGAGGACTGAACCTGATTCACAGCTGGAACAGGGAGCCTGGTGCAGGAAAGAAAGCATCCACAGCTCCTCCCCTCATTAGGCCTCTGACCTATGAGTCAACGCCATGCCTCAGTTTCCACAATTATACAAGGGGATAATCACTTGTGTATGGAGAAGACCAAATGAAATACAATATACAGACTCTTTACACCGTGCCTGGAACGTGTTAAACACTTAAAATATTCTTACTAGGCATCAGGTAGAGATAACTTCTTAATCACCAGAGGTTTTGTTTAATGGGGAGAAAAAGCAGCCGGAGAGCAAGTCAAGGAGAGCAGGTCAAGGGCTGAGTCTGGGATGATATAAACCTGTCAGTTGACAGGCGGGGAAACTGATCTCACGGAACAGAAAGGAGGTGCCCTACAAACACTGTTAACAGCTGATGCAGCTTCCGTGTCAGCTAAAAGTGTGTTCGGATCCCCAGCTGTCCTGCTTCAAGGCAAGTCAGAGCAGCTCTTGGTCTACAGGCCTTCACTAAGTTTGGAAAGGGCGTCTAGGGGAGCCAGCTTTGGCAGAGTGCTGCCCAGAGCTGAGCACTCTAATAGGGGACACTTAGTAGCATGCTGGCCCCACTGAACTCGAGGACTCATTTTCATGGGGGTGGCATCTGTAGGCCCATGCCTTTGTATCAAAGGATCATAGAAGTGAAACGCCTTACTAATATTTGTTGTGTTGTAATGGGTTACAGGGATGAAATGACTTTTCTTTTTTAGATCTATTGGGCTAATTAGCATCCTCACACTTTTCCTGTGTCCTAGAAAATGGCAAAGCATGCCTGTGGCCTGCAGCCTGCCTCAGTTGGGTGGCACTGTTTCAAGCACTGCACACTGATTCGGTGACAGGGCGGGCTGTGTCAGCAGGTGATAAGCTTCTCAACACTAGAGGCCTAAGAAATGGGTCCTGTGAATGGAATTCCCACAGCTACCTGATTAAACTCTGCAATCCCTAGTGCTTTGAGGATCTGTTTCCTGGGATACCAAAATAAATAAAAATAAAAAGGGTTACCAAGAAAAGAATGTTTGATTAATTTAATATTTTGTTTAGAAATGACGTTATATTCCTATAAGGTAAAATTTCCCAGAGCTTTCTAGACGTGGACGTGAATTGTAGGTTTTTGTGTGTGCAGCACATTAGACTGTGTTTTTGCCAGTGTTGCACGCCATATTTCTCCGCAGTAAGTGAGCCATAGAGGGTCCTATCAATGGAATTCCCACAGTTACCTGAATAAATTTTTGACCCGTATGACCAGTATGAAAGAATTGACGTTCACTCCTTGAGAAGGCTGCCTCCTAGTTCTCAAAACGTTTTCTGTTAGGCTTAGTTCTTCTCCTGGCTGTTGGATAGAAAATTTCATCCTTTTCTTAGGCATTGAAGACGACAGTTTATGAAGCACAGGGAAAATACCGCGTGATACAAGGTACGCGTTCAAAGAATGTCAATTCTCAGGAACTGAAGCTGAGAGAGGGAAAGTGACTTTACCAAGGTCACAGAAGAAACTCGTGGCTGACTTAGTCCTTGACTCTGGGTCGCAGGCCCTTCAGGTTACCTAATAAGAAATCTCCCTCCAGGGTAGAAAAGATCCTTCTCGAGCTGATTTCAGACGCCAAATTTGAATTTAAAGCGGAGACAAATATTTACTTTTCTACTCCTCATTGTTCCTAGTCTGGCCAAAGGAAGCAACAGCCCAGTCTGGCAGGCTCTTGAGTCTCTTCCACAAGCTTAGTTCCTCTTTCTGCTGCTCCTTGGAGCCCCCAGCAGACAGACTGACCTTATCAGTTTTATCAAAGGACTCCAGGCCAGAAGAAGGATTGTCTGGCCCCTTGAAGCTCCAGAGGGAGGGAGTGCTTGTAAACAAACACAGACCTCGCAGAGAAGCGGGGGAGGGTCAAGGGAAGAGAGTCTGACATTTTAGAGATGGGGCCAAGATTAAAGGACACGAAACACAGCCCTTATTATTGGCTGTTCCTATGAGGATTGACAAATGCAGCCAGGTTCCCTGGATGACAAGGCCTTCTTTAAATAGCCCTGGGAGCTGGGGCATTCCCAGTGTGGTGTTGGCTTGATGCAGGCCTAATCCCTGCCCAGGACTGACCTTTCACAGTTTACAGAGCACTTTATCTCCTGGCTCGGTGGAGTTTCACAGAGCTCTCAGAGAAAAGGGCTTTATCATCACCCCAATTCCCAGTCGAGGAAATTGAGGCTCCAAAAGCAAAGGACCATCTCCTGGTTTCACAGTCATGAGCAGGGCGGTCTGGGATGACAACCACCAAATCCCAGCCTCTTCCTATGCCTTTATAGTCTTCCCCCCACAGACTTCCTGGCTTCAGCATTGTGCTGTGTTCTAGATGGGCTCCAGGTCTTGATCCAAGAAACTATACAAAGCAAAGCAGGGGGACAGTTGAGCCTGGAGTTTCAATACAATTGTACTCTGTGAAAGAAGCTCGCCAAAGGGTCTATCTGGTGTAATTGCGTTGATAGAAAATGGAAGCTCATCCACAGAAAACAAGGGAAAGTAGGTCAATGGTTATTTGCTAAGGGGAGGCTAGAGAAAAACTTACCGAATGCCTGAAAACAGTTTTGATGTTATGAAAATGTTGGCTGTCTGGGTGGTGGCGAAGCTTTCACAGGTTGGTGTCTAACAAACTGAACTTGTGGTTTAGCACGGGTCAATTACTTCTCCATGAAGATGCAGAAAAAGAGGATGTTGGGGGAGGATGTTGGAGGATTTGCATGGCAAATCATGAAATAACTTAAAGAGACTTCAGGGGTAACGCTACGTACTATTAAGGCTGTGGAGGAAAGGAGAGAAACTGGTTCTCAGAAAGGGACTGATCATCTCAGGCAATGATCAGGAAAGAATTCTGGAAGCTGGCGTTTGAGAGGGTCAAGGTGTGGGTTGGGGAAGAGAAGGGCAGGAGATGTGGGTCGGCCACAATTTTCTGACATTAGAGCTGATGTCTATCTTCTTTGACTGTTCAGGCACACCTCCTTGGCAGTGAGCTTGACTTTGCTAATGAGATTCCTACCCCTCACCCCATGCATCCCTTAGGTCCTGTAGGGGCCTCTGCCTTCTCAAGTTTTCCCCTTGAGTTCTGCTGCCAAGTGTTCCCTGGCTGAGTCAGGGACAAGCTCAGCTCCCAAGGTCCTGAGTGCCGCCATTTCTTTTCTAAATCTCACACGAAGACTTAGAAGAGTAGGTTGAGGGTTCCATGTGGGATGTGGTGACATTCTAAGTCCTAGATAGAGATGTCTTCTACGCCTTCCTCCGCCATAGCTGTTGGCTTAGTAATTGACAAATGGCCCTTGAAAAATTTTTTAATAGTTATTAGAATGTATTACAATAGAGCAGAAGGACATTTAAGATTTGATACACCATTGCACTGCAATTACCTGGCTAACTGATTCCACTGCTCTTGGGTTTGAGAAATACTCACTGGGTTTTGGGGGATTTATTATTAATAGCTTTGTATAAGGACTCTCAGTTACCCATGAAACCCACACATGAAATCATGGATTAGCTCTTGCTTTCAATTTCCTTGGAATGTTTGTTGATTTTCAAAGTGCTCCCTTTCAAAAGTGTCCTTATTAATTAAATCAACCAGCCAGCCGCATTCCCTGCTTCTAACTCAGCACTCAAGTTTAAACTTGGTCCTGCCTGGAGTCAGCTTTCCAACCTTGGCTTAAGTGGCATTAGTCACTTGGAGCAAAATATGGCATTTGAACAGCTGTCTTGGGTACTAAGAGTCCAGGCCTATGAGTCTGGAGAACAGGCAAGGTGGCAGGTGGGGAAGAGAGGCACTTTTTATTTCTGAATATCAACCCTGTACCATGAACTTTCACAAAGAATATTTCCTGAATTTAGGAACAGCCCATTACTACGTTCTGCCTTTCCCATTCTAGCAAGGTTAAGTAAAAGCCGGGCAAAGATCATTCTGCTAATAGGTGGTAGAGCTGTTGCTGGAGCCTAAGAACTGGCTCTGGAGAGTATTTGCCTGTGAGTTGTCCCGTACACATCTCTCCCAATCCTCTGACCCCTCAAAATAGGTGCTATTATTACAAGATCCAGATTTGTTTTCCAGATGGCAAACCAGAGACTCAAACATGTGATATTCCCAGCATAAACTAAACACAGACTCTGGACTTGAATTTCACAACCCTGGGAGGATTACTTTACCCATCATCCATCTGTCATCATCATCCACCTACCCATTCACCCATCCACCTATTAACTAAAGACAGTTTCCAGGGCTCACTCTGCTCTGGAGACTGCCTTGTTTCTAGAGATGAAGTGAGTTGTTTGAACTCTAGTCCCTGCTCTTTAAGAATGTGTAGTCAAATACAGAAGGCGACCAGCTAAACAACATTTAAAAAACAACCTTATTGTGGCACGAAGGGTTCTATATAGTACTATAAAAGAGTTGGGATCAGAAGGCAAAGCATTCAATTACTTTGCCAATAAAGCAAGGAAGGTTCCAGAAAGGAGGTGACATTGGACTATAAATACACGCTCTCCAGGCAGAGAAAGGGGGAGGATAGTTTCTCTCAGCAGAGAGCATCACGGCATAGCTGCTCACACACCAAATGCCCGCCACCCTTTTTCAGTACCATCTCCAATGCTAGAATTCTGTGGAGCGGGTATTATTCAGAACATCTTGTAGAAGAGGAGCATAGGCACACAGAGGTCAAGTTCTTTGCTCATGACCAGAGGTCTGCTAAGAAAGGCACTGAAGTCAACCCTGGTAGACTGGGTTCAAAGCCCATACCTCAGCCACTCACTGAGAACCAAGTGGGGACATCTGTTAGGAGTTTCTCACAAGGAAGGCCACATAAGCAGGAATCAGGGCTGTAGGGTTTTCTTATAGGCTTTCTTCATGCAGTTTTAGATGCTATTAATTTCAGGATCTTGGACTTTGCATGCCCATAAAATATTAGTACTGTGGTATGGTGTGTGTGTGTGTGTGTGTGTGTGTGTGTGTGTGCCTGCACACATGTTCTTGCACAGAGGAAAGATATCACCGCTACTTAAGAGGCTATGGAAGAGAAAGATACATCACCTTTATTTGCTTTTGACTTTTTTTGCCTCAGTATCTGAGTCCTTCTCTCTTTGTCCAATACTCCGGCCATTTCATTGCCCAGAACAACACCTGGTCACAACTTAAACATTTCCAATGAATATTTACTGAAAATGTGTTGAGTGACTTCTGGGTTTTGATTAATTATTTAGAAAGCAAACTGTAGGTTGATTTACTTGGGTAAATAGCTCGAATTGTGTAGTCAGAGGACATAACAGAAGGAAATCTGAAGGTGAAAAGCGAGGAGACTGTTGGCTTAAATCAGTGGTTTACAAAGTTTTTCTAAGTTTGCCTACTGGATTCCAGTTCAGCTACTGTCCTGCTCAAGCTTTCTGACGTCATCAGATCAGGATTTGGAGCTGTTTGAGTCTGTTACCATCCCATCATTTACACCTTCTCCCAGATTGAATGAGAATTCAATCTGTGCCTAGACATTCTGACAGATGAAAGCACATAATCTCCCAGGGCACACTGTCTGACACCCCATGGGAAGGGCAAGGACAGCAACGCTGTGACCACGTCCTGAGCGCTTCTTGGGTGAACCAGGCTCAATCCATGTCACCACATGTGACAGACCAGACAGTTTGCTTTCTGCACTCTCAGCTCTGAGACAGCGCCAAGACCCACGTCCTGCACGCCGGCCCTCCGCAGCAGACCCCGGGCTTCCCGCCCTGCGCTTCTCCCCCGCTTCGGAACCCCGGCAGCCCGCACCAGACGCGGAGAGATCCTGCGCTCCCACGCCCTCGCACTCCACTCTCCCAGCTCCACGCTCCCACACCNAGCCTGGGCAGCGCCTGCGGGCGTCCTCTGGCTGGCCGCCCTGGCTATTGGTTTCAGTTTCTAAAGAGCTAGGCCTTGAGCAAACACTGGCGGGCGGGAGGAGGGTGCTGGAAGCTTTCCCAACAGATAATGTGTTTCCCTGCCGCTGGGAGCCACCCACGGTGGGAAGGGGCAGCGCCCGAAGCTCGTTGCTCCGCAGGACGCGCAGAGAGGGCCAGCAGCCGCCATCCAGGGCTCGGACCCCTGTTCCTCTTCGCTGGACACTCGTGTCCCCCCGTGTGGTAGCAAACCTCTTAGAATATTTGTTTTCTTTCGGAGAAAGAAACCGAGGGGCGTCGCCAAGACCAACACGGAACTCCCAAACAAACGCAGGGCATTCCCTGGTCTGGCCTTTTTTTGGATGGACAAACCTTTTCTGAAAGGCCAGCCCTGCCCTACCCAGAGGGTGACCCGTGTGCATTTCCTAACGTCTCTGTCTCATTATGCTCACCCATAAAACCGGAGTAATGATACCTATTTTTAAAATGCATTCTGAGGGTTAGATTAGATACAGATTATACAAATTAAGCACTTAGTACCCCCAGTCAGAGGACATTAACATTATTATTAATTATATTGTTATTGTGTATGACTAATCATGAGATGGATTATTAGTGCTCCTGGGAGCATAAGTAAAAATATGCCCATTTAAAAATTATATTGAGGGAAGTAGTTTTATGAGGTAAATAGGAATAGCGCTGAGTCAGGACTTCAGCATGCGTCTTGTTTAGTATTTAAAGAAGTTTGTAAAGCAGGCATTATGCCACTGTACAGGTGTGGAAATTGAAGCTTCCAGAAGTAACTGACTCACCTCATACACTGGGGTTAGCCCAAGCTAGTCTCCAACTCACCAAGTAGCTGAGGATAGCTCTGAACGTCTTAAACAAACAAAAAACAAACTCCAATAGCATTTATTATTTCTCTCTCTCTCTCTCTCTCTCTCTCTCTCTCTCTCTCTCTCTGTGCAAACAAGATGAGCAAACATGTTCCACATGTTTGTGGTGCCCATGGAATTCAAAAGGCAGCACAGGAACTGGAGCTAAAGGCTGTTGTGTGCTGCCCTGTGTTGTTGGGAGGAGAACATAGATCCTCTGTAAGACTAGCAAGAGCTCTTAATTGCTGAGTCATCTCCAGCTCCTAGACTTGAACTCTTGTGTCTGCTTTTCTCCCTTCCCTCACTCTTGTCAACCTGGAAAAAACTGAGTCAACACAATGCCAGACAAAGGTCACCTGTCTGCTTCAGGAGAGTTTCTGGCTCACCCCATCACCTCCACCTCTCTTCTCCTGCCTGTATCCATTCCTTACCACCAGGTCTGTCTATGTTGGCGCCTCCCCTTAGCAGAGACTCTGCAGCCTGGCTCTGTGAGTTGCACAGCCCTAGGGCCACAACCTCCTTGATTCAGATCTTAACTTTATGGACTGGAAAGCTGGGATCATTGACTTTAAGTCACTGCACTTCATCTCCCAAATACAGAAAGTGGATTTTAGTAAACTGTTAGCTGGTCGAGTTGCTATTAGTACAGAATGTATGTGCAGTATGTGCTCTGAACTTACGGCTGCCAGAGGGTCAGTGAATGGAGACAGGCTCTCGGAGGTGTTACTTAGGGACAGAAAGAGGAATAGTGCCAATGGGAGAATTAAAAGCAATAGTGCCAATGGGAGAATTAAAAGCATGGGTAGGCCTAAGAGAGGGTGGTGGCTGGGTCTGCCTGAAACTTCATGTGTGGTCTTGGGCTTGCCCCTTCACCTCTTAGGATTCATCTTCCCCACTGCTAGCTGATCCCCACAGGCTTAGATGAAATACCATTAGCGGTCAGTCATTTGTCTGTGGGGCTTTGTACTGCTCTGATGTCCCAGTTCAGGGTCACACACAGAGGGAGCAGGAAGCACAAAGCTCGGCCATTGGGTATCATGAGCTTACAGCAACTGTTGCAGTTTACAGCATTTGCTGAGCAAGTCCTGGCACCAGGCCAAGGGTCCTCATTGCCCTGTCCCCTGCAGAGAAGGAACGTCTGTGACTCCCATTCTACAGCTGAGGAAACAAGCTCGGAGGCCAAAGAGCCTGCAACTCGTTTGTCAGAAAGAGTTCCCAGCCAGCTACAAGAATCCTTTTGAGCACAAGCTTGTTCAGATCTGTCCGGGGACACAGGGACTCTTACCTTTGAAGCCTGTCTCCTAATATTATCCTGAGAAGCCCAAAAGGCCAAGCTGCCATCTTTGCGCTAGTTCCATGGCTTTAACTTGGGCTCCAAGCAGCCGTGATAAGGGTGAAGGCTCAGGGAAGGAAGACAATATACTTCAACAGGGAGAATAAGTCTTCAGGAACTTTTCATGATAGGATGCTTAGAATATAAGGGTGTGGTGGTTTGAAAGAAAATGGCCCCCCAAAGGAGTGGCACTTTTAGGAGGTGTGGCCTTGTTGGAGGAAGTATGTCCCTGTGGGGGTGGGCTTTGAGGTATCCTATGCTCAAGCTACACCCAGTGTCTCAAATCATTTCCTGTTTCCTATTGGTCAAGATGTAAGAACTCTCAACTCCTCTAGCACTTCGTCTTCCTGCTGTCTTGCTTCCCACCATGATGATAATGTACTAAACCTCTGAACTATGAATGAGCCTTCAGAATTAAATGTTTTCCTTTATAAGAATTGCTATGGTCATGGTGTCTCTTCACAGCAATAGAAATCCTAAGACAAGGGGCTTGGATCTTGTCTCCAATGACCCTGGACCAGCTGTGGTATGTTAAAGGTTTCTAATGCAACCCTTGGCTGGGACTGGATTAGACTTTAAGCATCAGGAAAGTGTTCATTGTGATACAATTCTTTGAGAGTGGTTTTTTGGGTATGGTAGGGAACAGGCGATATTAAAGAGAAGGACAAGCAAATCAAGACTGCAAAACTAAATGCAGAAATTGGTTTCAGGGTGACTGTTTTTCCTGGTCTTATTCAGTGTTTTCTATTTTGCCCCTCCCAAAAAAAAAGAATAAAACAACCTTTTGAATGGCACTATAAGTTCCCTGTTGCCAACTGGGCAAGTCCAAACTCCTTGGAGATGGCCTTCAATGCCATTCATCATCTAGTCCCAGCTTACCCTTGTAGCTGCATCTCCTCAATATTCCCAACACTGTTCCCAACATCTGTAACTCGTCCATGTTGCTCCTGGCCTATGGCATGCTGCTACCATATTTTGAGAATGAAGACACCAATTGTCTTAAAAACCTATTGGATTTGGTCTTCTCTCAAAACTTACCCAAATATTCCACTTCAAGAGAGATTCTTTGCTGCCTGGGCCAACCAAACAAGTGGATTAACATCAAGGAGAAAGGCTGAGAATTAAGGAACTCCTTGTGTCCCCAAGCATGTGGAGTTGAATGTCAGAGTGGTTTGGGAAGGCTTGTGTTGCTGCCAGACTGACTGAAGGATAGTTATGGGGGTGTATGCCATGCTTTAAAAACTGCTGCTTTGCTGGGCAATGGTGGCACATGCCTTTAATCCAAGCACACGGGAGGCAGAGCAAGCGGATCTCTGTGAGTTCGAGACCAGCCTGGTCTATAAGAACTAGTTCCAGGACAGGCTCCAAAGGTACAGAGAAACCCTGTCTCGAACCGCCCCCCCCCCAA
>LOEQ01001657.1:71066-91227 GCA_001685075.1 Bramus lutescens | reverse complement strand
AGAGAGAGAGAGAGAGAGAGAGAGAACCTGGCTTGAACATTCAAAATCTCAAAGCCCACCCAACAAAGCCACACCTACTCCAACAAGGCCACAGGCCATACCTCCTAATAGTGACACTCTCTATGAACCTATAGGAACAATTTTCATTCAAACCATCACAGTTACAAAATACAAGAATGGCTTTTCTCACGCTGTAGAAAGCCATAGAGCTAATATTCAAACTGAAGCTCTGGCGATGACTGGTTCTTATCTGAGGGAAACAGTTTAGAAGAAGGTGAGACTCGTGTGGGGTCAGGGTTTCAGGGGGATTTGGCCCATGCTGGCATAGTCTGCTGCTGTGACCTCTGAGGGGAGGGGACAGCAAAACAGCGTATGAAAACAGCAGTATGTGAGGGACAAAGTTTTCTCCTCGTGGTGGTCAGGAAAGGAGAGAAGGTAGGTGTCAGGCAGAGCCTTCCAAGGCACGTTCCCAGTGACCCATACTTGCCCCATGAGGGTCTCCATCTAGAGTTTCTTCCTTTTGAAATTTGCTAGGACTGAGTCCTCAACACACAAAGGAATCACATGGGACACCCTTTAGATCCAAGCCACCACAGTGACCCTACTCCATGAGCTCTGTGAGAGGAAACATTTGGACAGCTTTGCTCACTGTTCAGCCCTAAAATCAGGACATAGTGGGGAGTAAGCACCCAACAACTCCTGTTGGACTAAACAGTTTAGATTTGTATTTACAACACAGTGGTTGGCTCTGATGGTTTGAAAGGAAATGGCCCTCAAAGGGAGTGGCTCTATTTGGAGGTGTGGCCTTGTTGGAGGTAGTGCCTCACTGTGAGGGCTGCCTTTGAGATCTTTCGCTTGAACGTTCCTCAATGTGCCTGTCAGTCAACTTCCCACTGTCTGCAAGGCAAGATGTAGCCAGTACCATGTCTGCCTGCTCTATGCCTTGATGATAATGGACTGAACCTCTAAAACTGTAAGCTTGCCACCCCCCAATTAAATGTTTCCTTTATAAGAGTTGTCATGGTCATGATGTCTCTTCACAGCAATGAACACCCTAACTAAGATGGGAGGTGAGCCAGCTTGTGTCTGTCTATCTATCTACCTACCTATCTACCAAAAGATTTATTTCAAGGAATCTGTGTTTGTAACAGTGGGATCCGGCTATGCAATTCTGGAACCTGCAGGAAAGGTTGGCCAGTTGGAAACCACGGGTCTGTAGCTGTAGACCCTAGGCAGAGTTTCTGCTTTCCCAGGGAAGCTTCCTGCCAAGTGGATGATGATATTCTTATTTACTTAGAGTCAAGTGCTTACAGACAAAAACTGTATCTCTAGAAGGCCTTTACAGCCTCACCCGACTTCATGCATCTTAGGACCTAGCCAAGCTGGCATGTAAAACTGTCTAATATAGTACTTTTGGATATGGGCCACAGTCATCTCTTTCCTCTTTTTCCTTCTTGCCACCTCACACACTGGGTTAAGCCACTCATGCCCTGAGCCAGCTGGCCTTTTGCCATCTGCTCTTCCGGAGGTCTGAGGTCTTTCACAGCTATTCTGTGTGTCCTTAGCATCACTCAGGAGTTTCCTCCTCAGGTTGGCCCTATACACACCCAAGTTCTTCACTCAAGTGTACTGTGTCTGAGTGTTCAAAGCCCAGATGATTTGGAAATTTCTTTGTGAAGTCAGTTCACATATGTGAACATTTCTGAGACAAGGCCTTCTGACTTATCACTCTAGTAAGCCCTGTATCCCTCAGCTCCCAGTTAGCAAGAGTCTCCTCCACTGGTCTGTCTAATCCCCACTCATTCCTTTGACATGAAAGCTCTGTGGAGGTAGTTAGCAGGCCAGCACAGATCACTGGAATATCCCTGAGACCTCATCATACTGGCACCCAGGAGGTGTTCCATCAGTGTTTATCAAATAAATACATTAACATTCATTTGAATGAATTCAGCAATATTATCAGTTAAGCACATTTATGTTCTGTGTTTTATTTGGGGGCCTGGAAATATAATCAACAAGAAGAAAAATTCCTGCTGTATGAAGTTTACACTCCAAGTCAGGGTTCGGGGCAGAAGCTGAATAGATGTGTAAACAGTAAGGGTAGGGAAATAATATGACGTGACCGCCTGTAGGGACGAATGGATCTGTATGTTTGGCTTCCTCTTCCTGTACACTGAAAGAGGGCAGACAGTGGAGGAATGAATTAATATATGGGTTTGCAGTAGAGTCAGAAAGGTCATTCCCATCGTCTACCACCAGTGCACACCCAGGTAAACAGTCCTGCCTTTACCTTGGTCCCTCCTTAGGGATAAGGATTATGGTCATTGCTTGTTTATCTCATAAGGCTTTCATATCATGTGAGACAGCAATTGCAGAAGACCATACTGGCTATGAACTCTGGACAACTCCGAGGGGTTCACTGTTGATACTGCCGTTGTTGCAAACCAAGTAAGTTGGCCCCATCAGCTAACGCTATTAGGGGAAGAGAAGCAGAAAGGAATTTTGGCACCAGGCCACCTCAGGGTGACCAGCTTGATCTTGAACATGAATTACGCCACCTTTCTGGGTCTCATTTCCCCGACTGGCGAAAACGGGGGAGGGGACACACACCTCAGTCTCTTGCCAGACATAAAGTAGATAATCCATGTCAAGTGCTTGGCACCAGGCGCAGCCAATTCAAAGAGCTCTGCTAATATTCACTCCTAATAGTCATTCTGTCAATCATGGGTAAGGATCCATAAATGGAGCCATTCATGGCTCAATTTCTCCAGTCTCACATTTCTGCCAGGAAACGTCTTGTGTCTTTATGCACTGACACCTGTGATTATGCAAAACCACAATCAACGTTCATATTCAGAACCCGAACAAATGGAGAATTTGTTACTCAATTCCCTCCCTTCCAGCCTTTCAGAAGGTATTTTCTGGAATGGGGGGCAGGGAGGGAGAGAGAGATGCACTTTTCATTTGTGTCGAAAACAAATATTCCTGGTTTTATGACCATATAACCCTGAAACTGTTAGGTCTTTTTCTTTTTTTCCTTGATGTCACGCATTTTAGGAGCCCCATAAAGGAGTCCTTGTCAAGAGAAAACACAGCTGGTGCCCAATTAGGGAGGTGATTGAGACTAATGGACTGGCAGAGCTCTTAATTAAACTGGACCACAAACTAGGAGGATGGTGACTGGGGGCTGGAGGTGGCCCACACGTTCACCCGCAGGGCAGGCAGTGGTGAGAAGGACAGACTCTGTTCAGGCGACCAAACTTTGCTCATTTTGATCACATACGAGTTTAAGCGTTGAAAAGGCAGCTCCTCAGAGGCAGATATCTTATTTGGCTCACTGTAAGCCTCTCTCTTCGCCTCCCACAAGAAGCTTCAAGCTCTCTCTTTAAATATCAGCTCCTAGCTTATTGATTGCCCTTCATGGCCCCTAGAATTATTCTGGAAGTAAAAGGGGAGACAATCATCTTCAGAACTCAGAAAGGCCTCCAGGGACCTCCCCTCTGCACTTTCCTCTCGTTGCAGGGCTGTTTTCACTGCCTCCCTCACCAGCAGCCCAGCAAGGCCAACCCTAGAGTATGTTATGCCCTTGGTGGCCATCTTCTGTGCTGCGTTTTCCAGGACATTCTCTGGAAGTTGTGAACTGTACCACATATTACCCTCCCTCGTACCCATCACTGCATGCCCCTCTGTGAACCTGTGTGTGTACACGCGCGCACGCACGCACACACACACCAGCTACCTGCATGTGGAAAGTGCTGTCGTCCACGGGGGCCAGCATAGATGTTGTGTGTGTCTGTTCTGAGGTCCTGTAGAGTAGAGTACAGCTTCCCAAAGGGCAGTCCTGAGAGCAGGAAGGATCAGGGAGCCTCAGGGAACTTCTGAGATTATTATCATTGAACAGAAATTGAAGGAAGCCTGTGTCTCTGGTCCTCTTGGTAGCTGTCATTTATAAGTGTATGTAATTCCTCAATTAGTACTTTTCCAGTTGGCCACCTTGGAGGAAGGTAAGCCTTCCTTGAGGTCTTTTTATTGTATATTTCTCTGTTTGTGCATTAAAAAAAAATCACTATTCCCAAACTCTTCTGGTAAAATGTGTACCACAGGAAGCTGCAATTTACTCAAACACAGGCTTGTTGCACCTTTCCCCAGATCCCTTTTGTCCCAGAAAGACCAGCATTCCTCCATCTGGTGCTCTTTTGACCTCAGCTCCTGGGACTTTTACCTTCACTGAGGTCCAGCCACCTACACTCAGAGCCACACCTGGCTTTTATCTTGGAAGGCTGCATTCCACCCACAATGTCTCCAATAGCAGGGTCCCATTCCCTGACCCTTGTTCCTATCTTTCTGAGCTCTCGCCAGACCAGCTCTCTGACCAGCTCCTGCATTCCAGGCTCCTGGGTCCACATTCCTTTCCCTCTCAGTCTTTAAGATCTCCAAAGGTTCTTAATCTTGCAGATTACCATAGCTTTCCCTCCAAAGCACTGAAGGACAAGCATGTAGCCTGAGCAAGAGAGAAGCAGTATGTAAATGAGCTACTTCTGTTCATCTATCTTTGCATCCCGGCCTCGCTCATCTTGACCTAGGCATCTGCCTCCCAGGTAGACACAAAGATGAAAGCATTTGTGTAAATATGGCTGGCCCAGTACCAAAGTAATTGCTATGGAAACATTAGCTCTTACTCTTACCATGAAATAATCACAGGGGCCACATGTGACCTCGTAATGCGTTCGATTATTTCTCTGGGTGACCAAGATTCTGAATGCTGTCTTCATCACACCTTAGTTTTCCCATTTTTTTTGTCTAAATTTATCTGCAGTTTCCCTTTCTGATTAATTTTCTTGCTGGATTTAGAAAGACTTGTGTCCTGTCTCCTGACCTGAGGAATCAGAGGACAGAGGTGGGACCAGCAAAGGTTGAACATTCAATCGCCCGCTCATGCATCCTGCTAAATAGAAAGGGATCTTGACCCTAGAGAAATTTGAAGATTGAGACCTAAAGAATGGGCTAGGTCAGACCAGTTTTCTTCCCCAAATGGATCCACCCCCTCGCTTTCTGTGTTTTCTACTGCTCATCTATCTAGGTACATCCAGCAACCAAAGCTGGGACAGTAGGAAGACTGGACTGACTTTGATGACTCAGGCTATCTGTCACCATCCTTGGTTAAGTGGAGGAGAGCCAGAGCTGCCAGTGATCAATCTTCTGAGCTGATGAAGGAAAGACCACCTTTCTGGAGGCCCCTGCAGCATTTTCTTTCCTACCCTATATCCAGACAGTTTACCCTGGAGCCACAGACAAACATAGATAATGGTATTTCTTTTCTCCAGTTTCCTTAGCTGCTGCCACTGACTAAACCTCCACACCCACTTCACGGGTGGGGCATGTACATAGCTTGGCACCCAGGGTTGACGTTGTTGTAGGTGGCATTAGGGGAAAAGTCACAGGTACCTGCATATGTGAGACTTGTTGATTTCCTCTTGAACCCTTTACCTCCCAGTCAGGAACTTGTGCTGCTACAGACTCAAAAAGTCAACAGTTCCTTTTTTGAGAACCTGACTTAGAGGTACAACAGGACCCCACTAACAGGGCTGTGGAGAGAACAAAGACTGTCCACTCATTCTAGGATGGGCCAGGAATCCCAGATGGAGATCCAAGGAACTTGGTGAGCCACATCAAAGTGACTTCTCCATTAAGTGCAGTAGGTATAGCCCATCAGTCCCTAAGAGGAGGAAAGTTAATATAAAGTATTGAGATATTTGCCTCTCCACTAGTTCAGCTGTAAAATATATGTTTCCTTTTTTTGAGGGAAAGGAGTCTACGAAAGCAAAAGTGTTGAAGGCCCGGAAATCTGAGCACAGCCCTACTGTTTCATCCTGTGTCTGTTCTCCCACCTGTAGAACACAGTTCTTCAGATCCTGCATTGCTTCAACTCCAGGTCCAGGGCCTTTGTGGATGTCTTCTCTTTCTCCTTCTCCTTTTTCTCCTTTTTTTTTTTGTTCTCTGTGTAGCCTTGTCTGTCTTGGAACTCATAGAGATCTGCCTGCCTCAGCCTCCTGTGTGCTGGGATTAAAGGTTAGTGCCACCACCACCACCATCTGGGAATTATTCTTGAACCATCTTTTACCCCTTCTAGTCTTGAGAGGCTGCCTGCATGTTCAGTATAGAGCATTCAGAATTTCTAGAGCTGCGTTAAGCATCCTAGCCTTCCACTGGTTTCCACTTTGAGCTGTTCTCCACCCCACTATGCTCAGTTCTCTGGTCAGAAACAACGGTGGCTCACACAGGCTGAGCGAGCCTTGTGGGCCTTTGTACACTCACCCAAGTCCACTTTGCTTCCAAAGAACTTTCTTTTCCCTTTCAACAGGCTCTTCTTTCACAGTGTGACTACTTAATGGCATAGATCCCTGTACACGCTAACAACGTGAGTTCCCTATTCAGATAGCCTCAGGATGACTGAGCTGAGCATCCTACCATGGTGTGGCTCTTCTGAGTTCAGGGGTGTCTGTGGAACAGCATGGATCATAAGCCTCAGAGCCTAGGAGCCAGGGCCAAGCCCTACCATTCTTTTTCCCACCATACCTCAAATATCTGCCTTTCTCCCCACCAAATGACAGCAAATCATGAAATGATACATTTCTCAAGGTCCAGACACCATGACATGTGCTGTGTAGCTAGGGTCTTGCTTCTCAGAGCCACCTCAGGAGGTAAGTGGTATATGGTTATCCCTCCTAAAGGTCCTCTGTGACTCCCACTGTCCCCCAGATCCTCAGATCCTACCCACTGCTTGTTCAGATTCCTCTCGCAAGATCCCAGCTGTTCACTACCCGAAATTCCCAGGGTGGGCCAAGAATCCTCATGTTCCTGGGACTGCGACTGTGTATACATTCTCCACATGAAATCCCTTCTGGAGACTTTGGGAGAACTCCTAGTGAGCTCAGTCTTCTTTAACATTGTCTCCTACAGAAAGGCTTCCACACTCCTGGACATCGCTCCAATGGCTGAGGCGAGAACGCTCCTCTGAGCCTCCCCAAGCTTCTCTCTGGCCCAATCCATATCTTTGTCAATCTTACTGGCCAAGGAGTCCTCTGAAGGGAGTGGGGATTCTAATGCCTCTGTCTCCTCTGGCCTCAGAGGGCTGTGGACCTCTCTGAGAACTAGAGGAACATAGCTGGCATTTCTGAGTGACGCTTGAAATTTGCTATTTGCCCTGTCCACCTTCTGACACCGAAGACTCCTCGGAAATATCCCAGAGCTCTGTAGCAGATGGAGGTCAAAGGTCCACAATAAAACGGGACCTTAACGGACCAAGGATGATTGCCCTGAAAACTGTGGCAAGCCTGATATTCATCACACAGACAAATGAATGCACCTGGAAAAAGAAGCACATGGATTTAAAACTTGGGACATCAGTTTCCGCTAAAAATCCAGATCACACCAGAGCAAAAACTTAATCACCATACGATAAGGCTCAGCTGAGGTTTTCATGGTCTTAACACTATCATGAGTATAACCAAACTTTATGCTATAACTAAATGATAAGGAGGGGCAAGCACTGTGGCTGCGGGGAGCAAGGTCAGTTCCATCACACCTCAAGATGATAGCTGAAGGGAGGATATTCAAGTGTGTTATTTAGAAATACGGAGTTGAGCATTAGAAGGAATATCAGACACTCGTTGTCTGGGTAGGGAGATTTGGGACAATAAGGAATAACCCCAGGAAAGAGGCTTCTGAGAGCCCACTGGCCTGTTGAACTCTATGTGATGCTGACAGACAGGCGATGCCTTAGATACTGTCTGTGTGGGAAGGCAGAGACTGCAGAAGGCAGAGACTGTGGAAGGCACGCTTCCATCCAATTAGTCTCCATAATGCCTTGAAATATCTGGGCCAGTTCTCCAGAGCCCCCTAGACCCAAGGGCCTGACTTGGCGCAGCATTCGGCATGACATGGCTCCACCCTCAAATATGCCCACAGGTTGCCATTGCTACCTCCTCGGGTCCTTTTTTGAATTTTCCCTGCAAAGCCTCAGGCCTTTGTCTCCTCAAATCCCACTCTGAGTCTATGGAGAGATTTACTTGCTTACATGCCGGAAGGCTCTACAGGCCTCTTCCAGAGACTCTGTGCCTTGTGGTTACCTTCCTGTCCGGATGAGAAGCAGTGACAGTTCTGTCTCTAGTCCTCTATTGTGCCACAACTGAGGAACTTCTCTCACGCCCTTTCCTCATCTGGATGTTATAGGCATTTGGTATACTGCTTGTCAGAGTGAGAATCTTCACCTCCAAGTTTCCAGGCTCTTCTCTCAATGCAGATGCTGCCACCACCAGTAGCATTTATGCTCAGCTGCCTAGCTCCACCCTCCACCAGGCCTCCCCACTTAGCTTCTGCAATGGGCAGTCTCATCCTCATTTCACAAGTTGAGAAGCAGAGGCTTTTCAGAAGGAACTTGTCGGAGAGGTTCCTGTCATTCATTCCCCACCAGATCACAAGTGGAGATATAAGGACCGGCTCTCAGAGCAGCGTGGAGATCTGAGCCAAACCGCAGAGGACATCCGGGCATCCCGACCTAGCACAGGGAACGGTTGATCAGAGTGCAGAACAGCCACACAAGAGAATACTAGTTAGCCTTGAGAAAGAATAGAGTGTAACGCCTGCTGCAACCTGGACAAACCTTGAAAACATTGTGCTAAGAAAACAGGCCAGCCATAAGAGGACAAACGCGGTGGGACTCAGATTGCAAGGGCAGGCAGGTTGAACACAGGAAGCAGAAGGGCAGCTGCCAGGGCCTAAAGACAATTGGGAATCAGGAGTTAGTGTTTAATGATTCTGAAATTTCACTGTGGGGGATGAAAATGTTCCTGAGGTGGATGGTAGCTATCACAGGGCAGTGTAACAGGCTGAGATGGATTCTGGCCACAGCCTAGCAGCATAAGATGCTTGCTGATACTGAGCCACACATGTAAAATTGTTTAAGTTTGTCGTATGGATATTTTACTGAAACAAAAATTCTTTCCCTATGTGAGTGAGCAGAATAGAGGTGGCCGTGTTTGGGGGAAGAGATGGGTGATTTAATATTTGCTGGGCATAGAGAGTCTCTGCAAGCAATGCAACTCTGGGTAGAGAGAACAGAGCTGAGTTATAATTCTGAGTGCATTGAATCACTGGACACTTAGGGATGGCTAAGATGATAAGTGCTAAGATATTCTAGCACAGTGAAAGACAGGGTGCCTTTGATTTCCTCTGGAGAGGGAACATAGCAGGTCCTCAAGAGTGTTCAGAACACAGTGAGTGACCTCATCAGCCTCTGCTGGGAACTCTCCTACAGGAAGGGACAAGAGTCTTCTGCCGTGCAGAGCACAGATAGACAGGGGCTCCAACATCTCTCCTCTGTGACCAGAATTTCTACAGCAAACTTCCAAAGCCAGGGGTGTGGCAGTAATGCCATGGAGAAAGCTGTCATCACTAGAGTTTTCGTACATGCATCATAACAGCGACCAATTATTGACCACTTACTATACACTACATACTATCGTAAGCCTTATTAAAACCCTGGTGAGACTGTTACCATAGAATTCGCATTCTGTGCTGAGAACACCAAGGCATAGAATGGTTGAGTAATTTGCTGAAACGGTTTGAGTGTCATCCACAAGTTCTGGTGTTCCAGTCCTTCGTATGTTTCCCCCAGCTCCACGCAGGAAGCAGCAGAGGAACATCAAAGGAGGAAGTAAGGAATGAGGCGGGAAGTGTGTACGCTGGAAACGAGCACAGACGTGGGTGTGCCTCACACCAGTCTGACTCAAAGCCCACCCATTTAACATTGATTTCACAACCCTGAAGAGGTTTCTTGCTTCCTAACCCCCTGCACTTTCATGGGTAGTGAGTGTGGAGCTGGCTGTGTAAACTTGCTGGGGAATGTGGTCTCGGGCCAGAGAGTGCCTGTGAAATAGGAGTGGGGACTGTGGTGGTCTTTCAGGAATGATGGGGCTCCTTGTCTCCCAAGAGCCCACTCCTATTGTGAACTCAAACCAGCCCCACAGGTTTCTCGTGGGGAGCAAAGGAAGACGGTGCTTCGAACTGATAGCTATTTATAACTCTAACTTGCTCCCCAACAGCTAACAATGCAAGATTATTTCTAATTTGCAAGGAAAGAGTAGGCCTTAGAGAAAGGAGGGTCACGTGAAGGACACACACATGGGACCGTGTGTGGAAGTGCCTGGCTGTCCTGCGCTGTGTCTGACTCTGACTGTGTTTGTCCTTAGTTGAGAGAGTCTCTGGACAATGAGCATGGGCTCACTTACAGGCCCACTCGGTGTTGGGGAGGAAAGGAACCATGGAAAGCATCAAACTGTACTCCTTGAAGGTAGAGCGAACAGAGACCAGCTTTGAGGATCCAGGCCAGCCAGCTTCGGAGATACCCAGATGTTCTGGTTCTATGTTCCTACTGCGGACTCTGAGTCCCATCACAGTCAACAAGAGAGTTCTACTGCTGAGGAGGTCAGGGATGTGGATGAGGGGACACAGACACAGAATCTCACGGAGAAAGGAAGCTAACGGTGGTTGTCCTGTATATTTTCTAAGGAGAGATCTGCTGGTCACAAAACAAACTTGTTTTCCATTCAGCTTCCTTTAGCAAACCTCTAGCTGAGTGTGAGTATGCTAGGAGCTAACATGGACCAGCGCACCTCTCTACTCCAGGAGCTCAACTTGGAAGGTGGTTCAGAGACACACCACTCCCGAGAGAGGCATGCCGAAACACCCTTGAGCTGCCACGTGGGCAAGCCGGCCACCTTGGGGCTCAGGACAGGGCTGTAGCACCTGGACTACCCCACCCCATAGGAGGCCTTGATGGAAGCTTAGGAGAGCTTGTCTCCCTTTCATGCTGGCCACACTTCCTACAGTCCTGTCCTTGCTTGTTTAACTGTCAAGTCTCCCAGACAGGAAGTTACTTGTGGGTAGGCGGCTAGCCTATGCGCCCCTCCTGAATACAGCACTCTGATCATGAGGAAGGAGAGGCAAGGAAGAGACGAGACGAGACGAGACGAGAAGAGACAGGGAGATCTCGTCTGAAGGAAGGGTGCATGCAGAGGTCAGAGGCACTGTCATGAGGTTCTAAGTGCTGGTCTCAGAAGATGGCTGAGTTGGAACAGGCAGCTAATTGGCTTGGGTAACTTTCCTGGGTCTTTGTTGTGGCTCTGGCCCTAGTGGCAAATAAAACTGTATGACTGGGTTGTGTATGTTTTTTCTTCCTCCCTCCCTCCTCTCTCCTTCCCTCTTCCTCCTTCCCTTCCTCCCTTCCTCCCTCCCTCCCTATCTTAGTTAAAGTTTCTATTTCTGTGATTAAAACATTATGACCATAAGTAACTTGTGGCAGGGATGGTGATGGGGTGGATTTCAGCTTAGTGTTTCACATCATACTCCTTTGCTGAGGGAAGTCAGGGCAGGGACCTGGAGGCAGGAGACCATGGAGAAGTGCTGCCTGCTAGATTGCTTCCACAGCTTGTTGAGCTTGCTTTCTTACAACCTCAGAGGCACCTGCCCAGGGGCGGCACCACCAGCAATCATCTGGCCCTTCCCACATCCATCCCTAAGAAAATGCATTACAGGTAAATCTTATAGAGATATTTCTCAATTGAGAGCTCCTCTCACCAGATGGCACTGGCTTGTGTCAAGTCGTCATAAAACTATGCAGAGCGCCTCTTCCCTTTCTCTTCCCTCCCCGCTTTCCAGTTTTGAGGCAGGTTCTTGTTATGTAGCCCAGACTGGCCTTGAACCTGTGGCCCTCCCACTGCTTGCTTCTAGGTGCTAGGATTACAAGTATATTGCACTGTGCCTCCCTCCCAGGGTCCCCTATCTTAATGTCTAATAAATGTTTGGAGAACTAAGGAACAAGTCAAACAGAAGTATTGCCCTCTCCTTCACAGATGGGGGTGGGTGGGACTGGGGATCCATATGCGAAGTGCCATTTCATCTGCACAGCCTTCTGAGGTAGGCTCTGCTTCTCTACCTGGAGGCTCACAGACATTGCTGGTTTGCCGATGGCCGCAGAGAAAGAGTGGATCTGACCTTTACAGTAAGTTTGCTTTAACAAAGGTTCCTTTAGCAATGAGACTCCTAGCTATAAGTTAATTTGCTGCTCAAAACCACCATGAGACTATCTTCTGAACAACTGTGGTTTCTGTTCCTAACTCCTTCACTTATGGTTGTGTGGCCATGGGCAAGCAGTCTTTCCTCTCTAGACCGAGGGGTATGACTTTAGTCTGCTATGGCACCCTAAGAAGTCCCTATAGGGGCAGCTGATGCCTCTGTTCTCTGGGTCTCCCTCCCTTTGGTTTTAGAGCCACAGCGTCCCTCCAAAGAGAGAGACTTAGAGGTGGCCCTTGTTTTCCTTGGGCATATTTGCTTCCAGACGGGTGGGTGATGGGTGATGTTGGCCCTTTTTTTTCATTCTCAGTATCTGACCATTGTGGGGGGAAAGTCAAAAATGCAGGCGACAACCCCCAAATGACAACGTGGCTAGTTTGAAAGTCACCTGCTGCGATCTTTGTAGGGAGGAAGCCTTGCACTTCCTGACAGCTTGGACCATAACAAGATAAGCAGGAACTCGAGTAGGTTAGAAAAAGAAACCTCAGACCTCACTCTTCCTGGCAGGTCACAGTGGGTCATGCCAGAGCAGGGCAGGGCAGAGCAGGGTGGGGCGGGGCAGGGCAGAGGTTAAGGCTGTAGGTTAAGAAACCAGACACTCCTGGGTTCCTGACCTCAATCTGCTACCCATTTATCTGTATGACCCTGGTCAGATCATGGATGACTGTTAGCTTTTGAATTTATAAATATAAATTATAACAATACTTTCTGTCCGAGGAGTCTAAATGAATGCAACTGCAGGTAGAGATAGCAGCCTGCTGCCTGGGAAATGGGCACCATTGCATTTACTTGCCCTCGAGCTATCCATTCCGAGGTCTGATCCATGGTCCTTTCACCTAGTACAGTGCCTCCAACTTATCAGCACAGTTGACGAAGTCCGCTTATTTTAGACATTGAGTATGCAAGGATGCCTAGGACCCAATCCTTGCCCTCAAGGAATTCAGAGTCTCTGCTTCTTCAAGTTCTTCTTGACTTTGCCACCCATATGCTAATAACAGTGGTGGTAGTTGTGGTTAGGATGATGGTGATGATGGTGAACAAGAACAGCTTGCGTAATTTATTGAACAGTAAGTGGGTGCTGGCTGCTACCTGGACACCATGGCCTGTATCCATGCCAACCCCTTGGGATAATGTATTAATACTTCCAGTGATGTGAAAATGAGATCTGAGGGACAAAGGTGGTTAAGTTACTTGTCAAAGGTTTTGCAACTGAGAAGGAGAAGAGCTGGGATTCCAATCTGTCTCCTTCAGACTCTCGGGAAAGTCCATCATTTCCAGGAAGTCCTCACCCAACTTAATGTTTTGAAGGCAGGACGGCCTTTCTGAAAGATAAGGATCACGTTTGGCCTTATAAATGACTTCATAAGATTCATTTCCAAATGGGAGGAGAGCAGGTGAACCAACTCACTACCTACAGCTCCACAGGCAGGAGCTACGGAGACATCACTCCTAACTGGCAGCTCAGAGGCTGCCGGGTGGCAAGGAGCCTTCTGCAGAGGCGAGAAATATGTGCAAACAAAATCAACAGCTTTCTTTCTCCTCCCCAAAGTTGCTAAAAATGCCTGCGGGTTTGCACACAAGCAGACACTGTGCCGTGTTCACAGTGCTGGGCGGCTTCCTCTTCTTGGCTCCAGCAAGAAAAGACCTGGAAGGTATTTCTCACATCTTTGTTAAACACACACACACATCTGTTGGGGGAGGAGTTCCAAGGTAGTCCCGGGGTGCGGATTTCTGCCAAGTCTTCCTTCACTTGTTACGATGGGAAAAAGACAGAAAAAGACGCAGGGTAGACAAGCCCACCATCCTTGCAGTACCTGGCACTGTGAGAAATATGTTCCTGCACTTGGGGTCAGGCAGGCCCACATCGTGGTTTAGATTCCTTTACTCTCAAGCCCAGTGACTTTTTTCTTTCTTTCATTTATTTATTTTATATTTTTTATTGAGCTGTACATTTTTCTCTGCTCCCCTCCCTGCCTCTTCCCTCCCCTTCAACCCTTTGCCATGGTCCCCATGTTCCCAATTTACTCAGGAGATCTTGTCTTTTTCTACTTTCCATGTAGATTAGATCCATGTATGTCTCTCTTAGGGTCCTCATTGCTGTCTAGGCTCTCTGGGATTGTGATTTGTGGGCTGGTTTTATTCACTTTATGTTTAAAAACCACTTATGAGTGAGTACATGTGATAATTATCTTTCGGTATCCAGATTACCTCACACAATATGATGTTTTCTAGCTCCATCCATTTGCCTGCAAATTTCAAGGTGTCATTATTTTTTTTTCTGCTGTGCAGTACTCCATTGTGTAAATGTACCACATTTTCCTTATCTATTCTTTGGTCCAAGGGCATTTAGGTTGTTTCCAGTTTCGGCAAGCCCAATGATTTTGGACCATGATCAATTTGCTAAGACCTCAGTCTTCCCATCTGAAAACCAGGAAGGATAACAGCTTCTGCCAAGTTGATATCTGCATGAAGGCGGGGTTTGGTCTGCTTTGTTTCCCTTCATTCTGACCCTGGCAGCACAGTAAACATCTTTGTTCGTGGATGGAGTGAATAAGTGAGTGGATAGAGGGGAAACTATCTTGCAAAGTTATTGAATGATTGAAACAAAATCTCTGGCTGTGAAATTGTTCCTGTGCAGTGATGTACAAACTGAGGGTCTCTGAAGGTTGCAGACCGGGCAGTGTGACTTCTCCTAAAGGAAGGCCTTCCCTAGTTGTTCCTTGCAAGCTTTCTTTTGTTCTGATAATGAGATGTAAAGGCAGGCACGCAGCTCTTCCTGTGCTCAAGTAGGCACAAGTGTTGAGGAACAGTCAGGAAAGACTAACTCATCCTGCAAAGCAGTTGGGGCATGGAACTTTCTGGAAGAGTTCTTCAGGGCCAATTCCAGTTCCAAGGCTATTTATTACCATACTACTCCCAACAAACTTCAGACCTGGGCCCCTGGGTTTTTCTGTCATCTTTTTGGTAGTTCATCTTGCCATTTCCTCATGGTTGCTCCCTGATGTACAATTTCTCTCCTTAATTGACTGGTTACAATTCCAGGCAGCACCCCCAGCCTGGTCATGGTGACCTCCTTCTGTACCACTGAGTCTGTGCAGATGACTGTGGCCTGAAAGGCCTTCCGGACACACTGTGCTGTGCCTAGGAAGCTGCTATGCTTTCTTCCTTCACTTACCGGTTTCAGAACTTCCCCTCCACCCAGCATGCCTCAGTCTGCCCTTCCCCACTGTCACTTCCAACCTTCGGTCTTGCTTCCCATGCACATTAGAAGAGAAATCACACATGCTCACACCACCACCCACCACAGTGGAGCCCTGAGAAGTGCACAGGGAGGCCAGAGAGAGTCTCCCAATAGGCAGCGGGAAAAAGACCACTCCTTACAATGTGGAGTGTGAGAGAGAACACAGACCACAGGGAAGCAAGTGTGTCCCTTTTGCTGACTCAGTGGGTATATGGCTAAGACTGGTGATGGAGATATTCCTGAGAGTAAGGAGCAGGGGGGCTGGGGACCATCTTGAAGGGACTGTGGAAGAGAAGCCATTATTGATAAAAAAAAAAAAACCTGAAAACCAAACTAAAATAAAAACCATAAACCTTGCACCCCAAAGGGAATAAAGGAAAGTTTATTCTGGAGCCAAATTTGAATGGCCATGGCCCAGAAACACTGTACTAGTGTGCTGGCTAGTTTTATGTCAATTTGACACAAACTAGAATTATCTGAAAGGAGGAAACCTCAATTGAGTAAATGCCTGCACAGGATCGGGTTATAGGCAGGCTTCTAAGGCATTTTTAAATTTAGTGATTGATAGGGAAGGCCCCAGCCCATTGTGGGTGGTGCCATGCCTGGGCCGGTGGTCCTAGAAAGTAGGCTAAACAAGATAGTAAGCAGCTCCCCTCCGTGATCCCAGCTCCTGCCTTAGGTTCCCACCCTGTTTGAGTTCTTGTCCTGACTTCATTCAATGATAGACTACAATGTGGAAATAGAAGCCAAATAAACGCTTTCCTCTCCAACTTTCTTTTTGCTTGTGGTGTTTCATTCCAGCAATAGAAGGCTTAACTAAGATACTTCCTTACCCTGCATGTCTGACAGGTACTTGTACAAGATTGTAGGTCCACCACACCATGGGTTCCAGGACATAGAACACATAGTTAAGAGGCAGCTTTTTCCTCACCACTGACAGAGTAAGACAAAGTCCACAAAAACCCACTCATTGTGAGGCAGGAGGCTAACAGATATGTCCAGTCGCTCTGACTGCATGGAGCTCAGCCTCTATGCAGGACAGCCAGGAAGGCAGATGAGGAAAATGATGGAATGTCACAATGGCAGTGAGGTAGAGCAGGGGAAGCTGTGGGGTAGGGTGCGCAATTAAAGGGGGAATCGGGAAGGATGCCACGAAGAAGGTAGCCTGGAGGGGAGACTTGAGGGGAGTCTGTGGTTTGTCTCTGAGGGGAGAAAACAAGCAGTTTCTTAGAAGCAGTATGGAGGAAGTGTAGTAGGGGGGCAGAAAGAAAACAGGTCTGTGAGGTGACAGGAAGAGGAGCTAGGCCACAGAGGGCCTTCTTGGTCACTGTGGTGGCTCTAGCTTTTATTACTCTCACAGTGAAGGCAGCCATGGCAGGGTTTTGAAGAGAGGCCTTGAGCAGATGCATGTTTTAACAAGACTTTTTCTGGACTTTGTGGAGAAGACAGCCAAGGCAGACAAAAAAGAGAACATGATCAAAACAAAATCTAGGTGCGAAGTAGCAGTACTCAGGCTGGAGTGGCAGAGGCAATAAGACACAAAGTTCTGAAGGGAAAACCAGAAGCGCTGGCTGAGCAGCTAGAGAGGTGAGGTGAGGGGGAGAAGGCACAGACGCAGTTTGAGAGGTAGGGGTGGGGGCAAGTGTGCAGCCAGGGTGAACCTAAGACCATAGAGTTAAAGGGTGTAGAGGCAGAACATGTACCTACCAGGTTAGGGAGCAAAGAGACAGGGTAGTAGCTGTAGGAGAATCTGAGCCTGGCAGAATGTGTTCCTGTTGACAAGGAAGACACGATGGTCGGCATGCTACGGTAGAAACAGTAAATGTCCTGGAAAGAAGCTGTGGCGATGTGGGCGTGAACGGGGAGTGCCTTGGGAGCAGCAGCCCTAGGGAGATGAGAAGGTGTCCAATATGGGTCTGCTTTCCAATAGAGAGCAGGTGTTTGGTAGGCACAGCGTGCTAATTTGTTTTCGGTTAACTTGACACAAGCTAGAGTCATCTAGGAAAAGGCAACTTTAACTGGAAAAAAAAATACCTGTAGATGTGTATTATCTTCATTAAGGATTGACGGGGGAGAGCCCAGCCTACTGTAGACAGCGCAACCTCTGAGCAAGTGGTCTTGAGTTATATCAGAAGAAATCAGTCTGAACAAGCCATGCATAGCTCTGCTTTACTTTCTGCCTCACGTTCCTGCCTTGAGTTTCAGCCTTGGCTTCCTTTGATGATGGAAATGCAAGCCAAATAAATCCTTTTCTCCCCAAGCTGCTTTGATCATGGTGTTTTATCACAGAAATTGGATGCAGACCAGCACACAGGGATCATCCACAATGATGGAAGAGATCCAAGCAAGAGTGGCTAAGGGCCAGGAGGTACACTCCCAGAGAGGCGACCCACACTGCCACCGCCAGTTCTGTGTGCCAGGCACTAGTCAGCCCCTAGCTTCAATCACAGACACTCTAGGCAGGAGGCACTTACTGCCCTATTTTTCTTCCGTAGACTGAGAAACGGTGATGTTAAGCTGTTTGCTTAGAACAGACACCCAATCTGACTAATGACCACCCTTTGCTAGTATGAGCAGAAGAGGGATGATTGGGGAGTGAGAAGGTTGAGAGGGATTTTTTTGTTTTCTGGGATGGGCCCACGGGTTCCTCATCCTGACGTATTTGATCATCTGCCCCGTGCCTTTAGTCATTCTTTACCGAGCAGGACTCAGAGTGGGCAGAGGCTCCCAC
The DNA here is from genome assembly GCA_001685075.1 of Bramus lutescens. Classification (NCBI taxonomy): domain Eukaryota; kingdom Metazoa; phylum Chordata; class Mammalia; order Rodentia; family Cricetidae; genus Bramus; species Bramus lutescens. The sequence continues at coordinate 73,123 of LOEQ01001657.1, read as the reverse complement.
AAAGTCTCCATCCTTACTTTGGTGCAGTCTAGAAAGCTGGCTATACCTCACTAACAAACACCTTCCTGATAGCTCCTTTATTTCCTGTGGAGACATACTTGGTGTTCTGAGCACATGGAGGACTATGAGGAAAAGCAAAAGAAACCGAGGCAGCCGTACATCTTGTCCCAACGCCAGTCAGCTGAGAGACTGCAGCCAAGTCACATCTAACCTCTGAACTAGGACAGGTTAGGGACCATACTTCATTTTATGGGCTTGAACCTTCCACCAGCATGTACTTCTTGAGTGCCCTTGATTGCCAGGAAGTCTACAAAATGTTAGGGACATGAAAGGGGGGAATATAGACTTTGGTGGAGATTGCAGTCAACGGGAGGGTGATTGGTAATGACTTGAGCTTTGAAGGAACATTCTTGCTGTTTGGCATAGGATGGGGGGCTTTCCTGGGAAACTTATGAATATTTTACAACATCTAGTTGAGGTTTGACCTCCAAAACAGAAACCATCCGTCTCCATTGTTCAGTCACTCGTTTATCTAGTCTTCTAAATTAAATAAATAAACAAACACTGTGCGCCCTCTGGAGCGGTAGCTCAAGGTCTCCAATGTGAGAAAATAAACTGGGGCCAACAGCCAGATGGAGCTGGGAAAGAAGGGATTCATTCACTACATCTGGGAGACGTTGCTGCGTACAGTTGTGGGCCAGGCACAGAGCCACAGTTGTAGAAGATGAAAAAGTGGTGTGCTCTTTTCTAGGTGAATTCCCTGGGGTCTTGTGGGACTCAAGTGAGAAGAGGTACAACCGATGTGGGGTGGGAACATGGGGTTGAATGGAGGTGAAGCCGCACAGGAGTACGAGACCTGAGGGCAATTTGGAAATACCCTGTAGCCTTTGTTTCCTCACGAGCCACATAAAAATAGAGCATTTCTGAGCATTGTGCCATAGTGCGCTGAGCAGCCCAGCACCCCTCCATCTTATTGATCCATCTAAAGACATTGTGAGGTTGATTCTGCGTCTCCATTTGAACCATCCAGAAGCTGAAGCATTGAAGAGAAGTACAGTATGTGCTGCCCCACAGAGAGTTCTCCTTTGTTCTCAGAAGGCTAAGACCTAAGAGATGACCTAGAATTATTGAGTAGAGCAATAGCCACACCCTCTGACCTCTCCTCTCCCCTATCAAATAGCATTTACTTTGTCCTCATTAACCATATTTTCTTAGAATCATGTCCCTGTTCTATCATCAATTTATATAGCAAATATTATTTCTCCTGGTCAGGATTTCATTGTTGTTTTGTGGGTATTTTTTTTTGTATGTGTGTGTGTTTGTGAACCTGACTTAGAACTAATCAACACAAATGGGACTGGCACAGTAGTAGAGATCAGGTCTCCGTTGTACATGTGCCCATGCTCCATAGCTCAGTATCATCCAGACCAAACAGTCATTGGTCTTGCTGCCATCAAGAAGCCATATTCTAGACCTTGAAGCCTGGCCAAACTAAATATGTGCATGCTATCTGTGGTCAGAGGACCCATGCTTAGATCTGGGCTTTGCTACTTGCTGGTGACTGGGTAAAGTTACTAACTCTGACCTCTCGTTGCTCAACAATACGAGGGAATTTAAAATGATTGTGTTGAAGGGTGAGGGGTGGGGGCTTTTAGGGTCTCTTAGCCTGAAAATGCCAAGATTATTTTTCATATGTTCTCCACAACCCCATCATCAGTGTTACCCACTTTTGGGTAAAATTGACTTATTTCCAGAGTGTTTAGAAAGAATAAAGTGAAATCAGTCCAGAGTAGGGAGGGACAGAAGCATGATAAACCCTGCTGATCATCCAATAATGTAGAACAGTACAAATGCTCATTTTAATTATTTGGCAAAGTGAGGCAAAATCTAGGTTAGAGATAGAGTGGTACGGTTTGCTATGTTAACCCACCCCGTCTCCTGTCTGAAACTTTCCTTCTGAAGTTCTTGGGAATTTTTCCCCTCTAACTCTTTATTTCCCTTTCTCTTTTCATTTTTCTTTCTTTCTTTCTTTCTTTCTTTCTTTCTTTCTTTCTTTC
>LOEQ01001657.1:29305-52096 GCA_001685075.1 Bramus lutescens | reverse complement strand
AATATCAGCTTACAAGTATTTACTCTATTACCCACTGTTATGGTCCCCCCATTTTTTTCTGAACCTACATAGTTTCCGCCCCAACCTTCTACCTGATACAAGTAATGATCAACAACCCCTAAACAGTTTTCCCAACCCTGAGGGCAAACTTTTTTGGAAGAGGGGATGCCATACTCTAGAATTGCTTCAATAACACCTCCAAAGAAACTGCGGTCCATTTTCTAGGACCGCTGAGATTAACTGAATCCAGTCTGTGGCATTGCTTTGTTGCTTGAAGCCCATGTTTTGACCATTTTTTTAATGAAAGACAAACGTATTTTATAAACTATAATTTCTTGTTTTTTTTTCATATCAGTCATACATATGGGCTCCCATGTATATTCTTTGACTAACTTAGGGTATTTGGTGCCAGATGCTCTTTCTTATAATATCACCGAACTGGAGCTTAGTACATACTGATGACGTTACATTTTGTCTTTGTACCTTTTGTTCCTGGTCATCAAATTTGATAAATTTCTCAATCTTTTTAAATCTTTTTACCACTGCCTTTTGTAATGTCTGGATCTCCCATCCAGTGTTCTGTTCTAATGCCCTCATTGAGGATTCCAAGGTATGAAGTCTGTCCAGTAAAAATAAGGTCTCATCTTCGGTCATAATTTTTATAGCATCCATATTACCTTCCTGGAGAGACATTCTATCAGTCAATCTATCATAACCATTAAACAGAGTCTGATTAATACATTCAACAGTATGATTCTCTTAGACAATGTCTCAGCACCCTCTGTCATTGATTGAGTTTTGTTTGTCAAATTGGCTGTATCCTTCTCCAGAGTGCTGAATTTTCCTTTTAGTTGATCATTATCAGTTTATAAAGACTGTATCATTTCTAAAAGTGCATCATTTGACTGGAATTTTTTTGTCAAATTTGTTGTATCCTGCTGCAGAGTGTTTAATTTCCCTCTTAGTTGATCATTATCAGTTGATAAAGAATGTATCATTTCTAAAAGTGCCTCAATCTTGGCCCTACTATCAAACTATGTTTTTAAGGAAAAAATATGAAGGTCAAAGCTAATCCCCAGACTCAAATAGAGGGATGTAGAAGGGAAATCATGTAAATTGTACACGGTATATGTAAAAAGGCTATTGAACTCCTGGATGGTTAAATTGTCCCTCATCTTGTCCTTTTAAATTATAAAAGGCTGGAGTAGGTGCAATAACTGTTACCTGCCAGTAAGTGTTGCGGCACACTTGTAGCTATGTGGCCACTTTCAATCTGAATTTTAGCATTAAACGCTGAAAGATATGCTCAAATTAAAAACAGTTATTTAGTGTAAATCACAGACTGTATGCCGTGGAGGTCCCTGATTGGTCAGCAGCCACACGAGCACAGATGCTAAACAGAGATAAGCAGAGAAGCCTGCATCCCACCTGAGTGTCCGCAAGCACTGGAAAATTGGACCCAGAAGCCATCTGAGACTTTAATAAGAAAATAAGAACTAAGGGCTGCTGCATGAAAATTCTATACCCATATGAACAGCGTGAAACCTGATGGTGGCTGGATAGTGCTGCTGGAGATCCGAGTCCCATAAATTGGGTGCCAACTGTAGAAGTTAGCTGGATTTGGGAAATAACCAGGCTAGCTAAAAGATAAACAATTATATTTTTATCTATTATAAGGGGAAAAAACTCACTAAACAGGAATGAGAGGTCCAAGCTCAGCTGTGTAGCGAGGGAGCCACAGAGAGAGCTCACCTGGGCCATGTGCCCCATTTTTCTCCAGATCCCAGAAAGCCGCCTCTTAAAGATAATTGGTTAACAAGGCTTCCCCATCAGTTTTGCTCTAGCAACAGAGTGTTTAACTATGAATGTAGCCCGCAGCCCTCAGCTGGTCTGTTCATTTCCTTGTATCATGTTAATGCAGTTTTTTTATTTTATTCCTAACTTTTGGGGTCAGGGGTATTTTAAACAATTGGTAATTAAATGTTTCGTTATTCACTGGAACTCTTTCCTGGTACTATCCTATGTTTTCTGTTTTATTATTTTCACTCACATCTTTATATTCTTTACTTATTTTCTGGTCCGCATGCTCTTACCCTGATAAGTGGTACTTTTGTTGAAGATGGTCTCTGACAATTTAGTATTTGTTTTTACAGGGGGTTATGGTTAAGAGATTGCCCTAAGTCAAAGAGTCTTTGGACTTTTAAACAATGTTGAGGTTGTGAAGTACAATGAGGACTTTTGGAGTTAGACTAAGTGCATTTGCATTATAATATGGCTACAAGTCTGTCAGGTACAGAGGGAGAAATGTGGTGGTTTGAATGAAAATAGACCTCATAGTGGTTGCCAGCTGTGGAACTGTTTAGGAAGGATTAGGAGGTGTGCCCTTGTGGGAGGAGGTGTGTCACTAGTGGTGAATGGTGAGGTTTCAAATGCCCAGGCCAGGTCCAGTCTCAATCTCTTGCTGCCTACAACTCATGGATCAGATCTGAGCTCTCAGCTACTGTGCCAGCACCATGCCAGCCTGTCTGCTGCCACAGTCCCCACCATGATAAACATGGACTAACCCTCTGAAATTGTTAGCAAGTCCCCAATTGAATACTTTCATTTATAAGTTAGTCATGATGTCTCTTCATAGCAATAGAGCAGGCACTAATAGTATTCCATATTTTCTGACTTTTTATTGTTGTTATTCTTCTCTTTCTGAATTAGGTATATAAAAAATGGAGCAGAAGAGGGTGGAAAAGACCTACTATTCCTTTTGTTGAGTGTAAAATCCTGGACTCAGGCTCTGATTTTTGACTTTCACAATCACAAAGCCCACTTTTATCTTGTTGAAATCTCATATCCATATGTAACCTTTCAAGGAGTGTTCATGCCAATGTAGAGCCTTCTAGACCAGCAAGTGGGCCTGGGACAGACTACCGCCATTAAATTCAAAATCATAGATGAGTTGCCTTATAGGGCACGGAGTCTGCATCATTCTGGACCTGCTCCCTCAGTGCTGTGGGGTGGGAAGCATTTCTGAAGACAGTTGGGTTCATGATGGAGAGGGGCAATGAGCTGAGCTCATTGTTGAAGACCTTTATGTGAGACACCTTTATACATACTCTTTAGTTATCACAATACACATTGCACTATGCTTTTACAGATGAGGAAGCCATAGGACAGAGATGCTAAGGATGTTTCCATAGCCCCACGGCCAGGAGGTGGCACAGCTTGATTCCTGTTTGAGTTGAAGAACATGAGATTTGATATGCTGGTTAGTCACCTTCAAGAAGGAACCTCTAACAGACTGGGTCTATAGGCATATCTTTGGGGGAATTTTCTTGATTAATCATTGTGATGATTTGAATGAAATGTACCCCAATACAAATGTCTTGGGCATCTGCATACTTCATCCCCAGTTGGTAGTCCTATTTGGCTGGTTTAGAAGGGGTGTCCTTCCTGGAGTACTTACTGGGAGTGGGTTTTGAGTTTTCAAAGTCACATGCCATTCCAAGTTCATTCTCTCTGATTCCTGTGGTCCATAATGTGAGCTCTCAACTTCAACTCCAGCCACTCTGCTTGACAGCTGCCCTGCTTTACCATTGTGATGGTGGTAGACTTTCATCCCTTTGGAACCAGAGCCCCAAATAAACCCTTCCTTCTACAAGCTTCCTTGGTCATGGTGTTTTCATCAGAGAAACAGAAAAGTCACTAATGCAGTGGTTAATGGGGAAGGCCCTAGCCCATTGTGGACAGTAGAACTCCTGGGAAGGTGGCCCTAGGTTGTGTAAGAACCATGGAAATAAAGTCAGTAAACAACTTTGCTCTGTGGTTGCTGCTTCAGTTCCTGACCCCAGGTTCAGGCCTTGAGTTCCTATTTTGGCTTCCCTCAATGATGAATGGTCACCTGTAAGAAAAATAAACCTGTTCCTTCCCATGCTGGTGTTGGTTGGTCTTTTATCGCAGCAACAAGAAGCAATCTAGGACAGATGTGAAGTGTTGTGGCTGAAAGATTACATCTTATATGCTCTGATGATATACAAGCTCAAGCATTATCCCTCCCCAGCTCCATGCTGCCTCTTCACCTTACCCCAGCCCCAATATCTTCTTTCTAATAATGTGATACTTTCTGAGAACCTTTTCAGGATGATGTCACCTTGATTTCAGCAATCCCTATGGAAGCCATTCTACACATGTGGCTTTTTGTTTCCTACAGTTTGAGTGGTAGATCATTAGTACCTCTTTTCCTCTTATGCCTACCCCATGAATTTTAACCTAGCTTTGAAGATCCTCTGGCAAAACCAGAAGGACAAACTGGCCAGTTGAATGACAGACATGTTCCAAGGCCTCCCTCCATTTCATCATTCTACTCTGGAGACAACCCAGACTAAACACAGAAGTAATGCCTTGGGGGAGCATGAGGAACCTCCTACGTGAATCAACAGCTTCATTGGAAGTAGAAGCCTGTGTATCTCTGGGGATCAGGAGACAATCTGGAGACCTTTCTCTAAAACCTCTCCTCCGTGTCATTGCAGAGGGAGGATGGTTGTGTGGCTTGGTGAGACACTAAAACAACAGTCAGGTGTGGTCCTAAAGAAAATCACAAGCAGATGATGGCACACAGTGTACAAGCCCAGGAGCCAGCAAGCACAACCTTTATCTAGGTGAGAAGATCTGTAAGTACACCCTGGGAATCAGGGACTAACTTTGGAAGGCTTATTCTTATCATAAAGGAATGTTTCAGAAATGACTTTATCCTTCCAGGTACACAACATTTTTATTGGTACCTGAGATAGATTTAGAAGAGGTATGTCTTACAGAGTGTTAATGAGTCATATCACATAGCAGTGTGTGAGGAAATTTTCTTAACTCAACCCCTACACTAGACATTGGAAAATAATTGATATTCCAACACAGACAGAGTCACATTCTACTCCTCCCAAGTCATCAGCACAAGGCTCAAATGTGACTTTTCAAAGTTCCTGGGCTTCTAATGGCAATTGTTCAGTGTGGCCTCTTTGGCTACCTCACTAAGATTCTGCAACCTTATCAACAGGTCCTACCAATAGTCCTTGATTTATCGTTCCTCTTCATATTGTGTCATGTAATGAACATGATAAATATTGGATTTACTACCTGTGGTCCTACAGTGCTTCTGTAATGATACTTGCATGCTCCAATTGCTTTGTGAATATCAGCCAACCAATGCTGAGCCACTGTAAAGAAAGACATGGTATGTGTCTCTCCATATAGAAGAAACTGAAGCACAGAGTGGTTAAGTACCATGTCCAAAGTCATTCATCTCACAGGTGGCAGAGTTAAGAGACTTCTTCTTGAGTCCTTAACCCCAAGTCTTGTTATGCCAGTGCAAAATGACTTACATGGGGCCCAGGGGTTGCCAGTCTTATTTGAGCCTAGAGTAAGCCTTATACATCATAATGCCCAATAACTATCTGCTAAATGGGTGAATGGTTGATGGTTTATTCTATCAAATTCCTTTAAATCCCTCATTCCTAGAGTTATACGCAGACAACCACTTCTAACTAAGTCTCTGGATTACACAAAGGAAGTGGGAAGGAGTGGGTCTAAAATATTTGGGGGTCAGATTCTGATGTGCCAGGCACACATGGTGCTACCAGAGTTATTATGGCCTTAGCAAATTCAGTTCTTTACGGAGCTCTGGTTGCCTTGTCTTTAAAATGAAAATGAGCCTTCTTGTTGGACTGTGCATTGTGGTAGAGTCAACATGTAGGCAAAGGGAAAAGACCTGTCAGGTCCTCAGGAGTCCAAGCATTCCCTGACCTACCCTCCACATTAAGGAGGATGGAGAAGGAGGCATGAAACCCCTCTCTCTTGCTGAGCAGGCTCTATTTGTTCAGAACGACTGTTAGGGTCAGGGTAGGGGAAAAGAAAGAGATTCAAGAGATGGAAAACTTCACTTTTCCCTTCTGCTTCAATTAAGACTGGAATGACTTCAGTGAAACTGGGGATATATTTCTTTTGATTCATGGTTAAAGCCATATTGACGTCACTTTCTTTCTCTTCTGCTACCTTATTCAATTTGGTTGTCTATAACATAAAACATTGGCTCTTCAGAAGTGGTTTTTACCATGTTATTGAGAAGGTAGGGGGATGTCAATCTGTCTTCCACCAGAAAACAAAGTCTGCTTTAAATTAGGGAAAGCAAAGTTGCACATCTGACATTTGATTTCCACGTGGCTCCAAATTTGTAGGCTTGGTTCTTGAAACTCTAAATATTTGTCTTAGCTTGAAGACCATTTTCTTTAAGTCATAGTCAGAAATTCTGCCGTGAAACTAACAAAGAGCCTGAGGTTCAAAACAAACTGTACTAAGGTCTTGTGTTTGGTGATGTCGTTTATATCAAATGGCACTGGAAGATTCAGCAGATTCTTTCTGCAGAGGGAGTTCAAGGTCCAGGAACCTCTGTACATGCTCTCTCTGTACATTTTCTACACTTTCTGTTCCTCATCCATAAACATCGCATGGCAATTCTCTTGGATTATTCTAGGCCATTGAGTCAGATCTTGGCCTTTGCAATACTGTTCCCTTCTCAGAAGACTTTTCCTTCTCCTTCTCAAATCCAGTTACTAATCAAGACTTAGTGTGAAGCTACATTCATCTGGGGCAAAACTCCTGAGTGCCTGTTTTCTTTCCTACCATTTATGCCCTTTCTTGAGATTTTCTAAGCATCATAGGTTTCATTTGTGTGCTGGAAGTACTGAGGTATTTTATCTATTTATCTGTCTGTCTATCTTTGTGTATACACATGTACATGTTTGTGTATATGTAGGTGCACATGTTTATGTGTATGTGAATGTCTGAGGACAATTTCTGGTAACATTCCTCAGCACTATCAATCTATTTTGAGATACAGTCTCTTTCTGACCTGAGACTGATCAGCAAGACTAGATTGACTGGCCAGAGAGTCCCATAGATCCTTCTATGTCTGATTCTTTAGAAGTAAATTACACACACACATGGTTTTTGAAAAGTGTGGATTCTGGGGATTGAACTTCAGTCCTCAGGCTTTCGAGACTAGCATGTTATCAACTGAGTTATTTCCCATCCGCCTGTGTTACTTATTTAATATATTTGGAAGCTCACATAGAGCCTGGTCAGAACAAAGACACCCTGAATGATGAACTCAAAGAGAAGTACTGATATTTATATTTTAGGCTCTGATGAGTAGGAAATGGAGTCTTCACTAGCAACAACATGAGCAGGGGACAGGTTGAGCCTTATGAGACCCTGAGCTGGTATGGCCCAACCTGCCATAATTACACATGATGGCGTGGAAGTAGAGGCCAACCCTGGGGATACACACATTGTTGGCAGACTGAGGCCTCCTGGCTTTCCATGCAGCACACCCTCTGATGAGGCCCTCATTGTCATAGGAAGAAGAAAGTGAGGACAGCCATCCAGGGGTAAGAGACTGCGATCTGATCACATGTCACTGGAGTGAGGCCATTGACTTGGCATCAGACTCCAGTCGGTTGGGAGAACGTTAAGATCAAGTAAAGCATAAACAATGAAATGGAGGTACTCTGGGCATTTCTTGACAGTCTCGAGGACCTGGACCAGCATAGGATCCAGGAAAAGTGCTGTGGAACTATTTTCAGTCAAGGGATAATAACTCTTCACAACTGGGTAGACATTCAGAAGGGTGGTCGTTTCAAAACTCTCTAGTAGTAGGGAGGAGGAAGTGGTTTGTGTTTCCTCTGAGCATGAAGATGCTCATTTAAATAGAATTCAGGAGAATTAAGTGGAAGGGGAAGTACCCCAGCCCTGCACTTGGACCTTGGGGTCAGCATCTTGCAAAGAGGAGGGAATCACAAGTCGCCTCTCAGGAAATTAGGAGAGAATTTTACCTATGGCTCAGATCCAGGGCAGAAATAGGACATTTTGACCTGTGGCCCTTATGTGTCAACAGTGGCTTCATTTCAGTTAGTTATTCCCTTGTTTTCTCAAATATTCCTCCAAGGGTGGCCAAGGCTCTCAGGGTAGCATCAGATACATCCCACCTGCGTTATCGCACATGGTACCTAAAGACACCTGGAACTTCCTGTGCCTGAAACCTTGGGCCAAGGGAGCCTGTGAGCCTCTTGCCAGTGAGCTAACAACTTCCAGGCCCATCTCTGCCCCTGCTTTGCACAGCTCAGCTGAGCCCCTGGAGGATGGAGCTGGTTTAATTGATCTTCTTCTTTAGAGTCTGAATGTAATTGCCCCTCATAATCTCATAGAGAGTGACATTATTAGGAGGTGTGCCTTTGTTGGGGTGGGCATGGCCTTGTTGGAAGAAGTGTATCCCTGTGGAAGTGGGCTTTGAGGTTTCCTGGGCTCAGGATATTGCCCAGTGTGTCAGTCAACTTCCTGTTGTCTACAAGATTTAGAACTCTCAGCTACTCCTCCAGCAGCATGTTGTGTGCATGCTGCCATGCGCCTAGCCATGATCACAATAGACGGAGCCACTGAAACTGTAGCAATGCCCTCACTGAAGTGTTTTCTTTTAAGAGTTGCCTTGGTCATGGAGTCTCCTCACAGCAGTAGAAACCCTAACTAAGACAGGTACCAAGTGAATGCTCAGGAAATACACACGCTCTCCATGCCAGGACCCTTGCAGATGTGAGCTTGTATAACCAGCGAGGTTGGCTTTATCACCCCTTTGTGCGAGGCAGGGAAATTGAGACTCAGAAGGGATATATTGTTTGTTGACTTTTAAAAATAAATTTGTCTCCTTAGTGTGGAGCAGGCAGGGTGTTTTTATGATGCTCTGATGCAAAGTAGTACATTTATTTGGATTTCCAAATCAGACAGACTTCTCCAGTTTGAGGGGAAGTCTCCTTTCAGTTATAAAGGGTAGGGTGGCTCCAGAACCTGGGGGTTCTTAAGAAATGGAGTTTAGATAAGGGTCTGTCTTTGGTTTCAAAGCTAACATGTCTCAGGTCCAAAGGTGCTAAAAGAAGCATGATCTTTTGAAACCTCACTACACAAGTCCCTTCTGAGGAAGACACCAGCAAAATGTCCACACAGCCATGTCAAATAGTAGTATAATCCCAATGAGTGTAGGTTCTGTTGAGGTCCACTCCCATGTGTGATCTTATTTAGTAAGCTGCCATGGCAGAGGGAATGGGGTGTGTGTGTGTGTGTGTGTGTGTGTGTGTGTGTGTGTAAGATTTATTTATTTTCTTGTTATGTGTTTGGGTATTTGTCTGAATGAAAGTCTATATGCACCAAGTGAGTGCATGAGGCCAGAAGAGTACACTGGATTTCCTGAAATTGGGGAGGTGACAGTTTTTAGCTGCCATGTGGGTGCTGAGAATTGAACCTGGATCCTCTGGAAGAACACCTCATGCTCTTAACCACTGAGTCATCTCTCCAGTCCTGTAGGGTTTGCATTAAAGGAAGCTCTGCCAATTGCACATGCATTAGCCCATTTGCTCCCAACCCTGCATGTCTTCCTGCTGGACTTCATTCAAAGGCAGCAGTCTCCCTCCACAGGTCATGGGCATACTTCCTGGCAGTTCAACCCTGACTTTTCCTAGGAAGCTTGCTTTGCTAGGTCCTGCCTTCCGAGACTGGTGCTGCATGGGAGAGGAATGAAGATCCCCACTGTTGGAGACAGCTACCACCATAGTTTGTTTTACACTTTGCAGGATGGCTACTGCTGGGTCCCTTTTTGACTTGAGTTTCAGCGTTGATTCCCTCTCCCCGCCCCGGAATCATCAATCCTTATTTTAGGGAAGTAGAAAGAGGATGTGGAAGGGCTGCTTAGCTCTTCATAAGGATATGAGTGGCCTCCCTTCTCTTGGGGACATGGAAATGGTGCTCACATCCCAGCCCACAGCCTAGAGAATGAAACCAACCCAACAGACTCCACTTCCGGGTGCAGCAGCACAGGGTCCCTTCAAAAGCACAATCCATTCTGCACTGAGTGGCTGGTGCTGGGATTATGGCTTTACTCCTAGCATCAGCTGAGGACAGAGGGGCTCATGAGTAGGGTGGAGCTGGATGCAGCTCTGCCTCTGGCCTGAGGCCATCTAACAGATTCCCACCTAACAGTAAAGTGGGGTTGACTAGTCTTGAGAGAGGCAGTTCTTGACCTAAGCATTTCTTCTGGTAACAGAGGTGGATGGAAAAGTCATGATTGGAAGGGTTTCCAAAGAACCAGACCCTCTGTGCCTCAGGCAGAGGGAAAGGCAGTTGGGGAACAACATGCATGGGGCTTGTGCTTGCTTTTATTCTCATAGATGAAACTTACTGTTCCCTGGAGCAAGAGTACGCTGATCCTTCCTGGAGCTGAGTAAACAGGACTTTTGGAACCTGTGGTGGCTGTTTCTGACACATAGGCCAGAGGCTGGCTGGCATTAGGAGACAGGACAGCAGGGAAGTGGCCAAGATTAGGACTCCCCTGACCTCTGAACTTGAATCTAGGAGGAAACGCCTCTGCCAGGACAACCTGTCTTGGATACCGGGAAATTGTATCTCAGCTCAGAAAACATGCATAGCCTTTGCCCCAGTAATTCCATCTCTAAGAAAACAATGAGAAGAAACAATTGCTAACGTGTCTCATGACGTGTGCTCAAGGATGGCCAGTGTAACACTGATAGTAAGAAAACACGGAAACAATATCTACCAGTGGAACAAGTTAGGATACTTACAATATATCTATCAGAAAAGTCTTAACAATCATTAAATTAAAAGCCATTAACAATCATATGGTGAAGACTATCTATAAAAATGATACTATGTCAAGCAGAAAAAGGGTACACAAAGGTAGGAACTATTTGATCCCAATTAAGTAACTATATATTATGATGACATTTGTTGGACACTTACTATGTATCAAGCATAGCTCTAAGCATATAAAATACAATAACACTTTTACTCCTGTGTCCAGAATACTAACAAGGTATTTTTACTGTCTCTGTTTTCCCACAGGGAGTTGAAGTCTGTGCAGTCCTGTAAGCTCGCAGTCATGAGTGGCAGAACCAGTGTGTGCACAAGGCTGTGTGGCCACATGGCCACTTATAAAGCACCGAGCTGGCCATTTTCCTTCTCCGTATGGGCACCCATGTTTGTGTAGTTTTTTCTCTCTTTCTACCAGAGGAGCTACACCCAAATGTTAGCTGGGCTTTAAGTAATCCCCTTCCAGGGCAAATTCTGGATTGTGGAGGATGGGAGCATCTTGGTTGCAGAGGCCGCATCATGTGCTCCGGAGCTCCTTCCTGCCCATCCAGAGGCAGCAGTGCTCTAAACCTCTTAGCTATGACTCGGTGCCAATGCCTTGCAGTCCTGCTCTGTATCCTGAGGATCCTGCAATGACCAGACCGAGGGACACAAAGCCAATTCTTGGCTAAGGCTTCCACCCTAGTGGGGGAGGCAGGGAGGGAACCAGCAACAAAGAGCCAAGAAAAATAGCATCTGGAGTTCAGGGTTGGGCAGAAGAGCGCAACTGGAATGGTACCATGGGGTGGGGCCATGTGCTTCGGAAGGCGACCTTTGAGAAGAGGACTTAAGGCTGGAAATTAAAATGTTGAGAGAGCATGAGAGGCCGGTAAAATGTTTTCAACGTTCTGGAAATCTAATGAATGACACATTTAATTTTTATGTGTGGAAGCTTTGTGACAATTCTATAAGTTAAGATTATTTTAGAATAAGATGTTGAAACACCCCGAGGGGTTGGAGACATGGCTCAGTTGTTTAGAGCAGTAGCTGCTTTTGCACAGGGTACAGGTACAGTTCCCAACACTCACGTGGCAGCTCACAACATCTGCAACTATCGTTCCAAGAAATTCCACAACTTCCTCTGGCATCCACAGAACACTAGACACACATATGTGTACATACATACATGTAGCCAGATAAGCATACCTATTTTTTTTTAAATATCTTAAGAAATACTCAGATGAACATATTTTAAATACAAATGATCATCGTGTCCTTAGGCAGAGCTAGCAGAGTGTTTGGCAGATGAGGAGAAATCTAAATGGATGAGGCTGGGTCCTTGATGGAAGTAAAGTGGGGGCTGAGGTTCGGGTTTAGAAATCAGCAACTTTTTCTTAACCCTGTTAAATTGATGCTCTGTAGCCGGAGGCCTCCAACCCTCCTATTCTCGGGGGGTCTTCAGCTCCCAGAGGAAGATAGCATTGAATGTACACTTCCTTCTCAAGTTTAAAAAGCCAAGTGTGGGAGATTACTGTGCAAGGCGCACATGGAAGCAGGCAGTCGGGTTCCAGCGAAAGTCAGGTATTCTGAGCCTACCAAACTCAGGTTGCCGGAAGCAATAACAAGCATGCTTCCTGCTGCTCTGGTAAGTGGCATTTTGGAACAGGTGTGCGTGGGGGGATAGGGTAGTGAGTGGTGGTGGGGGTTGGGAGGGGTGTGAGGCTTGTGAAAAGCCAGTTTCAAAAGCTTGTGAGAACTCAGCTAGGATGATGATTTTTCTTCAAAACTGCCAAAGATCCCCTATGACCTGTGAGCCGATTTAATCCCATGTAGAGCAGTGTTATGGACTGCAACCTAACTTCTCTTGGTGCCAGGCTACTGCTCTTTTTTTCATAATTATTGAGACTGTGTAGGTAAACCACTCACTTGACTTGTAAGTAGTCATGGGAACAGCATCCTAGAGAAACAAGCAAGAAAAGAAAGACATTGAACTCTGTACCCGATGTCTAGAATCTGTACTGCTGTAGAGAAATACCACCATGGCAACTGGGGGAGGAAGGATTTATTTCAAGTTCATGGTTCCACAACACAGTCTGTTGTTCAGGAAGTCGGGACAGGAATATAATGCAAGAAACTGAAACAGAAACCATGAAGGCGAGCTGCTTACTCGTTTGCTCTTCATGGCTTACTCAACCTCTTTCTTAGAGTTCCCAGGACCAGGCCAGGGTGCTGCCACCCACAGTGAGCTGGGCTCTCCCACATCAATCATTAGTCAACAAAATGCCCTATGATCTTGCCAATATGGTGAAGATATTTTCTCGACTGAGATTCCCTCTTCCCAAATGACTCTAGCTCTAGCTCGTGTCAAGAATAATAAGAAGCATGAAGGCACTTAGAGAAAGGGGCCTTAAGATACCAGTTAACAAGCACTTGCCCTTGCTTAGGCCTTGTTGCCCAGCGGCCTCTGAAGGTGGCCTCCCTAACCTAGTTTTAAGGAAGAGGACACTAGGGCCTAATTCAGTCACCAACAAGGTTCCATGCCTGCTATGATCCCTCGGGGTCTAACGCCAAAACTCAGACTCATTGTGGTGCACCCCTGAGTCAAGTGCCCTCACTGCTCCCTAAGTTAAAGGCTAACTAGACACAGGGGCCTTGGAATCCACCCTGCTTGCCAGGCCTTGGCACCCTGAATCAATGATCTTCATGATTTCATTGGGATGGTATTCAGGCTGGATTTGGGTTGGCACAGAGCAGATGTTAAATGGTACCCATGGATTCTGTGAAGGCTTTTCTCACTTTGAAGATGTTTATAGAAACAGGAAGCATGAATTCTGTGTGAATGTACTGGTCTTTTCTATGTCAACATCATCATAAATAAATGTATCCAGGATCCCTGGCTGCCTTGGTTTTCACAGATACTCAGCAAGCCTGTGAAGTTGTCATTCTTATTACAGAGCAGAAAAGAGGCCAGCTGTCCAGAGCTTAGCCTGACTAGAGTTTCTCTTGACTGAGACCTTCAAAGCATACCCTACTCCCCTCTCTCCTGCCCCATACTAGCTCCTAGGTGTGTCTTTTGGAGCCTTTCTCTCTGTGTAGCTTGCATTGAAATCTCTTGATACCCCAGGTTCATATATGTGAATTAGCTTCTTTAAGGGTCCCAGTGTCCCATTTTCCAGGTGGAGACAATAGTATGGAAGGGGAAGTACCCAGCGTTTGATTCTCACAGAACTCAGCATGGGCTCTGCTTTGCTGGTTGAAGAATTAAAATATGGCTGAAGATTTCCGTGGTGCCGTTCACCCGTTTCCATGAGAAATCTGCCAGAGGGCGTCCAGCATGATTGCATAGGCTTCACAATAAATAGAATTCATGAAGGCACAATTGCAGAGACATGGACGGGCTTAGGGACCAACACGCAGAGACTTGCAAAAGTGGGAAGTGGTTATCACCCTCTATGGGCTGAATATGTGTCCATTTCCAGAACTCCGTGTTAAAGACTCAACTTCCAGTGTCTTATAATGTTATTATATTTGGACACCACGTCACAGGGTGATGATAGGGTTAAAATGATGTTGTGAGTGTGGATCTAATCCACTATGCAGAGGTCTGAATACAGACAAGCACACTCCCTGACCCTCCACCTTATATAAAGACATCATGAAGAAGGCCCTCAGAAGATAATAAAGACCTCAAAAGAAACCTTCATTTTAAACTTCTAGCTTCTAGAGCAATGAGAAACGTGTTTACTATTTAAGCCACCCCATCTGCCTTAGCAATCTACTGTCCCAATTCTAAGCTTGACAATAAGGGGGAAGAATAAACAGCTTATATTTCTCCTCTCAGATGCTGATCTACGAGGACCTTCCATTGCAAGCCAGGGAAGGCAAAGGTCTTTTAGGAGATTAGGTCTCTCATTAAGAGGCCAGGACAAGATTAATGCATCACTTGGTCAACAAATGTCAGTGAAATACCCACAGTCTTCGGAAACTATTCTGAGTACGGTGGTATAAAGATAAATAAGACGGAGTCCCTTGTCCTCAAGAGGCTCACCTTATAGAGAAGGCAGGTCTAAGGACATCTGTATACTGACACGTACTGCTACAGCAGAGAGGAAAAGGTTGCCCACTTGGTCACAGTCTGCTGACCCTTGAGGACTGTGCGAGGTTTTGTGTACGAGGAACAGAGGAAGTGAAATGGGGCTGAAGGGTGTAAAGAGACCATAAGTACAGAAAGGCCAGGATTCCTTTAGAAGGAGAGTCTGGGAGATGGTTACACTCACATGGTCAGACTCGCTTCTCAGCTCCAGTGTCTCACAGCACAGTTGACTATGTTATGGGCATTGATTTCTTCCTGTAACCACTTGGTATGATGACAAGGATAGGCTTTTTTGTTTTTTTATGACTCAGTTCTTATGCTAGGACTTTTCCCTCTTGGGACTGCGGGTAAGTCATCCCCCTTTCTGAGCCTGTTTTCTCAGAGGTCATTTGATCCTCAAACATTGGGTACCTTTCCTATCCAGACCCCAGAGCTGAGACTGTGAGGGGCAGCTTCTGTCCTGAGTCCCCAATGCACTGGGAAAGTCTCCCAGGGCTGTCCCCAGGGTGCTCTGGGAGCACAGCTTCACTCACTCTCTTTCCCATCTCAGGGATGTAGAAGGTGCTTGGAGCGAGAGAAGAGGAAACACTTGTGAGCTGTTGCTATTATTGGGTAGTGGTTGCAGTGCTGACGTGTTAGGTAAAGGTTCCTTTATTTTTTTAAAACTTCCATTACTCTGCTTTATTTTTTTCTTTGAAAAAGAAACATAAGAGGGATAAATCTACAGAGGTTATTGTTCACTGGGAACAGCTGTCAACTAGGCATTATACTAACTTACTTTGGGGAATTACAAAGAAGTTGAAAACAGATTTTTGCCTTTGAAAAGTCTCTATTATTATTTTTTCTTCTTGAGATCATAATATAATTTTAATATTTCTCACTTCCCTTTCCTCTCTCCAAGCCTTTCCATACACCCTCCTTGCTCTCTTTCAAATTCATAGCCTCTTTTTACATTAGTTGTTTTTACATGTATATGTGTGTATGTATATATAAGCACATGTATATATATGTAAATATATGCTGTTCGATCTGTTTAATGCTACTTATATGTATGTTTTCAGGGAAGATCATTTGGTATTGAGTAACCATTTGATGAATTCTTCCCTGAGGAAGACATCTTTTCTACTCTCAGCATTCCTTAGCTGTCTATCGTTCTTTGTGTAGGGTTTAGGTCTCTTGAGCTTTTCTCTGTCCACTTTGACATGGCCATTGGTGTTGTCCTTATTAAGCTTATATTGAGGTAGCCACGTTGGTGAGACTTTGGGGAGTAGCTTCTGACATTAGAAGGAAATAGAATCTTACAGCTAAATTCCTGATCCTACGGCTCTTCCTGTCTTTGTATCCACTCTTCCACTATGTTCTCTGAGCCTTAGGTGTGGTAGGGTTTTGTAGATTGGCTCTACAACTCTGCATTTTGATTGGTTTTGATTTTCTATACCTGTCTCTCTGTCTGTTGCAAAGAGAATTTCATGATGAGTGGTGAAGACAACAGCTTTGCTGGTTTAGCAAGATCATGGTTGTAGGTTTCGTAATATTCATGACTTTACTAGTACTGAGTGGTTAACTAGGTTTCCAGTACTAAGGATGGTTTCCCTTTATTTGAGCATGTCTTAAGCCCAAGTAGAAAGTTTTTGGTTACTTCCAAGTTACGAATGCTACTACTGAACCCTTAAATTATTGTGCCATGCTGATCATTGATGTGGTTGACCAATGGTTGCCTCCCTCCTTTGGAAGCTTGCATGATGCTTTCTGGTCAATTCCAGGTCAGGGACCTCTAGGCCTTGCCTATGAAGTGTCTGGTGTCTTCAGCAATAAAGATTCACCTTCCACCTCTGGGAAGACAACCAAGGGCAAGAGCAATAGACTGTGTTTGGGGAGTCTCTTGGACAACTCTAACCAATAACTCAAAAGAGGGTTTCTCATGCCTGGTATTTGAGTTTTTGTTAGATGGTCTTCAGTTCTTTGAGAGAGCATTATTACCCCAGATGTGAAAAGGTAAGTAAACTATCTATGTGTATTTATATACAGAATTGTATGTGTTGTAATTCTTAAAGATAAATAGTTAATAGTATGATTCCTTATGACTTCTTCAGACATTTTTATTCTTATTTTACCCTCATCCCTCCTTCTGTATTAACATCTCTCCCCATTGTTAAAGAACCTCTCTTTCCATTTCCCTGACCAGAACTCTTGTATCCTACCATCTTCCTCTCTGTGGCTTTCCAACCCCTCTATGCTGTCAATGGTCCCATTTTACTCTCCTGGTTTATGTACTTACAGGCTATGTAATTGTCTCTAAAGATTTAGAGCTAAAAGCCTCTAGTGAGAGAGAACAAGAGACAGGTGTCCTTTTGGCTCTGGGTTCTGACACTCAATATGATCAACCCATTTACCTGTAAAGTTCATGACAACCCATTTACCTGTAAAGTTCTGACACTCAATACGATCAACCCATTTACCTGTAAAGTTCATGATACCAACCATTCATTGGTTGAAAGACAGGTGGTTTCTGTTTCCTAGCTAATGTGAATAGAGCAGTAATAAACATGTCTGAGCAAATATCTGTGGAGTAGGCTGTTGAATCTTTGGGCATATGCCAAGGAGTGGCACAGAGGGAGCATATAGTAGATTTGTCTTAGCTTTTTGAGAATGCTCCACACTTCTTTCCAAAGCAACTGCACCATTTCCCATCCTAGTAACAGCAAGTGAGATCTTCTCCTTTCCCACATCCTTTCTAGCATTAGTTGTCAGTTGTTGTGTTGGCCTTTACATTCTGACTGCCATAAGGTGGAATCTTCACGTTCTTTTCCATCTCCCTAGCTGTTAGGAATGATGAACAGTTTTGGAGCTATTTTTTAGCCATTTTTTTCTTCTTTTGAGAACTGTTTTCAGGTCTCAAGCCCATTTTTCATATGCCTTTTGTTTTTCTGACAAAAAAAATCCCTTTTTCTTTGAGTTCTTTGTATACTCTGGGTATTTCTCTTCTGTCAGATATAGAGCAGGTAAAAATTCTCTCTCCTTTTTTAGGTGTCCTCTTCAGCTGGTTGATTTTTTTCTTTGGCTGTGTGGAAGCTTTGTTGTTTTATAAAGTTCAACTTGTCAATTGTTGGAAGTTCCTAATCAGAAAGTCTCTTCCTAAATTCATATCCTGTAAGGTTATATACCTGTAAGATTCTGTGTATGTTTTTTGTTTGTTTATTTGTTTTTGTTTTTGTTTTTTTTCCTAGTAATTTCAGTGTTTCAGGTTTCATGTTTAGGTCTTTGATCCATTTGGAGTTAGTTTTTGTTCAAGGTGACAGACACGGTCTAATTTCCTTCTTCTGCTTCTGAACATCCCATTTTTCCACCATTTGTTGAAGATGCTTTCTCTTCTTCAGCTTATGCTTTTGGTATCTATCTTTGTCAAATATGAAGGGACTGAAGGTGTGTGGACCATACTTTGGTATTTGATTTCTTTTCTTGGTTTATATATCTGTTTTTTTATGTGGGTAGCAAATTACCTCTGTAGTATATCTTAAGGTCTATACTGCAATCTCTCCAACATTGGTTGTTTTGCTATCTAGGAACTTTTGAAGTTTCATGCGAATTTTAGGATAGTTTTACTGCTTTTGTGGTGGTGACAGGGAGTTTTGATTGGGTTTGCAATGAGTTTGTAAACAGATTTTGGTAAAATTGTAATTTTCACCATGTTAATTCTACCAACTCATGAGCATTAGATGTTTTTTAATTTTCTAGTGTCTTGATCTTTTCCTTCAGAAGTTTAAAGTTTTCAATTGTAGAAGTCCTTTACTTCTATCGTTAGGTTTATTCCAGATTTTTTTCTTTGAGACTCCTGTGAGTGGGAATGTGTAAGTGGGTTCATCTCTGCATGTTTATTGGTGTATAGAAAAGCTACTGATTTGTGCAAATTGATTCTGTACCTTTCCATGTTGCTAAATTTATCTTTTCTAGAAGTTTTCTGGTAGAATTTTTTGGGATCTCTAATATGTTATATCCTGTCACTTGCTAACAGGGATGATTTTAGTTTTTCTTTTCCTGTTTATATTCCCTTTATTTTCTTTCTCTTTCCTTTTGTTTCAGCTAGTATTTCAAGTATAATATTGACAAGGAGTGGGGACAATGAGAATTCCTGTCTTTTTCCTGACTTCAGGGGAATTGCTTCAAACTTTTTTCCATTTAAAATGAAGTTGACTAATGGTTTTGTATAAACAGCTTTTATTATGGTGAGATATATTCCCTCTTTCCCTACATTCTCTAGGACTTTTATCAAGAAGTTATGTTGAATTTTGTCAAAGGATTTTTCTTCATCTATTGAGATGATCTGATATTAACTCTATTTATGTTGCTTATTGCATTTAATGATTTGTGCATATTGAACTACCCCTGTATTTCATGGATAAAGACAACTTTTTCATCATGCATAATCTTTCTGATGTATGTCTGTCTTGTATTTGAAGTATTTTATTTAGCATTTTTAAGCCTAAATTCATTGGGGATATTGGCCTGTAGTTTTCTTTTCTTTTCTTTTCTTTCTTCTTTCCTTCTTTCTTTTTTGTTGGTCTTTACCTGGTTTTGGTGAAAGAGTTTCACAGGAAGAGTTTGGGAGCATGCCTTCTATTCCACTTTGCTGGAACAGTTTAGGAAATATTGACTGTAGATCATTGAAAATCTGGTATACTTCTGTTATGAATTCATCTGGCTCAAGGCATCTTTTTTTAGGCTGGAAGGATTTTTATTACTATTCTGATCTCCTCATTTGTTATGAGTCTATTTATGTTGTTGACTTATTCTGGGTTTAATTTTGGTGGTTTAGCTGAATTTAGAAACTCATCTTTTTTTTTTTTTAGGCTTTCCAGCTTAATGGAGTACAGGTTTTTCAAATATTCCCTTAAAATATTCTGAATTTCTTTAGAGTTTGTTGTAATGTTTCTCTATTCATTTCTAATTCTGTTAATTTTGTTCCTCTATTTCTTATGATTAGTTGAGTCAACAATTTGTCAGTATTGTTTAATCTTATCAAAGAATCAGGTCTTATAGTCATTGATTCTTTGTATTATATTTTTGTTTCTATTTCATTGATATCTGTTGATTTTTGCTATTTATTTCCATTGATTGGGTTTGGATTTGGATTGTTCTTGGTTTTTTTTTTTTGGCTCTTTGAGTTGTATCATTTAGCCATTTGTTTGTGTTCTTTCTAATTTTTTCTTTTAGCACAGGCACTTAGAACTGTAAGTTTCCCTCATAGGACTTCTTTCAGTGTATCTTAGAGTTTTAATTGTATTGCGGTTTAATTTTCATTTAGTTTCAGTTTTTTATTACTTTCTTGCTTTCTTCTTTGATCCATTCGTTATTGAGTAATGAGTTGCTTAGTTGCTATGACTGAATATTAACTAGAGATTTTTCCCCTGTCAATTTTAATTGTATAGCGTTGTAATCAGATAGAACATGGGGAATTATTTCATTCATTTTGAATTTGTAAAGATTTGCTTTATGTCCCAGGATGTGTTCAATTTTAGAAAATTTTTTTAATGCTGCTAAGTATAATGTCTGTCCAGAGTTTGGGTGGAATGTTCTGTACATAGCTGCTAAGTTCATTTGATATATGATGTCAATTAATTTTGATGCTTTTCTTTTTATTTTTGTTCAGATGACCTTTCTGTTAGAGAAACTGAGGGTTTGAAACCATGTACAATAAATGGATTTATGTTAATCTGTGTATTTAAATTCAAAAGTACTTTTTAAATGAAATTAGGTGTTTCAGAGTTTGGTGCATAAATGTTTAGCATAGTATTGTCTTTTTGGTTAATGTCTCTTATTATAAAATGAAGTGTGCTTCTTTGTATATTATGATTAGTTTTAGTATCAAGTCTCTGTTTTGTCTGATATTAGGATAACAACACCTGTTTACTTCCTGGTCCCATTTGACTGTGGTAATTTTGTTCATCCTTTTGCTTTAAGGCAGTGCCTTTATAAAACTAAGATGTGTTTCTCATAAACAGCTAGATTTTGTTTCTTGATCTATTTGGATAGTCTGTGTCTTTTTATTGGAGATTTGAGTCCATTTGTATTTACAGTTATTATTACAATGTATGTGTTGCTATAATCGTTTTGTTGAATTTTGGTGCTGCTGTTTTTGTTCTGAATGGTACTTTGTGTTTTAATAGTCATGCCTTTGCATTTCTTTCCACAGTCTCTCTGCTAAGATCATTTCTCTCTTCAGACAGAAATAATGCTTCTGGTTTTTTTTCTTGGTTTTGTTTGTTAGATATAATTATATATCTCCCTGACACACTGTCCAGTGTCTGTGTCTGACACACAGAAAAAATAATGTACTTCTTGATGATTTTTCTGGAGGAGATCACCATTGTGTTTCTCCCTAACATCAATGCCTTCTTTTCTATTTAATTTGGGGTGTGTTGTTCAGGCATCCCTATGAGGGCCAATTCTGCAAGGCCGTCTACCATGTCCTAAAGATAAAAAAGCCTATTCCAGAGATGCTGCAATGGCCCTAGCATTCTTGGCAATTTCAGAACCAAAGTTATGATCTTCTACGTCCCCTAAAGGAGCAAGTCCTCATCCCATATGGCTGTAGAGAGCACGTGAAAGCAGTCAAGTCTTCCAGAGCCATTGGGGAAGTTGAGTGCTTGGAACAGATGCTCCAGCTCTGCCCAATAAATAATCCAGAGAAAGAACAAGTGCAGGGAGAAAGAGGAAGACACCTTTTCTTATTTTTCTTCATATAAAGGAGTTGGCTGAGTCTAACAGAAACATGTGGGGACAAAGATATTTTTGGAACATTTTCAATTCATTTACTGAACTAGGCATTTTGTTTGTGTCTCACCTTAATGTAAATGGCGAATATATCACCATCTGAGTTTTACGGGTGAGCTAATTAGCACCCAAAGACCTTAGAACATTTTCCCAAGTTCTTACAGGCTCTAAGAGAAATTACATCATATCCAGACCTAAATCCAGGTCTGTGTGACTCCATGTACCTTGATTTTTCTCCCTTGATTAGTGGATATCTGGAGTCTTCCACTGTGACATTTTAGAAGAGTTGTGTCCATTGAGATGCGTCCATCTGGGTCCTGTGTTTTTAGAAATCAGAATCACTACTCAGCAATTACAGTATTCCACACATAGTCTTATGGATCAGGACTATCCATCCTACAAGCTCAGCATTGTCTGTCCCCCATGCTCCAGGTATGTTTAGAGCATCTTTACTGAAAGTCTCGATCAGTATCTTTGGCTTTATTGGGTAAATTTAGCCAAACATGCCCATTCGCTGAGTCTTTTCAACTATTTTTTCTTTCATTCTAACATCTGTTCCTGCTCTCCTCCTGACCTTCAGAACCTGTTTCCAACGTATTCCTGGCTTCTGTCACTCAGGTTGGTGAAGTCCTTTGCTTCTTTAGGGTCTAGACCTTCCTTGGAAGTCCAGCAAATCCTTGACAGGTTATGTTGTATTTGGTCTCATGACTTAAGGGAGATGTAGCAATGTTCTCTGCCAGGTTGAGATTTCCACATCATCTTTAAACAAGATGAAAGAGTTATCCTGAAATTGGGAAGATCAGCTTCTGCTGCCAGGAGAAACAGACAGAACCAGATCAAGATTGGCAGGTTCTCAATTTCTCATGACTTCAAACCCAATGTCCTCTTCCCATGCCCCTCAAGCAGGGTCTTAGCCTCAGCAATTCCATGGTGGAAATTCTCTAATCTCCAATTCTCTAAATACAGGTACTGCCTGCTTGCCCTGCCCAGTCCAACATGGCGGAGCCACTTGTGCCTCTGAGCCGTGTGCACTGCACCCGCTAACATGGCAGAGCTGATCTGGATGTTGGCTACACCTCTCTCTAATTTCAAAATGGTGAACATACCATTTCTGGTATCTCTGGGGCTGCCAGGCAGGAGCTGAGCTCAGCAGTCCAACCCAGAGAATGAGCGTGGCACACACAAATCTTTTTTATCTGAGTTGCAGCCAAATCTGCCACACAGAGCAGGGTGCAGCCTAGAAACATCTCTGTATG
>LOEQ01001657.1:13415-23436 GCA_001685075.1 Bramus lutescens | reverse complement strand
CTTTCTTTCTTTCTTTCTTTCTTTCTTTCTTTCTTTCTTTCTTTCTTTCATCTCCTCCCTTCCTGGCAGAAAGGGACTAGAGTTTATTTACATACCCTGACTATCTTCTTCTTTAGATCTGGTAAGAGTCGGCACACCAAAATTGCCTATTAGAAACCACAACAATGTCCTGTGGCATGTCCTTTAGGATGGCCACTGAATTAGCTCTTGCCTCATTGCTATAACAGAATGCCCAGCAAAAAGCAACTTAGGGGGAGGAAGGGTTTAATCTTTAGGTTCATGGCAGGGAATGTATTGGGGCGGAAACATGAGGCAGCTAGTCATTTTGCATTCCCAGCCAGGCAGCAGACAGTAGAATGAGGGGGGTTGGTGCTCAACTAGTTTCCACTTTTTACTTGGTTGGGAACCCCACCCTATGGGGTGTTACCATTCACATTCATGTTGGGGTCTCTCTTCTCAGTTAGTTAAAGCTTTCAGGAGACAGCTTCATAGACGTGTTCAGAGGTGCGTCTCCTGGGTGATTCCAAATCCAGCCACACTGACAGTAAAGATTAGTTATCAAAGTTGCTATCAGAAAAGATGAAAGAAAGACAGAGGAAGGAAGAAAGAAGGAAGGAAGGAAAGAAAGAAGGAAGAAGGAGAAAGGAAGAAAGGGAAGGAAAGGAGAAAAAGAAGGATGGGGAAGGCAAGGAAGGGAAGATGGAAAAATAAGTGTTGGTAAAATCTGAAATTCTTGTGCACTGATGTTGGGACAATGAAACAGTGCTGGCTTCTGTACAAACCAACATGGAAATTATTGAAAAATATATAATTACCATATATGATCCAGAAAGTCCACTTCTGCTTGTGTATCCAATAGAAATGGAGCTAGGAACAACAGATTTGTGATTTGTCTGCCCGTGTTTGTAGCAGTGTTAGTCCTGAAGGGTAGAAGCAACTCAAGTGTCCACTGAGCAGACAAATAAGCAGGATGCACTGCCAACATGCAGTGGAGTGCTAGTCAGCCTTAAAAGGGCAGGGAATTCTGCCACATGCTCCAGTTATGAGCCATGAGACCACTATGCTCGAGTAAAATAAGTCAGGTTGACAGAAAACTTGTATGAAGTGCCTAGAACAAGAAACCACAGAAACAGAAGTAGAGTAGTGCTTAGAAAGAGTTGGAATGGGACAAGAGAGAATTATTGCTGGCTGAGCATGATCTTCAGGTTTGAAGATGAAAAGAGGTCTGTGGCTGGATGCTGGAGATGGTTTATCCCATGTGAGGTCACTTCATGCCACTCGGCACCATAGTTAGTTGACCCTGGGTAAAATAGCAACTTTTATGTCAAATGTATTTTACTACAACTAACTAACATGCTAGCATGTAATTAAAAAACTAAAACTTAATATAAAATTTAAAAAATTTATTTGCTAAGTTGAATAGCCAAGAAATGAAAAAGGAGAAGGCTGGATACGTGGGGAAGCCTCAGCAAGTCTTCCACAAGGAAGAGGGAAGGGCCTATTCCCAGAGGTCCATTTGCCTCAGTAGGGCAGCTGAGGGGCAGAGTGTGGGAGAGGGGTGCGAAAACACACCCTGGAGGGCTTGTAGGCCTTTGCACTTGATTTTACCCCAAGGTGGTGGGGCCTGACTAGAGGGAGGGTCAGTGAGTGAGCCTAGGGGATAGGGACTGGAGTCAGGAACTGAGTCAGGCCTGCCATGGACCCCTCCAGGGCGGAGTCAGTCCAGGACCTAGGAGGATTCTCAGGACCACACCCACCACTCTCTGCTTAGTCTGATCGTGATCTTGCTGAGCCAGGGGTCAGTGTGCATCCTCTTCAGAGAAAGCTGTGCGGTGGCAAAAATTCAGGTTCTCATTATTGGTTTCTAAAGAGGGTGGGGAAGTGTGAAGGGTGGAGGAGCCATTTCTCTCGTCACATAATTAAATTAGAAACTGGTTGGTTGCTGCCATTGGTGAAGACACGCCTACATAGTCCTGCAGGAAGCCACCTAGCCTCATAGAAACTCCTCTAGCTCTGGAGGGGTTTTGAAATTTTTGGACCTGACTTCTCAGCTCTGCATATCCTTCAATCATTTATTGACTATCTAACATGTGTTGAACATGTACACCCTACCCTCAAGTTTGTCACAGAATCAATGGTGGACCTCAAGTTACTGTATAGTGTACTACATTCCATTATATATATGATGGTAATAAAAACGTTAGCCTGACAGGCATCATTCTAAGTGATTTGCATAGAGTTGGTTAATGCTGAAGGAAATACCTATGAGATAAATGCCATTACTAGCCCGTTTATAATAGATGAAGATATTGAAGCACAGTGTCTACCATTCCTATATTTCATCCAAGTTTCAAATGGCACGTGTATCTTTTGTTGTGCTTGTACCAAGCTGCTTTGTCACTACAGTGTATTTTGTAGTGTATTTTGAGGTCAGGTATTGTTATCCTCTCTAGTGTTTTTTTCTCCATTGATGTTTTTGAATATTTGCGGTCGTTTGCATTCCTTTATGAATTCTTGGACTGTTTTATTTTTCTAGCTGGTTCTATGTAGAATGTCATTGCAGTTTTGATGGGAGTTACATTGAACAAAGAGGTTGCGTTTGGTAAATACAACTCTTTCTACAATATGAATATTGCAGAAGGTCTTTCCATCATCTAATATCTTCTTTGGTTTTCTTCTACAATGTTTAAGAGTAGAGAATTCTCACTTCTTTGGTTAGGCTTATTCCTAGGTATTACCCCTTCCCCTCTTTGTTGTTGTTATTGAAAGTAGATTTCTCTCTCATACAATACATACCAACCACAGTCAGTTTCCCCTCCCTTTACTTTTCCCAGTACCCCCTCCCCTCTCCCCCAGATCCACTCCTTCTCCGTTTCCTCTTCTGAAAAGTTCAGGCTTCCAAGAGACAATAGTCAAACAGGACTAAACAAGATACAGGAAAACAAGACAAAATCCCTCATATCAAGGCTGGACAAGGCAACCTAGGAGGAAAAGAGTCTCAAGAGCAGGCAAAAGGGTCAGAGATATACTTGCTCCCACTATTCAGAGTCTCACAAGTACATGAAGCTAAGAGCCATAACATACAAGCAGAGGACCTGGTCCAGACCCATGAAGGACCCATGCTTGCCATTTCAAGCTCTGTGAGTCCCTGTGAGCCCTTCTTAGTTGGTTTAGTGGGACATATTCTCCTGGTGTCCTCTAGCCCCTGTGACTCCCACAGTCTTTCCTCCTTCTCCTCTTGCACGAGGTTCCCCAACATCCAAGAGGAGTGACTCTTTCTCGGACAATGTCGGGCTATTGGGGGTGTTCTGCACCTGCTCCTATCTGCTACCAGAGGAAGCTTCTTTTGTCTTCAGCTATTGTGAATGAGATAGTTTTCTTAATTTCTTTCTTTGTGAATTCATTATTTGTAAAGATGGAAACTACTGATTTTGTGTCTTGCAATTCTACTGAAATTGTTTATTGGACTTAAAAGATTTCTGGTGGGTTCTACAGGGTCTTTTAAGTGGAAATAATGTGTGAAAATAAGATAATTGAATTTTCCCTTTTTAATTTTATGTCTTTTATGTCTTTCTCATGTCTTATTGTTCTAAGGCTTTAAATACTATACCGAGTAAGAAAGGCATCCTTGTCTTGTTCTGGACTTGAGCAGAAATGCTGTCAGTTTTTCCTCTGCTTAATATAATGTTGGC
This sequence comes from Bramus lutescens, assembly GCA_001685075.1. NCBI lineage: Eukaryota > Metazoa > Chordata > Mammalia > Rodentia > Cricetidae > Bramus > Bramus lutescens. The sequence goes on along the minus strand of LOEQ01001657.1, from coordinate 19,744 downwards.
TATAGGTCTGTCATAAATGCTCCTTATTATTTTTATGTATGGTTCATCTGGTTCTAATTTCTCCAGGGCTTTTATTATGAAAATATATTTATTTTTGTCAAGTGCCTTTCCTGTATCTATGAAGATGATTACATGATTTTCATACTTAAGTTTATTTATAATGATGTATTATACTTATTGCTTTGTATACATTGAAACAACCTTACATCTCTGGGATAAAACCCATTTGGTCTTGAATACAATCTTAATATATTCACAAATTTGATGTGTGAGTATTTTCTTGAGAACTTTTGTATACATATTCAATAAGAAAAGTCTTGACTTTTGATCTGTCATTTTCTTTTTTGTTTGCAGTCTCTGGTTTTGGTATCAGTAAGTACTGGCTTCATAGAATGAATTTGGTAGTATTCCTTCTATTTAAGAGAAGTGTTGATACTAGATCTCCCTTAAATGCTTGATAAACTTTGTCAGTAAATTTATTCCTAGCCATCAGGGAAATATGGATTAAGACAAGTTTGAGATACCATTTCTCCCTAGTCAGAATGGCTAGCATCAGGTAGACTGACAACTAATGCTAGCAAGACTGTGGAGGAAAAAGAGGGTCTACTACTGATGGTGGTAGCATGAACTACTATGGCCATTATGGAAAGTTTTGTGGAGCTTTCTCAAAATATTATATATAGAAATAGCATTTGACTCAGCTCTTCCATTTCGGAGCACACATCGAAAGGCCTCCACATTCTATGGCAGAGATGCTTCACACATCTGGGTTTGTTGGTGCTCAAGTCACAATAGCAAGCAAACTGAACAATATAAGCCCATCCACAAATAAATGGATAATGAAAATGAGGTACATACACACAAAGTAAGTTTGCTTAGCTCAAAAGAAATATGTAATTATGAAGTTCTCAGGGAAATGGATGGGTCTAGCTAATATATTAAGTGAGATGGCCCTAACTTAGAAAGACAAAAAAAAGTGTATTTTCTCTCATATACAAATCCTAGATTGTAACTTATATAAATGGGAATTAATTGGGCAACTCTCACCCAAATTAGAAATGAGACCAAGAGAGGCTAAAAGGAGATGAAGCAAAGGACAGATCATGGGTGATATGGTGATATGAAAGCAGAATGGAGACTAAGGCATGGGGAGGAAGTGTGGGGGATAATCAACTAAAAGAACTTGTGTTTAAAGATTTCATTACAACATCTAATCCATAGTGTGCTGATTTTAAAGGTTTTCTATGAAAATATATTCCTATAGGCTTAAGCACAAGGGTCAAGAGAATGAGGGTACTCAGAGGAAAGATAAAACCTACCTGTGAACATGGGAGTGGGCTTCCCAAAGATAAAACATGCACTTGAATACAGGAGTGTGTGGCTAGAAGTATTCTCTGTCCCTCTGCCCCCACCCCCGGGCCAGTTTTTCTCTGCCCACCTGTTCCCAAATAACCAGAGGCTTGATATCAATTACAGCTGTCTGGCCATTGGCTTAGGCTTCTTACTGGATAGTTCTAACTATAAATTAACCCATTTCTATTAGTTCGTATTTTACCATGAGTTTCATGATTTATTATCTCACATCCTGCTTCCCTGGCAGCTACATGGATTCTTCATGACTTTGCTGTCTCCCTCTCTGTATCTTTGTTTGTACCTCCTGCCTAGCTATATTTTACTGATTCACTGACCAAAACAGCTTTATTTATCAACCAATAGAAGCAACACATATTCACAACATACAGAAGGACATCCCATATCATCTCTCCTTTTTGTCTAAATAAAAGGAAGGTTTTAACTTTAACATAGTAAAATTACATAAAACAAAACAGTTATCAAGCAAGAATTATAATTACAACATTTATTCTAATGGTATTAGGCAAGATTAAATACTCTACCTTCTATCCTATCTTTGTGAGTTTAAGGTTTTATATCTACTTTATCTTTTATCATAACTAAGGAAAACTATAACTATCTGTCTTCAATTCCATCAAAAAGCCCATAAGGATATAATATTACCTAAGTAAACAGGAAGAGCATTGAAAGAAACTTCAAAAACTCTAGAATTAGCAGAAACATCTTGTTGCCTAGACAGTTACCCAAAGTTCTTTTGTAACATTGGGGGAATTCTTCTTCAGCCTTCAGGCCCATATTATCTGGCAGGCTTTTCAGTGAAGCAGGAAATTTGGAGATCTGTTCTGCCTTGTACTGGCAAAGTTCATCTGTTGCTTTCTTCTGTGTCGTGCAGAATGTCTGGCAGTTTCTTCTATGAAGGAAGAATTCTGAAGGATTTGGCAAGTTTAGCAGTCAGTTTTCTGTGGATCCTACATGTCCAACTGATACAGCATACCATCAAAAAGTCCAGGCAAGAGCAGTTTCTTATTGAAATGGTTAGTCTTGTCACATTGAAGGCAAATTCCATAACGAGTTTCTTCAATGCCCATCAACCTCTCTGAAGTAACTGGTGCTGCCAGAAACAGTATGCCTCACTGTCTAGAAAAGTCTTTTCTTGAAACATTTTAAATGGAATATTCTGTACTTCTCTGAAGTGTTGAAGATTATCCACCTAACTGAAATATATCTCTGTATATCTAGAAAGCCTAACTAGCATGAATAAAATTTTGATTTTATAGATGACTATTAATCTGTATTTCTTAATTATACACTACATATTTAAATGGGCTGTATAAACATAATATCTTAAATAAGAGTACATCTCTATCTCTATCTATCTATCTAGTAATAAAACTGACCTTAAATTTGTATCAATAGACCAAAATCTATATTAATATAAATTTACATATATATGATATATCATATCCCCCTTCTTTCTTTCTTCTTTATTTTTTTTTTTGGAAAGAGATTGACTGTGACCATTAACCATTTACAATCAGCCCCTCTTAGATGAAAATAAACATTTATAAACATATTTAGGGAATTTGGGCATAGTTTTCTTCAAACTGCTTCCTGTTGTTCATGGACCAAATATCTTTGGGGTTCATGGATACCTTTCAGGGGTTCTTGCTCCATCAAACCACATTAGCCTGGAAGGAATCTATAGGTGCTCATCTTCTTTGGAAATTAAAGCAGAACCTCTTTTCCAAAGCAACATATTCTTAAACTCAAATTTTGAAGTCAAGATACCTTTAAAATATATATATTTGTTTAGCTTAGCAGTCCCCAGAATCAACTGTCTCTCTGCAGTCAAAAAATTCAAAGAAAACCTAATGATATACATAATCCAGACTCTGTGTATTTTTCATGTTTATGTGTCTTAATATATATGTTTTATTACTTGATTTTTTTAAGGATTTTTAAATCCTTATTTGAATCTAGGACTGTTTCTACTCTTTCTTTTCTCTTTCCAATGCCTATGTACATCTATCAAACACACTGTGACCAATTTAGAGGTATTTTATGTGTGAATCTGTCCTGTTGTGTATCTGAAATCCTTTTCTGATCAGGAGTGTTTTTGAAATGGTAAGCAGTGTAGTCATGGCAGCAATGAATGCTGGCTCCACCTCTCTCAGCTTTCCAACATGGCAGAGGTACGTTCAGTTCACTGACAGCTCTGGGACCACTGAGTGGGAGCCATGCTCACCACCATAATTTTGGGAAGCAGCATGAAGCACATACACCTTTTTTGTCTGAGTAAAAGCTAAATTTGCCATGCAGTGCATTACATAGCCTGGAAATGTCCCTGTCTCCCATGTTGGGAATCTGCCATGATCTCCTGCCTGTGTACACCTAGTAGATTGGGTTCCTACTGACTCCGAGCAGGCATACAAGCACCAAGACCCAAAGTGGGCAGCAGGTCACATGGACTGGCCACAGCAGTTAATTTAGCCCCAAATATTTGGGTGCCATATATAGCTAGAAGTATTCTCTGTTCCGCTGGTCCACCTGAGCTGATTTCTGTCTTTCTGCCTATTCTCGAATAACCATTCAGTGGTTTAATATCAATTATCTTTGTCTGGTCAGTGGCTTAGGCTTCTTAATGGCTAGCTCTAACTAAAAATTAACCCATTTCTATTAGTTTATATTTTACCATGAGGCTTGTGGCTTGTTGCCTCACATCTTGCTTCCCCAGCAGCTACATGGTGTCTTCTTGACTCTGCCTTCCCTCTCTCTCTGTATCTTTGTTTGGATTTCCTTCCTACCGATATTTTACCTGTCCATTGGCTGAAACAGTCTTATTCATCAACCAATAAAAGCAACACATATTTGCAAAATGCAGAAGGACATCCCACATTAGGAGTGGGCTTCCCAAAGAAAAGGAGTAGAAATTAAGACATGCCCAAGTGCCAGCATCTGCTGTCAAAAGAGACTCACTAATTAAAAAAAAAATAAGTTTCCAATAGAATTGCAATGGGGAAGCAGAAAAGTATGGCAGAGCCAGTATATTCCAGAAAGTATGAGTAGAAGAGCATCAGAGAAGATGTCTGGGACAGGAGCCTGGGGAGAAGGAGGGATTTCTTTAGATTCTGGGGACTAATGCAGCAATTTTGTGCCTGAATTAACACAATCACAATCACTACTGCAGCACTTTTGCAGGGATTTTGCATATGGTCTGGATACACTAGTACCAGCCATAGGAATCACAAGGGCTTCCCTTGCTGGCCTGATAATTCTGCATTTGTGAGCTCTGGCCACCCAGATCCATTCTCTCATCTGTACTGTGCCATAGGAGGTTGACCCCTGTGATGCCAACAGGAATACTCACTGGTCTTTGTCTTCTGGTTGGCTTTGATCAGGGGCAAGAAATCATCTGTAAGAGATGAAAGAGGGACTGGTAAGTCCCCTACTCGCCCAGCCTTTGTGCCAAGGTGTGCCAGTCCCGGTATTCCTCTACCAGCATGCCTCCTGGGCTCTGTCTCTGGCTGGGCAGCTTCCTTCTGTCCCTTTAGGTCTAGGAGTAAGAAGGGATTCTACTGCTATGCGTCTCAACACACTTACTGGCTCCCACAGACCCACCCTGTCTCTTTAAGTTTTCCCTTTGGTAAATTTGCATCCGAATCATATCAGATCAACCCATTTTCTAGATGATAAATAGGCTGAGAACTTGTCTGATGCTGATGGCCATCAATGAATAACTACTGTGTGCTTGGAACTTCTGGTTTAGTTTTTTATTTACTTCTTACCACAGCTCCCTACCTTATGGACCATTTTCAATGTGAGGAAACTGAGGCAGGTACATAGATGCTAATTCAACACTGTATAAGCCCCATAAAAAATCACATGATGAGTGAGGAGCAAAACCAGGATTCAAACTCATGCTTTCAATCTCCAAAACTGATCCTCTGTCTTCTGCTCTGGGTCATGAGTAAGTACTTTGCGAGGTTTTGAAAAATCTGTAGGAACAACCATAATAAAATCTCTAGGGCAAATGGAGACATGGTGTTCTGTGGCGGGGTCATGCATGGCTGAAGAATAATGAGTCTCTGCGATCTGGAATTTCACCACTCAGCATTATTGGTGAACACAATGATGGTGAGTGATTCTCTGGGATGCTCAGATCACCATGTTTTGTCCCTCTGTGGAAAGAACTTCATCCTCAGAGAGTTCAAAGAGAAGAGTCTTCCTCAAAGGCCTATGACAGAAAGCACTGGGGATTCATTTTTAAACATTCAGTTGTGGGCTTATATACCAAAGCTCAGGCAAATGTATACTTTAGGGTCAGTAGTCAAGGGAAACTACCATACCTTCTAGGTAAGGCTGTGGATGAGACAGACCTTCACAGAGATGAGACAGACTTTCACAGAGAGGAGATAGACCTTCACAGAGATGAGATAGACCTTGAAAGAGATAAGACAGACCTTCACAGAGACTAGACAGGGGGTGGAAGGGCAAAATCAAAGGGGTAGTTTCACATGCTGGGCTTGCTTTATGCCATTTATTTAGTTAAGGGAGTGGAATGGATTCAGGGCTGGCTAAAAATGTAGCACTGTTTGGAGTGGGAGCTCTTAGAGCTGTCTTTATCTGTGTCCTGTCTTCCTCTGCTCGCCTCAAACCTCCAGTCTAGGCCCCACCAAAATGGTAGCACCTTGGACTTCGGCAGCTTTCTCTGTTTTACGGAACTCTTCACGGCTGGAGAGATGGCTTGAGGGATAAAGCGCTTGCTTTGTATGCTGGCTGGTTGTATGGTGTTTAGTTTTTGTAAAGCTGACATAAGCCAGAGTGCTCTGGAGTGAGGAACCTTTAGCTGAGGGATGATGGCAGCTACCTAGAATCCCAGCACGTGGGAACCAGAGCCGGAGGTGCTGGGGCAAGCTGGCTAGCTATGATGTAGGAGGGTCATTTGTCTATGTGTTACTTTCATTGGTTAATAAAGA
>LOEQ01001657.1:0-13335 GCA_001685075.1 Bramus lutescens | reverse complement strand
TAATGGGCCAGGCAGTGCTTAAATGAATGCAATTTGTGTGTTGTTATTTCCAGGGCTAAGCTAGCCATGTGGGAGCTGGGTGGGATGAAAAGCAGGCCTGTGCTCCCCAATCGCTACATAGCTAGACTAGCTGAAATGCCAGCCTCTAGGTTGAGCTCGAGGTCTTGTCTCAGTAAGTAAAGTAGAAAGCAATCAAGGAAGGCACCTCTGGATTGGCTTCCCAAGTACTGGGACTCTTGGTAGCTGCCATAGCTGTCTGACTTTTAGGTGGATCCTGGGGATTTTAACTCTAGCCTTCATGCTTGTGCAGGGTCTTAGGTTTCTCCGCTGTGATAAAACACTGACTATTACTAACTTGAGGGAAAAAAGGGGTTTATTTGGCTTACATTTCCTGATTATGGTCTATCACCAAGAGCACTCAGGGCAGAAATTCAGAAGCAGGGGACTGGAGACAGGAACCGCAGCAGTAGAGGGAACAAAGGACTGTTGCTTTCTGCTGTGGTCCCCACGGCTTACTCAGCCTGCTCTCGTGTAGACTCCAGGACCATCGATCTGCCCAGGAGAGGGCCTGCAGGCCAGTCTGATGGAGGCAATCCCTCAACTGTTAATCCCAGCACTCAGGAGGCAGGCAGACAGATCTCTGTGAGTCTGAGGTCAGCCTAGTCTACAGGGTGCATTCTGGGACAGTCAGAGCTATATAGTGAGACCCTATCTCAAACAAACAAACAAACAAACCCCCCCAACAAACCACTGGAGACATCACTGTTATTTCAGGCACACCATTTTCCTGAGAACAACAAAAATGTCTGTGAAAAACAGCTTATATGTTAGAGCAGCATATGCTATGCCAGCAATGGTTATCCTTAATCTCAACCAGAGTCACGCGGGGCTGTTGAGGAAGTGACCTATGAGGGGGCTGATAGGAGGGGCCGTTTGAAAACATGATATAATATGTGATAGCCCCTTTCCATGTCTGCAGAGCTTAGAGATTAATGCTTACTTCAGTCCTGACTAGGGCCAGCCGACACGTCAAATGCCAAGAAAGTAAATCTACCCCTTACCATGTAGATGGCTATTTTGAGGAAGTAGTTTCAGACAAAAACCTTGAGTGAAGCCCTGGGAGGGAGGAGGAGGCTAGGGAGCAGGTCTCCTCTGGCCTGCAGATGCCACGCCTCTAATTCAGCCACTCCCAATGGCTTTGGATCTCCTGTCTCTAGAAGGGGATAAGACAGCTGTGTGGTATTGTGAATGTGTGGGTTTGCCGTAATTTCTCACGGCATAAGCGGGAAACTAAAGTACAAAGTGAGGGAGAGCAGTGGACAAAATAAATAAGGACGAGGGGGACAAGTATGACAGACAGGTGAGAGAGCCAAGTGCTGGTCCTGTCCTCCCACCACGTTGTCTGGTTATTTCTCCTCTTCGAGTCAGAATTTCTGCATCTGGAAATCAGGCAGATAAACGCTTGATGGATAGATGCTCAATAAAATGCAGTGGCTACTCCGTGGCTATTGGAAAGGAATGATAAACTACAGCAGCTAAGCCGTGGGGGCAAGCTCCACCCTGGCTTTCACCTACTGCCAGTGCCAACTACTGGTGTGGCAGCCAGATGCTGTTCAACAGAGGTCCCCGCTCCTCACGTAATAGGGCAAGACCAGAGTCAAAAGATGGAGATGTGGGGCTGGAGAGATGGCTCAGACAGTATAACGGCTGCTGTGCAAACATGAGGACCTGTATTCAGATCCCAGGAACCCCCACAAAAAGCTAGGAGTAACACCTATCTGTAACTCCAGTGCTGGGTAAGGGACGACATGAGAGACAGGTACAGCTAGATTTCCAAATCAATGAGCTCTATGTTCAGTGAGAGATGATGTCTCTAAACATTAGAGCGCGGTCAAGGAAGGTCCCCAAGACTTCTAGCATCCACCCTTACACGAACTCATGCATGTACAAGTGTACACATTCACATGAACATGTAAATACCACACCCACAAACATACACAAAGGTACAGGTGTATTCATTTTGCTTTAATCTCAAGAAAGCCTGGACATCTGTTAGGATGGCATCTGATTTAGTAAAAACAATGTAGTTATTTTAAGTTTTTTAAACAGAAAATGCACTTTCTATTGTCTGCAGACAGCACAGATACCACCCAAAAATTGACTTTTAAAAGCAAGATTGTTCTGCTTCTTCCAGTAAGGTGACCAGTTCAGACATTTTCATCTCCCTAATTCAGTTCTCTGATCTATAAAATGGAGTTGCCACTTTCCTCAAGGGTGCTTTTCTGGCAGCTTTGAATTAGCATATGTAAAGAACTTCTTGGCTAGGCAAGCTGGTGCTCCAGTAACTATCTTGGCACTGAATAATTTGTTATTGTGGCTACCCACCTCTTAATGAAGCAAATTCCCTGAGTGAACTTTCACCTCCCATCTTCTCGAACCATTTAGCTCCTGTAGATAAGAGTTTTGGCTACTGAAACCACAGAGTTTCATGGCTAAGAGATAGTGGAGGTATTCCTGCCTCCTACAGCCCCCACACACTGACTGCAACATCCGACCTCTGCTGCAAGCAATTTCCCATAGCTGCTTGTCTTCCTAGGACACAGAGCTGGTATACAGATTATGCGACGTTCAGGTGAGTTTAGTGAAGTAGAGGTCAGTACTCAATGAAGTAAAATCACTTGCTCTCCTCATTTTTTGAAAAACTGAAAATGAAGCATGCTGGTCTGAGGCAGGGGGCGTCACTAAAGTGCTCACCAGCATGGAGCTGAAGCCTGGCCTGCTCTGGGTACTTGCTCTGTAAACGCTGCCAGCAGCTCAGAGCTCAGTTTTGCTAGTGGAGCAAATTCTCAGTAAACAATATCTCGTTCTCTCTCTCCAGAAACCCGAGGTGTGAGACTAGAAAAATCCCTCAGCATGGAGGTCAGTGGTGACCTTTCCACCGAGGCTGTTTACCGAAGCCAGCAGCCTGGGGTGGGCGAGCAGAAAGGGTGGGAATTCCCTCCCGAGCCCTGAGCATGCCTCACTGCCTGCTCAGGGTTTCTGTTGGGCTGAAACTACCCTGCGCAAAGCAGCCAGAGAAGGGGGGACTCCGCTGTTCTGTTTCCCCCACTTCTTTTTGAAAAGTGAAACTCTCAGACTAGCTTTCCTAAATCGCAACCGAGCCAAAGACTTTCTGATGGGGCAAGCACAGGAGTGAACACACCCGGGGCATGCTAACTTTGGGCTGTTGTGTTCCTGGGCTGCAGAACCCCAGCAGAGCAGGTTCCCAGGACGCCTGGGACAGCTGGAATGCAGCTTTGCTTTCCTTTGAATTTATCGGCTGACTCCTTCCTCCCCCGCCTCAGCCTTGATTTATGGGGTGGCTTTGCTCCACGTTACTTCTCTCTTCAGAAATAAACAGGGATTTTTACAGCTTCATAACCGTCCCTAAATTTGTTTGTTCTTCCCTCTGCACAGCGTGGGCCATGTTTGTTCCCTGGAAAAGTCGCGTCTCTAATCATTTTCACATTTCAACAGCTTTTGTTTCTTCTTCTTTCTTGGAGGTTTATAAAAACACTGATGGTGCATTTGCTTCAGGTGAAATGATACCTTAAACGTTTCCCCTGGCACTCGCTGGGAGTCTGGGTGACTGGGCCCTGTTGTCTTTGCTTATAGTGTAATGTGCAGAAATCTGAAAACCCCGAAACACATTGGTGCCTTCTGTGAGGCTGCGCCAGCCTTGTTCTCCGTGAGTCACGGACCAGACGAGTAGCTCGGTGCACCGACCTATGGCTCTCTACTCGTATTATTTATGCTCCGGGGCAGCTCCCTTGACTCTGGCTGCTCTGTGCCCCTTCTCCAGCCGGCAAACATCTGCTTAACCTTCAAGGCCCAGTTCATATACATGCATATTTATGAGGCCTTCCCAAATTCCCCTAACTGAAGTCACACATTCCCTCTCAGTCTTCCGGAAGAAGCTTGCATGCATTCTCTCAGTGTCTGTTTCTATTCACATTCCAGCCTCCGACATCATACCTGTCCTATAAGGTCCTTAAAAGTCTCATCTGAAGTTGCTTCCTTCTACCTAGCATACTCTGGCCTCTGGGAAGCACAGAAGATAGACATGGGAGACTTTATTCAAGTGATTTTAAGCGGTACCCATTCTGGGAACTACTGGAGGTTATGAGGGTGACAGTGAGTTCCTATGTTGCTTAGAAGACCATAGAGATTTGATACAAGTTTAGGGGTGACCAAAATTGAAATGGATGGGGCTGGGGCTTCAGTTGTGTTCAATTCAGTCACCCTTCCAGAACAAAAGGGGGAATCTTGGGTATCTCCTAGCTTCAGGTGTCATGCATTGCCTGGAACCCCTGTTGTCATGCCCCTCCCACCCACACACATATTAGGTACACATGGGCCAATGCCTGAATTTGGCATGCTTCCTATTCTGTGCAGGATCGAACTGGTGCTCATTTTAGGTCATGGCCGCTCCATCTCTTGTACTGGTCTCACCTGGATTCTGCTATACCTGAGGATGTTTCAGTGTGCCTCCGAGACAATCTTATACGCATTTTGCCCAGAAATAGGGTAGCAAGTACCTGGAACTGAGGGCAGCAGTTTCTCTTCTAAGACACCAATGATTCAGTAAAGACTCTAGGGACCCCAACCTTATTCATGCATTCATTCAGATCACGTCTCCATGAACCTAATGTGTACTGTGGATTATGAAGGTGCTGGAGGGACCAAGGTGGCTTCATGGCATTGCCGTTTTTCAGGAATTCTAGACTCAGTGCAGGAGCTGTGAGAGAAAGCTAAAAGGCAGGCCCAAGGAAAGTCTGAATCCCAGTGTGATCCAGGGCCTTCCTCTGTTTCTGCTCTTGGCTTGTTCATCTCCTTGTTCTGTTTGCAGTACAGGGCTGTGAGAGCCTGTTCCACAGGTCAAGGTTAGAATTACCAGCATAAATTTCCTGTGGTGTCAGCACCTAGTTGGTGCTCAATTGGTTTAATAAATGGCAATAGATTAGTGGTTTCTGCTCTTAGCCTTGACGGTGGAAGTTACAAAATAATCCCACATTAGTTTAGAATTATATATAATAAAGGTATATTTATTTAGGAGAGACTCACAGATCACTGTCCTAGATCACAGTCCTCTGCACGAATGGGGAACAGGAACAGAGTCAAGCAGCGAGAAGTGAGAGCTGGAAGCAAGAGAGCAAGTACAAGCTTCACAGATGCATTTATAGTATACAAGACCACACCCAAGTGGGCTGGTATCTTAAAGGCTATTGGCTGAAGGACCTGAAGGAGCTCCCACAGCAGTTCCCCATTTTGTTTAAATAAGGGAGTTCTAAACCCAATACAAAACTATGTACACTAGGAACAGATATCAAGCATAAAGTTAGATTTACAACCAGTATAAACAATATTAAGCAAGAAACATATCCTGGTGTTTTAATAAACATTCTATCCTAAGGAGTCTATGTCTTGCATTGGAAAAGGCTTGGCTAGATTATAAGAGGATGGTAACTACAATTAATCTTCAACCCCATCGAAGGCCTGAGATGGGAGAGATTACTTGAGTAGGCAGGAAGTACAATCAAGCAGATTCCAAAATGTACTGTATATGACAGAGATAACTGGCTGCCTGAGCAACCACTCAAAGTCTCATTTGCAATGTCTAAGCAACCAACTTTGGCCAAGGCCTAGAGTAACTGAGAGACCATTTTCAGAGGCAGAAAATTTTTCAAAACTGTCTTCAGGGTCTGTCACTCCTGTTTGTACAGCCTTAGTTAATCTTTGTAAGAAGTCAGTAAAGCATTCTCTCTGGCCCTGTTTAACTAATGACTAATATATGACTCAGTCCTCTTTTCTGGTTCCTGAATCCTGTCCCAAACATTTAAAGCTCCTGTGCTGTATAGGGACAAGGTGTGTTCATCATAGTGAGCCTGTTCCTGAGGATCAGAGTAATGATCAAAAAGAATTTGATCATGGGAAGTCTCAAATCTTGTATTCCCCTGTTGCTCTAAAACTTTTGCCTCTTCTCTCCAATAACACTTCCAAAGCAGCTGTGGTTCATTCTCTAAGACTACTGAGATTAATTGAAGCCAATCATGTGGAGTAGCCTTAGTGTTTGAAGCCCACATTTTCACTATTTCTCTGACAAAAGGTGAATGTAATCCATAAGAAACTATTGCATGTTTTTATTTCTTTTACCACACTTCCATCACACATCAGCTTGTCACTGAAGGCAGTCAGGACAAGAACCCTAGTAGAGCAGAATCTGAAGACATGATGAGCTGATGCAGAGGCTATGGAGGAGAGCTGCTTACTGGTGTGCTCCTCATGTCTTGCTCAGCCTGTTTTCTTATAGCACCCAGGACCATCAGCCCAGAAGTGGCACCACTCCTAGTGTGCTGGGAGCTTTCCACATCAACCACAGATTAAGATAATACATATAGGCTTGCCTACAACCTGCACTTAGGAAAACACTTTCTCATGAGAGTTCCTCCTCTCAGATGACTCTAGCTTGGGTCAGTTGACACAATCAGCTTTGCACAACAGCTAACAATACCAAGATAGCACACATACCCATGGTAAGATTGGTATGCATAAACTGAAGACTGAGGGGAGTTGTATAGTGTTTTTCTTCCCCTTGGGAGACAGTGTAGTTACTATTCAAGGATACAGGTAGGTAAGGCTTTCTGGAAGAGTGAAGCTCAAGCAGTCTTCATGTAGAGTTGGACCAGAAACTCCTGTGTTCTTCATCCAGGCTTCCTGAGAGACTGTGGCACTACCCTGGAAGATTTCCTGCAGTTCTGGAGTCTGTATTCTAAGCATCCCTCTCAGCCTCTTCCTCAGCATCTGTACTCACTGGGCAGCATCTGCACTCACTGGGCAGCATCTACATTCACTGATCAGCACCTGCACCCACAGGCCAGCATGTGTACTCACTGGGAAGCATCTGCACTCACTGGGCAGCATCTGCACCCACAGGGCAGCATCTGCACTCACTGGGCAGCATCTGCACTCACTGGGCAGCATCTGCACCCACAGGGCAGCATCTGTACTCACTGGGCAGCATCTTTACCCACAGGGCAGCATCTGCACTCACTGGGCAGTATCTGCACTCACAGGGCAGCATCTGCGCTCACTGGGCAGTAGCTTGTCTGTGAAAAGAAAGCCAGGCTAGACATGGTAAGAAGTGGGCTGGGAATTCAAAAGCATCTGTGTGAGGAGCTATTTCCCTCAGAGTAACAACAGGGAACTGTGCAGTGATTGATTTCTCAATGCTGGCAGCACACGTGTGTCTGAGCTGTGTGCTGACTCATACAAGTCATCCTCAGAACTGCCTGTCCCAGGCCAAGACAGGGTTTTCAGTCTCAGTATGGCCATAGTCACTTGTGAAGATAGTGTAGAAATCCAAGTCCGGAAGGACGAGAATCCACAGTAGAAATAAACTAAATACTACACAGTATTTTCAGGAAAATAGAACTCTGTTATTGAGTTCATGTTTCTATTTCCCTTTTCTGATGATCCCTAAGCTCCCAACATGCACTACATACCAGCACTCCATCAGCGAGGTCAGGCAATGTGTAATTTCAGCACCCTCCCACCACACATGGTCCTGTTACAACCCTAATATCCAGCTACCCAGCAGTTTTATGCATCACACATTAACATATACCTGGAGACCTCAGACATTTGGTCTTTCCTGCATACCCTACATTTGGGGAAACACACTATGGTGGGTAGAATGAGAGGCCTCCAAAGATATCCCAGTCCTAATTCCTGGAACCTGTAAGCAAAAGGGAATTAAGGTGCTGGCTAGAGTTAAAAGCCTTGTTACTGACCTGGCTTATCTAGGACCGCCTAATATAATCAGGGCCTTTAAACCCTGTAAGATGGAGACAACAGTCAGCATCAGAGTGATTTCATATAGCAACTGCTACCCGCCTTAGATAACTTTGAAGATGAAGGAAGGGGCTGTTGGCCACAGATTATGGGTATGGAAAGGCAAGAAAATAGGTTTTTCCCAAGAGCTTCTGGGTGTCTTTATTTTAGCCCAGTGAACTTCTGTGAAACATATACCTAGGTAACCACAGACGGTAAACTTCTGTCATTTTAAACCTCAGAGTCAGGCAATTTGTTATTGTAGCATGGGAATCTAATATCCACCCAGTCAGACAGACTTCTGTCCTGTGGAGCCTGTGATATAACAGAGACAGATCCATATCCGGGGCGCCATTGGCACAGAGTAAGAAAGCTGCCATCTGATAAGCCCAGGATGTCATGCCAACACATTGGAAAAAAACCCAGCCTACACATGGATGTGGAGGAACAGTTTCCTCAGAGAGCTCCGCAGGCCTAGGGCCAGCTATCACAGTGTCCGTGTACACCAGGCAGTCAAATAAATACAGATAAAATCAGAAATAAATAAAATAATTAATAAATAAATCATAAATAAATAAAATCAGAGGGAGGAGAGGGAGGAATGATGAAAGAAAGGCCCTCACTGGGCCCTGCCTGTTAGGTAAACAGGAGTCAAGAAGGGGCAATAGAAAACAGGGTGAGGTGTTCCAGGCAGAAGAAGCAGCCGGGGCAAAGACCTGCGGGCTATTTAGAGAACGAAACAAAATTGACTTTGGCTGGGACACAGTGCCCCGTGGGGGGGCAGAGGGAAAGAGGCCCAGATCATGAGAGCCTTGTCAGCTATAATTAGACATTTGGCCTGTATTCTATGTGCCATTGGCTTGGCAGCCCCTCCTCCCTCCCTCTCTTCTCTCTTCTCCGGGGTTATACTTTAACGTCTTTTAACTGGAGGATGTTTGCTTGACCTTGATGACAATAAATAGCTCCTGTCCCAGCCCACACCTCAGTCACTCCCCTATTTTACCTCGGATTTAAGTTCTAAACCAGTGATTATCATTTGGGGTAAGGTGGACAATAAATACTGAATCCGTACTTATAAACACCAGGTTGAGTTTACACTCTCACTTACAGTTAGTGTTTGAGATCTACGATCCTGGGATTCGGAGTCAGTTAAATAGGATCGTGATTGTGTTACCTCCCGTGTCTGCTGAAGATTCAATGAATTAGTCTACCTAAGCGTTTTCGAAGGGCCAAGTGTATACTAAGTACCACGACAGTTATCTCTTACAGTCATGCCTACTTGTACAATTGTTATCAATGAAGTCATAACCATTGTGTTGATAAACTTCCACACCAGTCCTGATTACCCCCAGGCCTCTGTTCTTACCTGCACCCAGACAGATGACCTGCAGGGGTCATGACACTGAGCAGTGCTATCCTCTTAACTTCTGGAGGAGCCCAGCCTAAGGCAAGCAGCAGTGGGTAGCGGTTAAGGCAAAGGACATGGACATTAACCCTTCAGCTCCCCCTTCTCAAGCTTACAGGCCTGCTCTAACAGGTTAGCCTCTGAGCAGTGGACTCTTCCTTACAAATACTGTCTTTCATTTCTGGAGCTGTTCCCTCCTCTGCCCCGTGAAGACATAGCCGTGTAACAGGTTCCTGCTGCTGGCAAGCGCCAGGGTTCCCTTTGCACCTAAGCATGCGCTCTTTTCATTGTCGCCTTTTCTTCCAGCAACTCAGTGTGAACGTTCTTCCTTCTGTTTCCTGTGGGAACCAGATTGCCACCTTTTGAAAACAAGGAAACTGCTAGACAGGGTCCTAGCGCTGGGAGGGGGAAGTGGACATGAGCTCCCACCCCAGACCAAAAAGCTATCTACAGCTGATAACCACTGACAGGGGAAAAGTTACTTTTCTCCAATGGAGCTTCACAGGGAATATTAATCACACATGGGAAGGCTCCCGGGCCAAACACTAGATGGCCAGCACAAAATGAAGTTAGTGATGTGTTTGAAGACGTTTGTCTCATGTTGGTTTGTTTGAGCTTTGTTTGTTTGTTTGTCTTATTTATCTTCTTTTAATTTCCATTGGGAGGGAGTGGATTTTTTTGTACTTATTTGTTTGTTTTCTAAAAAGTGGGGGGGGGGACTTTGCTTGGTGTGGAGGAAATGGGAGGAATTGGGAGAGGGAGGGAAAAGTATAACCCAAACATATTGTATGAAGAAAACATTTTGAAAAATTCTTTTTTAAACACTAGCCCTTGAACTTGAAACACTTCCTCAACCAAGAGGAACCAAGAGCGGCCATCAGCCTCTCTACCTGGTGTAGCAGGGTCAATAGTGG
This sequence comes from Bramus lutescens, assembly GCA_001685075.1. Classification (NCBI taxonomy): domain Eukaryota; kingdom Metazoa; phylum Chordata; class Mammalia; order Rodentia; family Cricetidae; genus Bramus; species Bramus lutescens. The sequence goes on along the minus strand of LOEQ01001657.1, from coordinate 3,147 downwards.
TGGTTTCTAAAAGTCATGGCTTTTACTCACAATATTTTATTTCACAATATGTTAAAATCAAAATACAAAACAATTAGGGTTTAGAAAATATAACTAATGTATACTACTACTTTCAGGGTTTTTTATGTCTATAGTTGCTTTGCTGCATGTATATCTGTGCATAATGTTCATGCCTGGTGCGTGCAGAAGCTGCAGGAGGGCATTAGATTCCTTGGAACTCAAGTTACAGACAATTGTTAGCCTTCATTTGAGCACTGGGAATTGAACTCAGGTCCTCTAGAAGAACAACTAGTGATCTTAACTACCGAACCATCTCTCTAGGCTCCAAATTAAAATAATTTTAAGTGCTCTAATTGGATTTGCAGGAAGATACAAACTACTGATAAGGCTGATAAGGCCTCCAGACTTGTAGCAACAGTTTGTCTGCTGGATTTCCTGCAATGTCATGGTCAAAGCCAAGGACAGAGATAGTCTGATTGTAGTATTCCTTTAGAGATGATTTTGTGGGCCTCGGTTTGACACAAGAAGCTTTGGGAAAGAGCAATATATGCAAATTAATAGAGCCGTATGATTGGCACCTGAGCCCTTCAATAAAGAGCTTCCAGTTTTCTATGAGAACCAGAGAAAAGCTGAAGCAGTGAACCATGAATATATAGTTTAAGCCATAGAAGTTGCCAGTGTAACGAACAGAGTTGTATGTGTTGCCTAATATGCCACCAAAGTTACCAGGAAGAAAAGCTGAGCAAATCTCCAAATCTCCAGTCATAGTAAAGGTTGTGGCCTAGGATGATTATTTGGGTTTGGGAGAGCAATCTGTGCCCTCAAATAGAGTTTCAGAAGTGTGAAGATTGAGTCATCCTTGCTGCCAATAATTAAATAGAAGATAGTTTGTCCATTGAAACAGTAACTTCAACCAAAGAGGAGCTTACGTGACTACAATCTCTATCGAAATTTGGGGTGAAACAACTTCGTGATTCACTATCCACCCTGCAGTCACACAAAAGGAGGGCTGAAAAACTACTTGGTGACTATGATTCCAAGACAAGGGTACAGCTCTTTATTGGATAGACTCCGACAGAGAATCGTGATTCTGAGAGCTTAATAATGAAGACAAGGTCTAAAAACCTGGGAGCTGAGGCCATTGGGCTCTCTTGTGATAAGCTTCTCATTGGCATCAAGTTTAGCTAAATTTGTTTTTTAAGACAGATTGAATTTGTGATCTTCCTGCTTTAGCTTCCCAAGCCCCTGGGATTACAAGTCCTCTCCACTTGAGGCCTTTGGAAGCTAAGCATCTGGCCTTGCTGTAGGTAGTGAGTGAGTCCTGTGGCCTGCAGTTTGATAAAAGGAAGTCCCCCATCTCTCTGGATCACCGCAGAAGCAACCATCTCTGGTGCATGGCACCTGTCCCAGCTGTCATTCTCAACCAAAGTGCTCCCCAACGGCTATGCTCTATTTTCCTCCCCGGGGCATCTCGAGAAGCCCCAAGCACATCCAACTTGGGAACTCAGAGACCATGAAGTAGGAAAATCTGACTCTTTTCTTTTCCCTCACGTTTTCTTAAGTTTAAAAAACTTGGTGCAAATCACAACTGAATTTTACAGCCCCAAAGGGGCCAAAGCAAATCAACTTCACAACCGCAACAACAACCAAAAAAGCTTATTACAGCAAAATGTGGAGAGAGCTTCAGCTGTAGCACCCTCGAGGCAATTATCTACCCGTGGCTGATTTCCAAGTCCCCAGAGGACCTCATGTTGATTGCATCCCCATGATAGGCCCCATGTGAGGAGGCTGTCTTTGATCCAAATGTCTGTGGTTATGGGTAAATATGTTCATATCCTAGCAACTCCACAACACCTTAGTCAGAGGTGGGGGCTTTTGCATTCTGTTACTGGGAGAACAGGTTTGAGATGGGGGCCTGAGGCCAGAATGTCTTGGTAAAAACATTAATTCATTTCCTTTTGGTCATCTTTGGCTACTCCTTACAAGTTGGAGTCATCTTCCAATTCAGCTTTCCAGTGTCTTCTAGAAATCCAATTTTCTGTCTTTCTTGGAAACACAGAAGCCAATGTTACTGATTTTTCACACTTTCACCGAGGGCCCAGTTCCAGGTGCTGTTTGGGATTAGGAAAATGGAGATGCTTCCCATGTGGCTTTGTTCTTGAGAAGCACGATGAAGACAGGAAGCCTGACTACAGAAGCTGGCTTAGACTTGCTCCAGCCTACGTCCATGCTTCTCCACCCTTACCCATGGTTGTCCATGCTTCTGGGACGACAATCTGTACTTCGAACACCCACCTGTTTCAGAATCTCACTAGACTCATCTGGTATTCAGCTTACCATTTCTTCCAACTGAACTCCTCTAGTTGGGAATTGTTGCTGGCATTGGTGGGCAGACTATCATTACTGGTGGATTAATTCAAAAGAAAAGTACAGCATCCTATAGCCTAGCTGCCTCAGTTTAAGTCCTTCTTGTTAAGTGATCCTAGCCTAGCCTTCCAGCCTCTTAAGACTCACTTTTTCTACTTATAAGATGGGAATAAACTGTTTCATAGTGTTGTGAGAATGAGCAAATTCTTATTAAATCCATGTTAAAATTAAAGTCAGCTATAAGGATTACATCAACATAGCTACTAGGATAGCTGTCGCTAACAGATATCTACTGAGTAAACACTATGTTCCAGACAATGTGAACTGGGTTGAAAGCTGGCTGTGTGGTTGTGTGGTTGGAAAGAGCCTAATCTAGTCTATGATAGGACATAGTTTGTTTTCACAGCTACTATATATTTCCTTTACATGTGTCTCCATCTGTACAAACTGATTCCCCAAAGCAGTGATTCTCAACTTGTGGGGGTTGTCAACACCTTTCAGGGGTTGCATATCAGATTTTCTATATATCAGATATTTATATTATGATTCATAATAGTGGCAAAATTATAGTTATGAAGTAGCAATGAAATAATTTTATAGTTGGGGATCACCAGAACATGAGAAATTGTATTGAAGGATCACATCAATAGGAAGGTCACATCACTGAAAATCACTGCCCTCAAGGGAGAAACTATTTTGTTAATTGCTCATTTTGCCATATAGTAAATGCTTAGTGAATGCCTATTGATCAATGAATGGCAACGAGTTTGCTAGCCAACT
>LOEQ01001656.1:383367-400645 GCA_001685075.1 Bramus lutescens | reverse complement strand
ACTTGATCGTAATGGATAATATTTTTAATGTGTTCTTGGATTCTGTTTGCCAGGCTGAGCTTGGGGATCTTATGGCTCTGAAGAAGGGAAGGGGAGCTTGGGTGCAAGGTAGGATGGGATAGGAAGAGAGAGGTAGTAGCCAGGGAGAGAAGCCCCTGCAGAATGACCAGAGAGTTTAAGGGGTTGAGGAATGTTTGCGCTCACTTTCCCGCGGCTTCTGCTACCTGTCAGGAACACACTCACCCCTCCGATGGCTCTTCTGGTACAGGATCAGGGCCCCTTGCTGGCCAGGGACCTTGGCAGACAAAAGGGCTAGCTTGTTGTCTGCAGGCTTAGTGAAACCTTAAATACTTATTTAACAATATAATTACATCACTTCCCCCCTTCCTTTCCCCCATCCAACCCTGCCTGTGTAACCTACATGTTCTCTCTTAGTATCATGGTCTTTTTTCTTTAATTGTTCTCTCTCTCTCAGAGAGAGAGAGAGAGAGAGAGAGAGAGAGAGAGAGTTTCTCTCTCTCTTCTCTCATACACACACACACTCATATATACACTCCAAAATATGTGAATGCAACCTTCTCAGACTCTATAATGTTACTATTGTATATAAAATTTCAGAAATAGAACTTGGTATTGGATAACCAATCGATGCTGGAGTGTTTTGTAGATGTATCCATTGGAACTGAGTTCTACAACTTTGCATTTTGATTTGCTGTGGTTTTCTGTAATGATCTCCATCTGTGGCAAAGACAGATTTGCTTGATGAGTTGTGAGAACTACACTTATCTTTGAGTATGAGGATACATATTTAGAATGTAATTAGAGATCATGCTGGTTTCATAAGTGGCAATTTTAAGTCCTCTAAGATCCATGACTTCACTAGCCTTGGGTAGCTGGCTAGGTTTGCACTGCTAGGCATGATTTCCCTCCTGCTGAGGAAGCTTTCAGTCCAATTAGAGAGCTGTTGGTTATCATCAAGGTATGTATGCCACTATTCTATTCTTGGGGTTTTCATGCCATGCTACTGATTGTGGTTTGTGACATTACTGCTGGATAGCAATTATTGGTTGCTTTCCTTCCTTGTAAGTGTGCATGGTAACATCAAGTATCACAAAATCTAGTTGCCAGAGAGGAGTCTTTCGGGTCAGATCTAGCACAGATCCTCTGGGTCCTGTGTGGGAGTTGGGTGCACCAATGTTTTATGTGTGTATGTTTAGAAACATTGTATCCTTTTTTATGGTTTGTTACTTTAATGAGTACTAAGTAATATACCTTATCTCTTTTAATTAGTTTTGCTTTAAAGCCTATTTTTTTCAGATAATGAAATAAATATGCCTGTTTTCTTCTTAGTACCATTTTTTAGAGTACCCTTTTCTACCCCTTTTCTTCCAAGGTGAATCTAAGTCATACAGGAGAACATCATACTTTTTTTTCTACTAAAAGTTTATCATAATAAACTGTCCCCTAAGTACATTATGCTCATAATTAATACATATCTCAACGGTCATCAGAGAAGCTTCCTTCTGCAATGGATGGGCATTAGACCCAGGGCTGATCGACATGTAGAGGAAAAGAGATGATGGAGTGCTAAGTTCTAACTGTGGCGTCTATATTACACCTCTTCTCATCAAGGCTCAGAGTTCATTGCAGAAGAGATGATAAAAATATTGTAATCCAGAGGTAGTGGATTACTACTCCATATCAGTATTTATATTAGGTAGGATACACTAGTATCATTGCATTGAATAATTAACAGCAATTGTGACTATACAGATTGCTATAGGATCAAACTAGACAAAATCTCAGCAAGTAGAGGAGACAGGTTCATGAAGTCCCATCCTTAGCTGGGGAGCTAGTGGCAACTAATGGATGCTGGAAGTTGTACAGTCAGCTTTTCTTTTTTTCAAGAATGTGATCTCAGAGAGGGTACCCAGTCTCCAGTAGATGGTTCTGTACACAGGCAAGTAAGGCAGCACTAAGTAAACTCAGAGTGCTTAAAAAGAAAACACATAAAGTTGTGGGGGTTAGCAAAGTGGTTGAGGCATAGGGAGGGAATTGAGGCACAGGAAATGGGCCTTGGAACTTATCAAGAGACATACATGCATGTACAAAATCTCAAACAATGAAAAAGTATCTTAAAAAATAAAAAAGAAGAAATAGGAAGACACCTAGACCTCCACTGATTCATAGAAGGGCAAACATTGACTGTGGTTTGACTTCCTCAGACTAAAACAGAAATGTGATCTCCTGTGAGAATATAGAAAGAATCAGGGAAGCAGGGACCTCCTAGATAGGAATCTTGCTTCTTACCCCATCCACAGGTACCATGTAGTAGGAAATGTGTCTTGGAATCCCCCCTCAAGAATTTCCACCCTTCCCTGGTATGGAAAATCTTTCCGTATATGTATTGCTTTTATTGATAATGAATATAGAAGCTGCTTTTGGCCAATGGCTTAACAGAATATATCCAGGCTGAAAGAGAGAGAGAGAGAGAGAGAGAGAGAGAGAGAGAGAGATGGTGTGTGTATACTGTACAGTGAAAAGGGGCAAGGAAATACCCTACCCTAACTAGACCTGAGACCTGGTCAAAAAAAAACAAACAAAACCCTGATCGTGACTTGACCTCAGGACCAGGCCTTAAGATCCCACCAATCCCTGAGCTTTTCCCAGAGTCAGACTGCAGAATCCCACCAATCCCTGAGGTCCCTGAGCATGAAATCCCACCAATCCCTGAGCTTGCTCCAGAATCAGACCACAAACCAGTACCAATCCCAAGCCACCCTGGAAAGCAGCCTCCCCTCCTCAAGAAACCCTATACAAGCTCTGTACCGTGTTGAGTTTTCTGCTGCTTCTCACCATAGAGGCAGCCACCTCCCTATGAGGACTGCTGTGAATTGGGGAAACCTTTCCCTTGAGCAGAGCTGTAAGCTGCCAGGCTTTCAGGGACTTTAGGGTGTTCCTTGGCTTCCCCCTGCCAGAGCCTCAACGCTTGCACATATCATGGCTCACATGTTGTCAGAAGACAGCGTTTTGGAGTCCATGTGATGGTGTGGGAAATAGTGTGTACATGCCACAGTGAATGTGTGGAGGCCAAAAGGCACTGTTGTGGACTCAGCTCTCGACTGCCACCTTCACTGTGGGTTCCAAGGATCACACTCACATTGTCACTTTTGCACAACTAAACCTTTTCTGCTCAGCCAGCTCATCAGCCCATTTTTATACGACAAAATTTCTCTGTCTCACTCTCTCTCATACAATTTGTGATCCTTTAAGCAAATTTACATCCAAACAGCCTACGTTTTCCTTAGTCCTGCACTCTGGCCCACTATCAGCTCCCTTCTCACATATAAATTTGCCAGAGCAAAAGAACACTGCTTAAAGCGCAAAAACTCAAAAGTATAGCCACAGATGGTGACTCATGCTCGCAATCCCAGCATTAAGGAGATTGATGCAGGAGGATTGCCATGAGTTAGAGACCAGTCTGTCATAAAATAAAAACATAGGAAAGGGGCCATTTAGATGGCTCAAAGGAGAAGGACATCTTGTCACCAATCTGGATGACCTGAATTCCATCCCTGGGACCCATCTGGTAAACAGTGGAAAGAGAGAACCAACTCTGGGAAGTTGTCTTCTGACCTCCACAAGCATTCCATTTACACACAGAGACACATGCACACATGCACACACATGCGTGCACACACATGCACACACATGTGTGCGTGCACACATGCATACCTAATAAAAATCCTAAAAGGGCCAGGACTGTAAGTCATTCTTAAACCTGGGCTCACTCTCTAGAAGCACTGGAAAAAGAGAAAACAGCAGGCCTGAATGGCAAAGATGGTGTTATACCCCAAGGGATATAATCTTAGCCCTTAACAGTGTTGACTCGCAAGATAGAAACCACAGCTCTCATCTTAAAGGGAACAGAAATAGTTATTACTGCCTTTTGGATGTATTAGCTGTCCTCATTGCATAAATCTGCAGGCTGTAGCGGATAGTTTACTCTGGAGCCATTTTGAGTGACCATGGCTTGGGAACATAGATTTAGGTTACAACAAAGCCCATGTTCCAAAATGGAAGCAGTTTCATTACATTTTTATGGTTTTACAGAGAAAAAGGAGTCACAAATCAGGGAAAGTGTAAAATACATTGGTGGGTATCAGAGGGGTGAGTACAATGAGATGCAGGAAGCTAATCTATAGATCTAAGATGACAGCTGATGACATTCTTAGCTTTGGAGTGATGGAAGCTAGTGTTCTGCTATGTCAATAAAAATCTAAAAGGTTTTTATTTTACTGTTACAGGATGTTAATTCAGATACAGAGTTGGTCAAGGAATAGCTGCTCCAGAAGGCTAGCACTAGCCCACCATAAGGAAATTCACCTCTGAAGCTACAGAAGTCCAGTCTCTCCACAGTACTGAAATTCCAATTGGTCCATCATTGTTCACAGCCAAATGCAACTTCTTATCATTAATTTTTACTTCTAGGAGGTAGGAGGAGGATCAGAAGTTCAAAATTATCATTGGCTACATAGCAAGTTGGCTGCTAGCTAGCCTGGGCTACGTGAGATCCTGCCTTGAAAAAACAAAACAAAGGGACCACTGTCCCACAAATATCATCCCAAGGTCAGAGGACATAGTTTGCTTGCTCAGTGTCAGTCCGTAGGTTCTGATAACGTGCTTGTGATAGTTTTGAGTTCATGAAACAGAACTGGGATACTGCACATTACCACTGAACTCCTCAGATATTCTAGGCACTGCTGAAAGCCTCTTCAAGGCAAGCTATTATTATTCCATCATGAAGGAGCCCTCAAGGGAGATGGATGTCACTCAGCACTGCTGGGCTAAGCACCAGCTGCTGTACCTGGGCCTCATTAAGGACATACCATTCTTTCACACACACACACACACACACACACACACGTGATGGCTGCGCTTCCTGCATGATCTCCACCTGCTCCTGCCACCAGGTCCATTTAATTCTACTCAACAAAAGCTGCTAATCTGACTTCCAGAAGCTCTATAGCTAACAGAGAGGCAGGTCTAACAGGGCCACTGCCTGTCTTGGACCAGGCCTCCTGTTGGCTTCTACCTCAAACCACCTTCTGACCACATGTTACCTGGAATGCTACCTGTCCTGTCCTGCCTGCCAGGCAGACTGTCTGTCTGTGAGTTTGTCTTTTTCTTGGTGATATTCAGCCCCAAAACCAGCTTTTACAGCACTGAAACTCTGCCTTCTTCCGTTGTCTTCTCACCAACCCTATGTATTTATTTAAAAAAAATAAATAAATCATCACCTAGAACCAGGTGTGGANCTCCCTCCCTCCCTTCCTTGGATTTTGGAGACAGGGTCTTGCCAGGCTAGCCTTTCTACAACAGCCTCCCAAGTAGTGAGTTTACAGCATACAACACCACTTCAGACCCATCACAAGTTCTACAGCAGCCAATGCCTGCTCTAAGTCATTTTCCATGTTTCTAAACACAGCCTCAAGCTGAGTGGCACAACATAATGCTGCCGTCCTTCCTATAGCCGTGGATACCAGGCTGGGGAGGTGATGTTTACTGTCCTCTAAGGTGCCAGGCCCAGGCTGACCAACCAGATCCAGGATGTCCAACCACACCAAAAATAAAAAAATAGTCTTGGTTTCCAAGTTCCTTTCCTGCCTCCTGCAGTAAGATATGTCCACGCATGGCATGTAGTCCATTGGTATCTTTCCTTTGGTAACCTTGACTTTAGATAACTCTGAAAGCAAAGGGTGACAGATCCAGCTGAAACTTCCAGGGTGGGTAAGAAGAGTTTAAAATGGCTCTTCATGCTCAGTCTCCATGGAAATGCACTTCTCCTGCAGGGCCCAGGCCTCCTCCATATCCTGGGCCAAGCTAGACTCTATGCAGAGATTGCTAGCAAGCCCTGTCACAGGAAGAGTGGATGCTCTAGGACTGACTCATCTGTTCCCTGGGTCACTGATACTCAGTATCAGGCGACAGCATTAAATGACAAAACCCAGGCTGGCTGACTCGGAGCTGTCTTTCCTCTCCAGATGTCTCAGTAGTCTTTACTGACAACCTCAGGCTTCCTTGGCTCCTGACCAATTCAGTACTGGGGTCTTTACTTCTTTACTTCTCTGTACAAGCTAATATTTGTAACTAATTTTCCCATTACTCTAACTTCATTGCTCTGTGTGTGTGTGTGAGTGTGTGTGTGTGTGTATGCGTGCGCGTGTGAGCATGTGTGTCCATGCCCAGCTTTTTGATATTTGAACTCAAGTTCTCATGCTTATACAGCACGTGCCTATGGAGTCATCTTCCCAGGCCTTCGCTCTTTTCTTTTCTTTCCTTTTTCTTTTGTTTTCCTTCCTTCTTTCTTTCGGAGGCAGAATCTCAGGTGGCCATCTCTCTTGGAACTCTCCTAAGCAGCCAAGGATGCCCTTGAACTCTTAATCCTCCTGCTTCCACCTCAAAAGTACTGGGGTTTTTGAGACAGGGTCCTTCTCTATATGGCCCTGGCTGTCCTGGAACTCACTATATAGACCGGGGAGCCTTGAACCCACAAAGACTGCTTGCCTCTGCCTCTAGAATGCTGGGATTAAAGGCATGTGCCACCCTACCCGACATGCTGAGATTTCTTAACCCTCCTTTCTTGATTCTTTCTCTTAATGCCAGGATCCTGGTAATCACCCCTCCTAACTCACTTATACCTTATTTTTCCCACTTCCTCTTTCCCTTTATTGTGAAGAGGAAGGGGCAACTGCTGGATGTGCTCAAAAGAGAACTGGATCAGGTAGCAGGCTATCTCAGCTTTCCCTTTGGGTTCTGCCTCTTCCTTTGAGGTCTCACTTCCATACCTACATGGCACTCTCTTTCTGCTGGCAGAATCCAGTCAGTGGAGGGGAGACTGGTGTTGAACAAGGTGCCTTGGCTGCGACACTAATGGGAGGTTCTGGGAAAATTCGAAAGTGTTGGTATCTTGTTACTGAGTGAGCCAGAGTCTCAAACCCACAAGAACAACAGGCTGAACAGATTATATACAGGAAGAAAAGGTGTTGGGCAAAAGACCAAGTTGGTTTAAGAAAATCAATGCTGGGCATATTTGCAAAAGATCCCTACCCTGGTACTAACTCTGTAACCTTGAATGAGTCCCTCCTCCAGTTTTATTTATTTATTTTATGTGTGCGTAAATTTTTTTGTCTGTATTTATTGTGTATGCACAAATATACATTGATGTTGATGTACCAAGGACTTCTGGGATTATTTATCTGCTTCTACCACCTGGGGATAGAATTTAGGTCATCAGTGTTGGTACAGGCACCTTTACCTGATAATCCATCTCATTAGCCTGAGACAGAGTCTCATGTAGCTCAGGCTAGCCTCAAAAATCTGAGGAAGGAAGGAAAACAAAAGTAACTGAGGATGGCTTTGAACTTTTCTTCCTCCTGCCTCCATGGGCATGTGCCTTTCTAAACATCATGATTCTAGACAAGCACTCTGCCTGTTAGCTGCCTCGGCCCTATAGCTGTTCCCTTAAATAATAGTTCTTGTCCTGTTGAGTCTCCTGTGGAGCTCTGATAAAAGATGGACTCCTGCTAGCAGGAAAAATACTACAAGCATATAAGTCAACCTCTAGGCCTCTGCCCACTTGAATCCTAGGGGCACAGGAACATCTTGGTAAGGACGTAAAGAGCTGTGGGCAGGTCTGTCCTTTGTAAACCCCATTTGGGGTTCCTGGCCATTCAGAGAAAGCATTCTCTTGTTCATCCATTCAACAAGTCATTCTTTGAGAAACTCCCAAGGGTCAAGCCCCACATCAGGGTGGGTGAATGGTGAGGCTGAACCATCCATGGTGAAGCTGAACCATTGAGGCAGGCACATGGTGAAGCTGAACCATTGGGGCAGGCACATGGTGAAGCTGAACCATTGGGGCAGGCACATGGTGAAGCTGAACCATTGGGGCAGGCACATGGTGAAGCTGAACCATCCGGGCGGGCGTATGATGAGGCTGGGTGAGGTGAATCAGACCCAGTGTCCATTCCCTGGGACACTCACAGTCTGGTGGGAGGAGGCCAAGAGAAGACAATGAGTGTTCAGTGATAGGAGAGGTGGCAGGGCGGACCTGCGGGTGCCTAGGGAGGGGGAAAAGCAAACTCACTTCCCTCTTTGCTCCTTCCCATAGCAGTCAGTTCCTAGACCTCTAACTGCAAAAGCAGCTGAGAGGAAAAAGTCCCCCACCTGGTCGACCAAAGTTCCCCATGGGGCTACTCCCATTTGCCTGAGTCAGAACTTCCCCAGCTCCACTACCCCACCCCCATCACGTAGCCTGGAGGCTGCAGCCAAAGGTCTCACAGCCCAACTGCCCCCAACACCCCCAATTGTAGTGTTCTCTTGTTCCTCCTCCTCCTTCTTTCCTTTTTCAAGTTGCTAATGTTCTAGTTAATTTGTTTTGATTTTATGTGTGTGGGTGCCTTGTCTGTATGTAAGCCTGGTGTACCACTGTGTGCCTGGTATCTGTAGAGGCCAGAAGAGGGCATCAGATCTCCTGGAACTGGTATTGCAGATGCTTGGAAACCAGTCTGTGTGTGCTGGGAATCAAAGCCCCATCCCCTGGAAGAGCAGCCAGTAGTCCTTTGTGATTTATTTTTATTTTATGTACATTTGTGTCTGTGTGAGGGTGTCAGAACCCCTGGAACTGGAGCTACAGACAGATGTGAGCTGCCATGTGGATGCTGGGAATTGAACCCAGGTCCTCTGAAAGAGCAGCCAGTGCTCTTAACTGCTGAGCCATCTCTCCAGGTCCTCTCTCTCTCTCTCTCTCTCTTTGTTTCTTTCTTTTTTATGTTGAGGCATGGTCTCACATATTGCAGGCTAGCCTCTAATTTTATGTAGCGCTGGGGATCAAGCCTAGATTCTCCCACATCCAAACAACAAACACGCCATGATCTGAGCTACCTCCCCAGCCCTACCGCCTCCTCTCTCCACCTTAACACTACAGGGAAACAAGAAAGACAAAAATTACCAGCTTTAGGGAAGCTGCAAATTTTTAAGTGACCTGGAGAGTCCTGGTTTGAACTGGTCTTTTTTACCAATACCAGGGCAGGGATGGGCTTCCTCCTGCCTCTTCTCAAACTTCTCCTTTGCTGTGTTTCTTTGAGGTGAAGTCAGCAGCTCCAGCCTGGGGCATCAGAGAGCCTGCCTGTCCACGTTAGAAGTAGGTGGTGCTTGCTTGTCCTAGCTGCTATATCAGCCCTCTTGTCCTGGCCCTTCAGCATCCTCTTTAAAGGAGCCTCCTGCTCCTCTTGCCCCCCTCAATTAGACTCTTTTCTCAAGATGTTTGGTCTGTCTATGTAGCCCAGGCTGGTCCCCGATTCTTGCCTCAGTTTTTAGAGTAATGGGGACTACATTGTGTTTAGCTGTTTGTTTGTTTGTTTGAGACAGGATCTCACTATGAAGTCACAGCTGGCCTGGAGCTAGCCATGTAGACCAGATTGGTCTGGAATTCACAGATGTCTATCTGCTGAGATTAAAGGTGTACACCACCACAACCAGCTGTTTCTTTTTAAGGCAGGGTCTCACTATATAGTCTAGGCTAGCTCCCAACTCTCAATGCTTCTGGCTGGCATCCCCAGTGCTAAGAGGACAGCTGTGTGCCACCACAACCAGCCTTCACGGTGATAATTCTGGCCTCATCAAAAGTCCAAAACGCAGCAATTAAACCTATAGTGTTCAACTGCCTAGTTCGTAAGGTGACCTGGTAGCCAAATAGACTGACTTATATATTCAATTTTGTTTTGTTTTTACTCCAGGGGTAGGGTGGGGCAGGGGTTGCTGAAGGGTGAAATGGTTTCATGTCTCATGTAGCCCAGGCTGGCCTCAAATCCACTATGTAGTCAACTATGGTCTTGAATTTGTGTTCCTCCTGCCTCCACCTCCTACGTGCTGAAATTAGATGTGTGTACCACCGTGCCTGGCTGGCTTGAATATTCCAGGGAATCAGTCACCTGCAGAGACATCTTTACAAAAACCTCAGCTCTAAGTTCTTTTGGCTTGTGGTGTTTGGGACAATGTCATGAGCATACTACAACAAACAGAGATGAGCACATTTGTATCTTTCTACAGTGCCAGAATTCATCGAATAGCAATCAGTTCAGAAAGTAGAGCACTTTCATTGGCAGCAATCTGCTAAGTCATGTTGATTGATGTACTTGGTGGCTAATTGAGGCAAATGCAGGTTCTTTTATTCCGTTCTCAATTACTAATATTAACTCTCAGATCACACAGTAAATGGGGGGAGGGTTACAGAATGGGGTTAAAGAGGGTTAAACAGACTGTAGGAGAGTTTAGAGTTCCAAAGAAATCGGAGAGGCAGAAGCTAGGAAACTGAAGAGGTTGAAGAGTTAGTTATCTGGGTAAGCGAGTCAACTAGCTAAGCCTGCTGGAGGTTTCCTGGAGGCACAGTTGAGTCAGTGCATGAACCAAGCTCCAGGATGGACTTGAGCTGCAGAAGTAGGGTAAGGGGCAACCAGAGGATGAAGAGTAAAGGACCAGCCCCACATGAAAAAGCAGGTATATGGACAGACTGTAAATGGACTTTTCTGTCCTGCCATCTTGCTCCCAAATCATGACACAGATTTATTATTAATTATAAATGGTCGGCCTGTAGCTTAAGCTTGTTTCTAACTAGTGCTTGTAACTTAAATTAACCCATTTCTACTCATCTGCATGTGGCCAAGTGGCTCGTGGCTTTTACCTCTCCTCCTGCATGTCTTCCATCCTCTTTGCATTTAGCTTCTTCTTGTCCCTAGCATTCTCTCTGCCCTGAAAATCCTGCCGAGCTATTGACCATTTCGTTTTTTATTCAACCAATCACACTGACTAATCCTTACACAATGTAAAGGGATATCCCACAACAACACAGCAAATCCAGATGGATGAAAGTGTAGCACCACACTGCACAGCAATTTGAGTAGGCCATGCTGTAGCCGAGACTGAACAAAGCCGGAGGTCCAGGAATTCTCTACCTGCTGATTCCCTGGCACACACATTAGGTGGTTGGATGATTGTTGGGGACCAGTCTCGACAAAAACACCTCTTGCTAGGGTAGGGGCGTGGGGAATCAGAAATATAAGTAAAGAATATGAAGATGCGTTTAAAACTAATAAAACAGAAAACATAGAATAGTACCGGGAGGGCGTTCCAATGAATACTGAAATGGCCCGCATTTAATTTTCTATACACTTTTATACCACAATACAACGGTGTGGGGGGGGAACAAAAGACTTCTTTACAATACAAAGGACAACTCGAACAGTTAGTTGCTTTAACACTTTGAGACATCAAGTCATTAGCATTCTGTTGTTTAGGCAGTGAAGCCACCCTAGACCAAGTATCCTGAAGGCAGCCACTCCCCAGTAACCTCATATCACAAAAGAAGGAGCAGAAGTATGCATACATATCCTGATCATCTGTCAGGATGGAATGTTTCTACTTGTATGAGCCTTCTTCATGTCAAAAGAACCAAGTAACCACATCCTGTGTAGCTATCCTTGTAGTCAACAATTTTGAGCAACCTCCAAACTCTCTGACCATTAGACAAAGTGGAAGGAGGCTCACATTTTTGGGCCTCCCCAGATGACAAATTTGTGGGCCATCCCTGACTTAGTGCTAGGTGTCCTCTTTAGAGGATCCAAGTGAAAGAGTTACATACTTTCCTCAGTCTAGTATGTTCAGCAAGTTCTCACCATTGGCTTCCCTGATAAGAGTTTAATATGCCCATGTGGTCCTGTAGTCCCCCAATGGGTGGCACCCTTCCTACTTTAAGAGATAATTTATTTATCAATCTGTGCCTTGTAAGTAATCCAGGCAGGTGTTGGTGTTTATAGTGTCTTCCACAGTGCAGAGCCATCTTGCATCCTGTCTCTGAGTTTGCATTCAAAACAAAGTCAAAATTTGCTTCAAATGTAGTATCTCAGGCCAAGGCACAGTCTGAAACAGACAGTTTTACACGATATGAAGTAACTCAGAGCATGACTTAGCCTGATCTCAACAGATAGTCCTACTGTCTCGGCTGGCCAAGAACACTCCATCTTCCTGCTTCAGCCTTCCAAGTGTCAAGCCTCACTCTGGTTCTTGTGCCTATGCCACCAGCAAGAAACACCAATGCAGTCAAGAACCAGACTTACACACAGTGGTACTTTCTTGGGTTCATATAGTCTGCTACCTTGACACTTCTGCATCCTGTCCTGAATGTGATCCCCTGCACATCCCTTTCAACTCTGTTTTAGCATGACTTGGTAAAGCTGGTGGTTTGAGTGTTCCATCCGACTTGAAAGGCTTTCAGCTTGGGTTCTGATAGCTGACCAGGTAGTACACTTGGAGCCACCACTGCTCTCTCCACATGCCTTCCACCCCTCTTGTGCTTCCACGTCCTGTTTGCTGACTACGACAATGAAGCCTGGCCAAGATTCTCATCTTGGATTTTAACTTTTTTTTTCTTTTTCTTCATCCCACTGCCCTCTTGACCCCAAGTTTTTCTGTTGGGGCTGAATTCAGTAAAGAACCTGGAGGATAGGTTACCAAAGGTTATACAACTTGGTATACAAAGGCTAGGCTTGGACCTCCACTGCTGGAAGAACATAAATAGTTTCCAGCTCCAAGGGAGTGCCTCACTGGTCCAGACTGGGAATAGATTTTTCTTTTCTTTCTTTCCTAAATGTTGAGGTCTCCACTGTATTCGGCTGAGTGGTGGTGAGGGTTTTCCTACTTGTGTTCAACTATTACCTATACTTACCTATGTTCAACATTTTTCAGTTTGTTTTTACGACAAGGTTATTTGTTTTGGTGTTGTGTGTGTGTGTGTGTGTGTGTGTTTCCCCTCCAGGCAAGGGTCTCACTATGTAGCTCTGGACGTCCTGGAACTCCCTATGTGGACCAAGTTGGTCTTGAACTTACAGAGATCCTCCTGCCTCTGCCTACCTCTGCTAGTATCAAAGCTGTGGGTCCCCACACCTCCATCCCAGTCCTTTTATGATCTTTTTATTTTGAGGCAGGGTCTCACAAAGTTGCTCACTTAAGCTGAACTTGAACATAATTTGTAGCCCAGGCAGATCTTGAATTCACAATCCTCCTGCCTTTACCTCCAGAACAGCTCTGATACAGGGCTATGCAGTCAGACCACCAGGCCCAGCTGAGACAAGGTTGTATTTGTAAACCCAGGTTGGCCTTGGCACACAACTCTCCTGCTTCAGTCACTGTGTTAAGACTGCAGGCCTATACCATCTCACCCAGCTTTGCTTTTCAATTCTATAAATTAGACAAACAGAACCATTTTATGTTGATTTTGTGGGGGTGGGGTACATGTGCCATCGTATGCACATGAAGGTCATTGGACAGCTTACAGGAGTTGGTTCTGTCCTTCCACCCCTAGGATCTCTGCAGACCACGTCCTTGCTGCGTCATCTCCCCAGACCCTGTCCCTCACATCCTAGGTGGCTAATTCCTACTTTTGGCCTTAGCCAACTACTTCAGTGTCAGCTGTTTTAAGTAGCATCCCCTGACTGCCCACACCAAATTAAACCTGTCTAACTAGCACTCTTAGAGCGATATCAAAGCTAAGATTTTTATTTAACTTTTGATTTCATTTAATAATAGCTGAAAAGCTGTCTCCCTCATTAGGCTGTAAATTCCACCAGGGTACAGAGTCCTAGATCGCTGCTCCCAATTTAGTTTTCTTTCTTTCTTTCTTTTTTAAAACAGACTATCTCTTGTTCATTGTGTGAGAGTTTCATGAAGGTATGCAATATATCTTGCTCTATATCTATCCCCATTTGCCGCTCCCCCTTTCCCCAGGCACATGTCCTCATCCTTCCTTCATGTCCTCCCCTCCTTTCTTGTTTTGTTTTGCTGGAACCAGCTGAGTTCAATTAGCGCTCCCTGCCAGTGTGTTTACTGATCTTATTGACTTGGTCTTGTGCAGGTAACTATAGTTACAATCAGTTCAGAAGTGCAATGACCACTTCATGTCCTGAAGACAGCCTTTCACAACACTCCTCCCCAGCCTCTGGCTCTTGCATTCTTTCTGCCCTGTCTTCTTCAATGTCTCCGCACCTTGCAGAGGCTGGGAGATGGAGGTCAGTACAGACATCCCTTTTAGGGCTGTAGCTTTCCATCTCAGTCACAGTTCCACTCCAGTTCCTGGTTCTGTTACCTGTGGCAGTTATCCACACCCTCGTTTCTTCAGAGAACAATGGGTGCAGGAGTCGCCAAAGACTCAGTGAATACAGTGTTTGTACTATGGTGCTCAAAATGCTTAAAGGGTTATGGCAGACCCTGTGCATGTATTGGGCCAGTGTTTTCCCAAGCTATGAGATTCAATGGATAATAAAATTTGCCTTGTAAGGCTGGGCTTGGTGGTATATAACCTGTATAACCTACTTGGAAGGCTGAAGCAGGAAGAGTGTTAATTCCAGGCTATCCTGGTTCATATAGTGAGATCTCTTTCACACAAAACTAAATAACAAAGCATGAGGTAAGAAAGAAAGAAAAAAAGAAAGAAAGAAAGAAAGAAAGAAAGAAAGAAAGANNAGAAAGAAAGAAAGAAAGAAAGAAAGAAAGAAAGAAAGAAAGAAAGACCCAAAAACCAGAAGTCACTATATGTAGCTTTAGCTTAGCACAGAGAAGCGTTCCAGACTCTTACCATTAACTAGGTATGATGGTTTGAAAGAAAATGACCCCCAAAGGGAGTGGGACTAATGAGAGATGTGGCTTTATTGGAGTAGGTGTGGCCTTGTTGGAGGAAGTGTGTCACTGCAGAGGTGGGCTTTGAGGTCTCATGTATGATCAATCCACAGTCCAGTGAGACAGACCACTTCCTGTTGACTGTGCAACACATAGGCCTCTCAGCTGCCTCTCCATCACCATGTCTGCCTGTACACTGCCATGTCCCACCATGATAACAGACTGAACCTCTGAACTGTAGGCCACTCCAATTAAATGTTTTCCTTTCTAAGAGCTGCTGTGATCATGGTGTCTCTTCACAGCAATAGAAACCAGGATATACAGAATGATGAGCGTACAGGCCCAGTCTGTAATCAGTCCCCAGTCAGCCAGCACTTCCTTCGTGACAGCTACTCAGTTAACTGAGAACCATACTGCATCCTATCCTCCTAACCAAATTGCTCAGCTAAGACCAAGCTAGGCATGATGACACACACCTTTAATCCCAGCATTTAGGAGGTGGAGGCAGGCAGATCTCTGAGTTCAAGACCAGCCTGGTCTCAAACAAAACAAAACAAAACAAGATAAATACAAATACAAAAAGAAAAGAAAGACCTAGTTCTTATTGGATTGTTCATGGTACCAGACCTTATCCATTCCAACATATAATGGGTGCTACCGCACAGCTGCTCCCGGACCACCATTTAGTACTATGATGTCAGCTTCCTTACGAATTCCAGTTTTGTCAACATACCCTGTGGCAAACATATCAACACAGACAATGGGTATGCATCCTGCAGCTGCTGTCTGCATCATTCCCTGGTATAAATACACTGCAGGAGTCTACAGTCCCCAGCAACAACTTAATAGACAGACACAAGTTACCGTGCATCAGCCTGCTGTCCACATACAAAGTCAAGGACTTTTAACTACTTCCTTGTTGGCATCTATCCCACTTCAAGGGCAAAAGAAAATGTTGAGTGGATGCCTGTTTCCTCTTATTCAAGACATGGCTGTTAAAATCTCCAGCGTGTTGTTGGACATTGATAACGCAGAATGACCTCATATGCTTGAGTCTCCCGAGTGCCTCTGCTCTCAAGCTGATGCAGCTGGAGCAGTAAAGTATAAGCCCCCCCGAAACTGAAGAGTTTTCCCCAAAAGCAGCTAATAGTGCTAGCTGTTTAAAATCCATCAGGGACCACAAAAAAGACACATGTGCTTCACCAAAGAAAAAGATATAAGCATTAAAACTTTTATTTATTTATTGAAACAGGGTCTCTCTACATAGCCCTGACTTCCCTAGAACTCACTATGTAGAAGATAGGGTCTCTCTGTGTAGCCATAGCTGTTCTAGAACTATCTACATAGACCATGCTGGCCCCTAACTCAACAGAGATCTGCTTGTCTCTGCCTCCTGAGTGCTGGGATTTAAGGTGTGCACCACTACATTCAGCAAGAATTTTAAATATTTTGTAAAAGATTACAAAATATAAAATGAGTTTTAAATGGGAAGAAAACTGCTTGGCATAGTGACACACACTTAATCTCAGCACTCAGGAGGCAGAGGCAAGTGGATCTCTGTGAATTTCAGATCAGCCTGGTCTGGTCTATGCCTAGAAAAGTCTAGAAAAGCCAGGGTTATGTAGAGAGACCCTCTCTCAAAAAATCCAAGAAAAAAGCAACAATGACAACAACAAAAATAACAAAACAAAGAAAGAAAATTTGGAACTTATGTACCAAGCAAATGTCAAGTTTAATAAACAGTGTTTGTCCTAGGTCACTTGATCTAAAAAATCACACATACACACAACTCAGTAAATATAAAAATAAATTGTTATAGAGACCCTAAAGAAAGAATTTTTGGCAAAGTCCAAAAACTTAAGGAATTCTTTTCTTGAAATTTGTAATTTTTTAGAAGGTATATGCCACCACTCCTGGCATTAATTCTATAACTCTTTACTGTGAAATGGCTTAAGATGACAGTTGTGTTTTAAATAAAAGGGGACCGAAGAGATGGCTCAGCAGTAAAGAACACTTGCTGCTCTTGCAGAGGACCCAGGTTCAGTCGCCAGCACTGCATGGTGCTTCGCAAACATCCATAACTCCAGTTCCAAAGGATCTGATGCTCTCTGGCCTCCAAGTGCACTAAATATGCATATGGTACATGTATATACATGTAGGCAAAACAGTTATAGATAAAACATAAATAAATCTGAAAAAACTAGAACTGATAACTGAACAAGGAAACATTTGGATTATAAAATTCTGCTTCTGTAAAAGCTCCTTAAATAGTGGTAGGGATGGGGAAGAAGTCAAGAATGAAAGTTAACCTGGAAGTTTATTTTGAACACACACAGACAAGGTTTCACATATCCACGTTTTGCCTTGAACTTCAGCTCGAAGCAGTCCTCCTGCCTCAGCTGTCCAAGTGCTGCTAGAATCAATGCATCCACAAGCCCAAGTTATGACTAGATTCCTTTATCTTCTTTGAAACAGTCTTTTTTATTTCTTTTGTTATTACTTTATAAATAATACCAATCAAAATTTCCACTTCCTCCCCTCCTCCCAC
>LOEQ01001656.1:366505-376512 GCA_001685075.1 Bramus lutescens | reverse complement strand
AAGGAAGGAAGGAAGGAAGGAAGGAAGGAAGGAAGGAAGGAAGGAAGAAAATGCGATATAAGGGCTGGTATATGTAGCTCAGTGATGGAATGTTTGTCTAGCATTTGAAAGGAACTTATTTGATTCTCAGCAACCATAGAAGAGAAAGACAAACAGACAGTGGTAACAGAGACAGAGAAGAAAAGGAAACCAAAGCAGTAAGAAGTACACACCTAGAATCCCAACACTGTTTTACACTGTCATTGTTACCTTTTGGGATTTTTTTTTCTTTTTGGAGACAATTTCTCTGTGTAGCCCTGGCTGTCCTGGAACTCACTTTGTAGACCAGGTTGGCCTCAAACTCACGGAGATCTGCCTGCTTTGCCTCCCCAGTGCTGGGATTAAAGATGTGTGTGTGTGTGTGTGTGTGTGTGTGTTTGTGTGTGTGTGTGCAAGTTCACAGGTGCCATGGTAGGTGTGTAGAGATCAGAGGACAACTTACAGGAGCTGAGTCTCTCCTTCTACCATATGGGTTCTAGGGCTAGAACTCAGGTCATATGATGGGGCAACAAGTGCCTTTATCCACTTGTCCATCTTAATCACCTTTTTTATTTAAGTTACATATATATGTGTAGGGAAGAGGTAAAGGGATGTGTATGTAAGTGTGCAGTAGCTTGTGAAGATCAGAGGCATCAGATCCCCGTGGAGCAGGAGTTATAGATGGTGTGACCTTCCCTAAGGGAGTACTGGGAGCCAAATCAGGTCTTCTGCAAGAACGAGTACCTGTTCTTAACTGCCCACCTCCTCTGGCCTGATTTTGGTGTTTTGAAAGAGGAATTTCTTACAGAGCCTGCACTGACCTCTAACTCCTTGTGTCCCTGAGGCCACCCTTGCATTCCTGGTGCTCCAGCCTTTGCTCCCTGGGGTGGTGCTGGATTATGGGTGTTCACCACCCTAATAGGCTTAAAAGAGGTTGGTTCATGGACACAGATGGTCTGAGAAAAGCAGAAACAAAGAACAAAAAGCAGAGTAGGAGACAGAACAATAGAAAAGTAACTGATTAGTTAACCTCAGATTTCCTCGTTTGTGCAAGGATTACACGAGAGAAAATGTCATTATCTCCTCAGTTGATAATTTAGGAAATTTGGTGTTGTTTGTGTAATCCTGATTTACTTAAGGTCAAATAATCACCTTAGTTTCGGTGTAGAGACGTCAACCTTTAATCAATGATTTTTTTAAAGGTTTTTTTACACTGGGTTTCACTGTGAAACAGTCCTGGCTGCCCTGGAAATCACTTCGTAGACCAGACCAGACTGGCCTCCAACTGACAGAGATCCGCCTGCCTCGGCCTCCCGACTGCTGGGATTAAAGGCATGTGGCACCAACGCCCACCCAGCCTTAATCGGTCACCCTTGATTATTTTGTTGGGGTCTGGTGGTTCTTAATTTTATGAAACAGGGTCTCATGCAACATAGCCTCAAATTTGCTATGTAGCTGAGGCTGAACTTGAACTCCTGACTCTCCTACTCCTGCCTCCCTAGTGCTGGGATCACAGGCATATGCCATCAAACTTGTTTTGACTTTATCCTGTCTATGTAGGAGCTTTGTACCAAACAGTGACCTCCTGTCATTTATAGCTAACAATGGCAAATGGCTCGCTCCAGAACAGTTGTCGTCTTCCTGGCAGCTCTCCAGTTAGCTCTCCTTGGGGTTGGCTAAAGCCCAGAAGGCTCTCTTTGTGGACTTTGGTGTTAGCATTTGAGAAAGAAAGAACCTAGAGAAACATACCATGATTTGCTTCTCAACACAGCACCTCACTACATGGTCCAGGCTGACCTCCTGCCTCAACCTCCTGGGTCTTGGGGTTGCAGGTGTCTGCCACACACCCAGCTGACACTGCATTTTAGAAGCAAGGGCTTTTTAAATTTCTCCCCTGAGGGGTGTGTGCTTATTTGCCTGCTCTCTTGCTTTTTGCTTTTTTGTTGTTTGTTGCTCTTCTATTACTAAGAGATCAAACCCAGGACTTCTGTATGTGAGTGACAGCTACATCTCTAGCCCCTCTTTTGGCTTTTCTGGATTTCTCCTTTGCCCAGCTTCCTTCCTGCTATGGGTCCACAGATCTCTTCCCTAAGTTGTTTTCGGTTGTGCCTTTGTTTGTTCTGAGACAGGGTCTCAAGCTGACCATCCAGCTGAGGATGACCACCTGGAACTCCTGATCCTTCTGCCTCTCCCTCCCAAGTGCAGGGAGCATCTGCTTATGCTATTGCAAGGCTGCCCAAGCTGCTGTTTGTGATTGTAGTTCTTTTAACTACCCCTCTTCCTTTTAAGTCTGTACTTCCATCAGACTTAAGCTATCTGTCCCTTCCTTAGGGAAACCCTTGCTTCCCCTCTGACTAAGCCAATTCCCCTATTATTATTTGCTTTCACAACATCAGGCGCCCCGGCTTCATGTCGCTTAGATGTAATTTGCAGTTAATCATGTGATGACTTCATTTATGACTGTTTCTTCCGCTGCAGCCCCAGCTGCAGGAGTCGTGTTGTTTTGTTCATTCTTCATATCTCCACCCCTGCCTCCCAGTTCCTCTAAATGATGCTGAATGGAAGACTGGATAGTCTTCAGGCTCCCAGAGCAAATTTCCTCCTTTAGAATGTACTACTGAGAGCTGAAAAACAATGCCTATACAAGTTTCTTTCGGTAGCTTTTCTTTTGTTCATGATTTATTTATGAGTGTGTGTGTGTGCTCTGGTGTACCCACATGTGGCGTGTGTTGGGTGCATGCGCCTACGTGTGCAGAGGCCACAGAGGGTATTGAGTATCCTCCATCGGTATTCCTTTGAGGCGGAGTCTCTCCCTCCACTTGCAGCATGTTTTCTCCTTTAGCCTGAGAGCAAGTCCCATTGATGCCCCTGTCTCTTTCTACCTTGGAGCTGGGATTACTGCTTACACCAGATGTCTGACTTGTTATGTAGGTGTTGGAACCAAAATGCTGGTCCTCAAGCTTGCACAGCAGGTGCTCTTAGCCACTGGCCTATAGCTCCTGCCTTTGCTTTATTTTGTTTTTCAGACAGGGCTTGTATCACGGTCCATAAAACCCAGAGACAGAAATTGAGGTTCAACCTGAAGGTCAGAAAAGCAAAACAGGCTCTTACCTTTCCATCAGTCTGAAATGGCAATCCTGCCTCCAAATGAGAATCTCCAAATGAGACTGTGAGAGTTGACTCCTCCTGTCTTACATTCCTCTCTAGTGCTGGGATTAAAGGCACATGCACCACTATCTCCCAGTTTCAACTGCAAACTAGTGTGGCTACTGGAATTAAAAGTGTGTGCCACCACTACCTGGTCTGTAAGGCTGATCAGTGCAGCTGTTTTACTCTCTGAAGTTCAGGCAAGCTTTATTTATTAAAACACAAATGAAGTGTCACTACAAGGGCTGGCTTTGAAGTTGTGATGATCCTCCTGACTCTGCCTCCTAAGTGCTGGGATTGCAAGTATATACTAACAAGATTGATTTGTGGTATGGTGGTGGTGGTGTGTGTGCGTGCATGCGCGCGCTAAGAATGAAAGATGGGGGCCCTTAGTTACTAGTCAAAAGCTCTACTTTTATTGGCTGAATTGGGGATCAGGTGACACCTGCTTCCAGATTCTTACGTACTAGAACATAGAATTGAGCAGACATACATCACAGCAAAAACAGCGACAGTTTTTAAGGAAAAGTTGTACTTTGGGGGGTGAAGAGGCCCAGAGCAACAAGAGAGTTCAGTAGCTTAAACTGAGATGGAATAGAAGGACGGGGAAGTTATAGGGGTACAGGGGAAAAAAACGCTATACCCAGGAGTCTGGCTAAATCCTTTTGGCAGCTGAAAATCAAGAATCCCAGAATGATTAATATTTGCTTGTTGACTGTTGTAGCACACATCTTTAATCCAAGCACTTGAAAGGCAAAGGCAGGTAGATCTCTGTGAGTTTGATTCCAGACTGGTCTACATAGTGAGTTCTAGGACAACCAGAGCTGTGTAGTGAGACCCTGTCTCAAAAACCAAAATACTCAAACAAATAAAAACAGAGCATCAACAATGTTGAAATCAGAATATGTAGCCTGAGTGTGCTATGGGAAAATGGGAGATAGAGACAGAAGGACCCCCTAGAAGCTGGTGGACTCACTAGCCTGGTGGGAAAACAGCAAAGAGGGCCTGTTTCAAATAAGGTAGAAAGGGGTTACTGGCACCCAAGGTTGTCACTGACCTCCATACATGTGCCATAGCATCACTCACATAAATGAATCCATGCATACACATGCACACATAATACATACAAATATAATTAAAAGTAAAAGAAAGTTTTTATTTAGGTCTTTTTTTAATATTAAAAATGTATTTGTATTTGAGTGTGAGTCTACATGAATATATGTGCACCATGCGCACACAGGGGCCTTCCGAGGCCAGAAAAAGGAATCGGATCTCCTGGAACCAGAGTTACTGTGGTGGGATCCACACTGCGGATGCTGGGATCAAAACCCAGGTCTCCTGGAAGAACAGTAAGTACTAGTAGCTGACATCCCTTCAGTCCTTAAAATGTCTCTCAATAAACACTGTGGTCTGATTGGTGAGCTCCAGGCCAACAGGAAACCCTGTCTCAGAGTAGGTAGATGACATTCCTAAGGATGACACCAAGGTTGTCTTCTCGCCTCCACCCACATGTATATATACACATCTGGGCAACTGCACACACATATTCATAAGCACATGCACAGAAACAGAAAAACTACAAATCTTTGAGAAGACCACACTTATACTCTTGAGGGTGGGTTCTTCTTTACCTGAGTGGTTTTCTTTTAATTAAAAAAAAACTATTTTATCTTAATTTATATCTATGGGTGTTTTGCCTGCATATATGTCTATGTGCCTGATGTTTGAGGAGGTCAGAGGAGGACTTTGGATTCTCTGGAACTGGAGTGACAAATGGTTGAAACCCATCATGTGAATGCTGAGAATCAAACTGGTTCCTCTGAAGAGCAACCTGTGCTCTTAAGTCTCTGTCCTCCTTTCCTTCAATTTTTGTTTGTTTGTTTATTTTTATTTTTGAAACATGGCTCACAATGTAGTAAACTAGGCTGACCTTGAACTCACAGAGATCTGCCTGCCTCTGCCTCTGCCTCCTGTGTGCTGTGGCTAAAGATGTGCACCGCCATGCAGGCCTTTCATTCAAGTTTTAATAAACCTGAGTTTTGCTTTACACTGACTTCTGCTGAAATTCTTTTCAATGTCAAAGCTAATGATCTGACTTTCTGTGAAAGTCCCTAAAGGACTGAAGGACCTCGCGTGGGCGCTGTGTGGAGCTGCGCCTCTACCCCCACCACTGCCGATGAAGCAGCCCCTCTGCACAAAGAACTTCGACTTTGTTTGCTATCTAGTGTGGGCTTTTTTGCTTAGTTGCATAAAGCAGGCTTTCTCATACTTGCTCTGCTACCTACAAATTCTTGAATAGAAAGTTACATTAGTGGGGCTGGAGAGATGGCTCGGTGGTAGAGAGCACTGGCTGCTCTTCCAGAGGTCTTGGGTTTGATTCCGCAACCAGATGGTGGCTCAGGACTGTATGGGAACTGATACCTTCTTCTGCCATAAAGGCGTATGTGCAGATAGAGTACTCGTGTACATAAAATAAATAGAATCTTTATATTAGCATCTTGGTTTTTTATTTGTTTTTGTTTTGTTTTGTTTGTTTTGGATTTCTCAAGACAGGTTTTTTCTGTGTAGCCCTGGCTGTTCTTGAACTGGATCAGGCTGGTCTTAAACTCACAGTTTAACTCACCTGCCTCTGCCTCGTGAATGCTGGGATTAATGGCACGTACCACTATGTCCCGCAAAAGTTACATTAGCATCATAAGTCTCCACTCTGCGGTGCCCTTAAGCCCAAGCCAGGAGCCAGATTTAGTAGATTGGGGTGGGGGTGGCAGTGTTACTGCCTTCCTCTTTGCCAACTTTTGCTTGTTTGTTTGTTTGGTTGGTTTGTTGTTGTTGTTGTTGTTAGACAGGGTTTCTCTGCGTAATAGCCCTGGCTGTCCTGGATCTCACTTTGTAGACCAGGCTAGCCTGGAACTCAGAGATCCTGTGACATGCCTCTGACTACCAAGTGCTGGGATTAAAGACCTGTGCCACTATTAGCAAGCCATTTTTTTTCATATGCTAAGTTTATATGGCTTTTTGGAGGTCACTTTGTCTTGTTCTCCCGCCTTGCTCCCAATGAGCTATATTCCTAAACCATCTTTTGGTAGATTTGCAGAAACACCTTTGTCAATTCCATTATGAAAGTTTCGTCTGGATGGCATCTCTTTCATCATCGCTAGGGATTGATTGACTCTACCACTGAGTCATATCATAGCTTCTGTATGTGTAAAGTCTGTTGTTGTTGAGTTAAAAAATATTTTTCTTAT
The DNA here is from genome assembly GCA_001685075.1 of Bramus lutescens. Lineage (NCBI taxonomy): Eukaryota > Metazoa > Chordata > Mammalia > Rodentia > Cricetidae > Bramus > Bramus lutescens. Next base: position 370,102 of record LOEQ01001656.1, on the reverse strand, counting down.
TGATGTGTGTGTGTCCCAGGGGTTGACCTTGGTTGTCAGGCTTGGCAACGAGCACCTTTACCAGCTGAGCCATGCCAATGGCCCCAGAGTGTGAACCTTGATCACGTAGAAGGAACAGCATTTATCTGTAGTGTAGGGAACTGAAGATTAGGGAAGTCACTTCAATCGTTTATCTTGTCCCCACCCTCTCGATTGAGCAAGGCAGGTTTTTGTTTTCGAGAGGGTTCTTGTACCTGCAAGCTTTCTCATTCATTTGCATGAGAATTTTCAAGCCTGCCACATCTTTCGGATTCACTTAACTAATTATCAAAAGCTTGTACAAGAATTCAAACTGCCTGTTGGGACACGTTTGCAATCTTAGGACTCTAGAGTCTAGTTAGGGGGAATTGTCCCTAGTTCAAGGCAAGCCTGAGCTACATAGAAAGACCCTGTTTCGAAAACAAAAATGAAATCCAAACTGTCTTATAATACTGCTTTCAATTCTTTTATTATTCTACTTATTATTTTTTATTGTTGTATGCGGATACAGCTCCGTACCTTCTCCCTGCTAGGCAAGTGCACTACTCCCAAACTGTCCCACCACGTTCTAACTTCACCTTGTTATTTCTTCTGTGGTACTAGAGATTAAACCAAATGTCTCACATGCTCGACAACTGATCCACCACTGAATCAATCCCCCAGCCTTTCTGGTTTTCAGTTTTGGTTTTGCCTTTGCTTTGTTTTGAGACAGAATCTCACTTTGTACTCCAGGTTGTCCTGGAATCAATATGTAGCCCAGGCTAGCTACAAACTCATAACAATCCACTTGCCTATACCTCTGGAGTGCTGGGATTACTTTGAAGCACAATGCATGGCTATTTATTCATTTATTTTAGGGGCTCACTGGCTTTGACCTCTTTGGGATATTTAAAAACCCAGAAGATTAGTTACATTAATATTGAAAAGCAAATTGTCGTTTAAAATTTAGCTATTGTAGGATAATCAAGATGGCTCAAATGGTGCTGGAGAGATGGCTCAGAGGTTAAGAGTGCTGGCCGCTCTTCCAGAAGACCCTGGATCAATTCCCAGCATCCGCATGATAACTCAGAAAATGCCGTTACACAGACACACACGTGGAAAAAACACCAATATACATAAAACAAAAATAAATAAATTGTTTTGCAAAAAAAAAGTGCTGTGGTATTCACCAGAGAGACTGCTTAGACATGGTTTGAGCCAATAGAAAGTCCTTATTAGCTAGCTGGTGACTACATTGGGTGTTCGGGATCCCAGTGTAGCCCAATGTCTTCATACTTTACTTAACATGAACAGTCAGCTAGAAGCTGAAGTACAGAAGGCAAAAAGCAACATTAGTGCATTTAGAGAAGACTTTGATGGATTAGGCCTTTGTTTTAGTTTTGGCAGGTGGTGCTGTCTATGTGCTGAGTTTTACACCCGGAATGGTACTTCCATCATGGAGTTAGTTATGCTAAGATCTAGGGACCTACTAAGGTCTGGAGCCCTGTTGCAAGAGCATTGGCTGCTCTTCCAGACGACCCAGTTTCAACACCCACCACTCACATGAGGGCTCACAACTTCTGTAATTCCAAACTGGGCAGTGGTGGCGCACTCCTTTAATCCCAGCTCTCGGGAGGTAGAGGCAGGTGGATCTCTGTGAGTTCGAGACCAGTCTGGACTACAAGAGCTAGTTTCAGGCAGGCTCCAAAGCTACAGAGAAACCCTGTCTCAAAAAAACAAAAACAAACAAACAAAAAAAAAACAAAAAAAAAAGAAAGAAAGAAAGAAAGAAAGAAGTGAATAAATAAATAAATAAATAAGAAAGGATGGTCCAGAGAAAGTAAAGGCACTGCTGCCAAGCCTGACAATCTGAATTTGATCCTCAGGACCCACAGAGTAGAGAAAAGAACAACCAGTTCCACAAGTTGTAGCAAGCATGTGTCCCCCTTCCTATAGTAAATAAAAATAAATCACTGTGATACAAAATTAAAAACAAACACCAATTTATGTAAGTCATTTATGAATAATCAGAACTCATGTGGAAATACACCTCTGGATATCTGTCTTCCCAGCCCCTCAGGTGTGCCCTTTTCCCTTCTTAATAAACGGTCTCCATTTCTGCTTCTATTCCATGTGCCCCTGGTCCAGTTTCTTTCTCTGGGACACACGAACCTAGAAACCAAGGGGTTTCCACACTCAACTGAACACGTGTGATAGTCTCTGGCTACTTGGTCTGAGTGTGTGTATAATTTAATTTTTAAAATTTTCAAACAGAGTACTATACTGTCTCTCCAAGTTGCTAAATTGCCTATGCTGGCCTGTAGTCCCCACAGGCCCTGAACTTTTTCCTTTCCTTCCTCCCTTCCTGCCTTCCTTCCTTCCTTTTCCCCAAGACAGGGTTTGTCTGTGTAGCTTTGGAACTTTTGTAGTCCTGGCAGTAGCTCTGTAGACCAGGCTGGCCTCGAATTCACAGAGATCCACCCGCCTCTGCCTCCCAAGTGCTATGATTAAAGGCATGCGCCACCACTGCCTGGCTAGACCCTGAAATTTCAATCCTCCTGTCTCAGCCTCTTGAGTAGCTGAGATTACAGACCCAAACCACCGGAGATAAAGATTTGAGAAACTGATTGTCTGCAATCAGAGAACTGAGGAAATGGAGACGGGGGTGGGGTGGAGGTGTTTTGTTTATTTTTAAAGAAAAAGGTTGTAATGAAGTCCATTAAAGCAATTCTCTCTGAGGCTATGACTTTGTTTTTAAAGAGCCATGTAAGCTATCTAGGAAGGCCTGCTGTATCCTAAGAATTTTCTTATGAGTTACCCAGGAAGAGCTGCTGGAGTGTCACTGGGGTTGTGTGGACATTTCTGCCTAAGTCTCCTCCTTTCTTTCTCCAAGACTAGAGAGGCAGGCCTTCAACTCCAGAACTTCAGATCTCTCTCTCTCTCTCTCTCTCTCTCTCTCTCTCCCCACCCCTCATGCTGGAGAATGAACCCTAATCCACCTGGATATTCACTCTCCTGATGGATGAGCCAGCCCACAGTCACTCCTTGCTCCTTTCTTCTTAAATAGTTTGTAGGCTGTATAAATTGTTTATTTACTTGCATTATCTTCCTTAGATAGAAAAGAAATTTAAATTGTAGTTTAGAGAGACTTGTCCACAATAACAGGGCAGTGCCTTTGTTGATAGATAGCTCACATTCCACAAGGCAGAGTCACACTCAGGCCTCTTGGGGATCAGGGCTATACTCTTTGATCCAGCTCCTTACATATTCTGGCACAAAGTGACCTGCAAAGTACTTGGTTTATTATTCCTTATATTTCTGTGCAGAATGATGCCACTGTAGGGCCACAAGTTTACAAGATTGAGTACTATTTATTAAAATACAGTGTGAAACGGCCTTCTCTGCAAGGCTAGTTTCCCAGCCTGCTCCCTTCCCTTTGAGCTACCCCCGGGGGCCACACTGTCTTCCTCACTAACCATCTGCCTTCCTGCTTTTGCTTTTCTTTCTTCAATGACAGTCATTTTCTCAATAAATTATAGTCCTTTTTGTTTTTTTATTCTCTCTCTCTCTCTCTCTCTCTCTCTCTCTCTCTCTCTCTCT
>LOEQ01001656.1:319674-332687 GCA_001685075.1 Bramus lutescens | reverse complement strand
TGATATCCAGTTATGCCAGCACCATTTATTAAATATGCTTTCTTTTTTCCATTTAATTTTTTTGCTTCTTTCTCAAAAATCAGGTGTTCGAAGGTGTGTGGGCAGATGGATCTCTTGAGGCTAGCCTGGTCTTCAAGTGAGTTCCAGGATAGTCAGGGCTGCTACACAGAGAAACTATCTTGTCTTAGGGGGGAAAAAAGAACCCATACTCTAGGGCCAGCAAGATGCCTTAGTGGGTGAATGTGCTGTCAGCAAGCCTGAGAAGCCTGAGACCAGTATGATGGAAGGAGGAGATCAACCCTCACAAGTTGTCCTATGACATTCACACATATACTGTAATGTACACACATGCCCCCCCATATGCTCGCACAAAATAAATATAATTTTAAAAGTAAGAATTCATACTCTTTTTTGGTTTTTCAAGACAGGGTTTCTCTGTGTAACAGCTCTCACTATCTTAGAACTCACTTTGTAGACCAGGCTGGCCTCGAACTCACAGAGATCTGCCTGTCTCTGCCTCTTGAGTGCTGGGATTAAAAGTGTGCCCCACCACCACCCGGCCACCATACTCTCTTTTAAAATTTATTTTTCCATTTATTTTTAATTTGAGGGGGTTGGAGAGAGAATTTCTTTGCAGCATTGAAACCTGTCCTGGCACTAGCTCTGTAGACCATGCTGACCTTGAACTCACAGGGATCCACCTGCCTCTGCTTCCTGAGTGCTGAGATAAAAGGTGTGTGCCACCACCGCCTGGTTTTAAATTTATTTTTATTTTATTTGCATGTATGTCTGTATGAGGGTGTCCGATCTTGGAGTTATAGAAAGTTGTTAGCTATCATGTGGGTGCTGGGAATTGAACTCTGGTCCTCTGGAAGAGTAATCAGAGCTCTTAACCACTGAGTCATTTCTCCAGCCCAAGAATCCATACTCTTAATATTTATAGCATGTGAGCATTCCCTTAGTGACTAAAGCAGAGTGTTCCCAAGCATCTCCAGTGCACAGCCCTTGTTGTAGAAATTCAAGCTGTAACAGGTGGTCCTTGCCAGCTTTGTTATCACCGTCAGGCTTTCAAAGTTCATTAGCTTTCCCCAGATCCTGATGCAGGCTTCATCACGGAGCCAGGCATGGTAGCATATTCTGTAGTCTCAGAATGGCAAATAGAAGTTATTACATGAAATATAAGATTATGCATTTGTGCAAGTTATTGGCAGACATTAGTAACTGGCTTTAAAGTATTTAATTATAAGAACGTTTAAAATAGTCTGTATTCTTTGGAAAATATGACTGTTTCATTTGATTATTTATATTTTATTTTTTAAGACAGGGTCTCACTATGGAACCCTGGCTTGCCTGGAATTCACTGTGTAGACAAGGCTGGTCTCCTGCCTGCCTCTGGCTCTGGAGTGCTGGGATTAAGGGTGTGCACAGCCACACATACACAGACACATACACTAAATAGGCCCTATGAAAGCGGCATTGAGTCTCTTGAGAGGATGGTGCCTGTACTCACCTGCCATACTTGCTCCTAATGGCCCCTCCGCTTCACCTTACCTCCTACCTCCTTGGGATGGTCAGACAAATACTCCCTGAAGGCCTCTTTCCCAGCAGTCACCCTCATCTCCTGTGGCTGCAGCTCCTCTAGACTGAAGTGGAAATCACTGCAACGAACCATTTAAGCCTTAGCTACCTTCTCATGTGTTTCCTTCATGTAAGAAGGAACACCCTCCAGGCAAAGCAGATCAGGCATGACTCCCAGTTAACATCTGTGAGTGTCTGTATGCATGTCTGTTTGCCCTATGTGTGCAGTGCCCACAGAGGCCAGAAGAGGGCATTGGAGCTCAGAGATTTGAGTTAGAGATGATTGTGAGCCGCCATGTAGGTGCAAGAGCAGCCAGTGCTCTTAACTGCTGAGCCGTGTCTCCAGTCCCAGTGTTTTATTTTTTAAATCTTATCTTTCCTCATATGTGTGGTGTGCCTTTAACAGAATGAATGTTTAGTAAATATTAATTGAACTCAGGACCTTGTCTTGCTAGATAGGAATTCCACCTGTGGCTAGCCTCTCTCCTCCTCTTGCTCAATGCTTTGCACTAAATGACACTGTCAGCTTGCCTTCTGTGACTCACTGTATCCTCTAGAGAGAAAAGACGGTTCAAGGAGACTCCAGTGACAGACACCTCCATACTGTTCTTAGTTCCTTACTTCCTCTTTGCATTTTGTCATTCATAGCCAGATACGTTAAGAGGAAAATTGGTCACCAAGAGGAAAAAATCAAATAAGTACTGTGCAAAGCAAAGTTAAACCATTGTGCATAAAAATAATAAGCCCTGAAATGGCTGTGGAGAAAAGCCAGTGTTGGTAACACACTCTTTTAAATTGTGTGCATTATCTCTTATTTTCAGAATGATAGTAGATAAATAGTTAAAAGGTCCAGAGCCTTAGTGCTTTTTCTATAGCTGAAGCTATTTAAAATTCTTCTCATGTTGCTGTTTGCCATCCAGATGGCTTTCTGGCCCCGGTTCAATTCCTAGATGTGAGGCTGTCGGTTACTCACTCGCTCCACTACACACTTGTGCAGTTTGGCTCTTGACTCATCCTCACAGCAGTTACATGTGGGTATCTTTGGCTACACAGTCTTTCCTGATTGCCATGGTACTTACAAGTAAGAACCAGAAGTCCTTGGATGATTCACTAACATTCACAAAAATATGCCCAGGAGCCTGATAGACACAACCAGTGGAGTAATAAACAGAAAGATGCCAGCTCTTAAGCAGTGAAACTTGTGGATCATTTCCTTCTATACTGGTCAAGATTTTTCTAGCCTTTTGGGGGTTGTTTTGGGTGTTGGGAACATGGGTTTTCTGTGTAGACCAGGCTGGGCTTGAACTCACAGAGATCCACCTGTATCTGCTTCCCTGAGTGCTGGGATTAAAGGTGAGCACCACCACTGCCTGGCTCTGCTTCTTAGTTAAACCATTTGGACTCTACTCATATCCTCCTTATCTTCTTCCATCTTCGAAGACCCATGTGATCCCTTGTGCCAGACAAAGTAGTGTCTGGCAGTAAGCTTCAGGGACCATGATGGCTAAACACTAGTAAGATGTGTTTTGTTGTTGCTGTTTTAAAGAACTACTTAAGCAAAACTGTCATAGATTGTGTTTATGTCTGGACTTGGGTCACTGTTGATTGTCTTTTACAAGCACCCCTGACCCTGCAGTGCATGCTAGCAGCTTCATGACCAGGGCGTTGCTGCTTTTGATTCTGTGCATTGGCTTATAGATTAACAACCTAAGTAAAAAGCCCTACTCTTGTTGCATGGCTTTCATTCACAAACAGAACAAAAAGCCATTGAGCACTTGTCCGTCAAATAAATGCTAAAGAAAGACCCACGTCACAAGGCATAATTTCTAGGATGTACACAGCAGCAGGAGTGGCCCTCCTGTACATGGTCACATGATATATTGCCCTTGTCATTGGAGGAAGAATTTTTTTAGTAGCCCATTCTATTTTTTTTTCTGAGCATTTTTATCACCTTATCTTGAGTTTTGAAATGTTGTATTTATGTAAATTGTATTTGTTTTGGTCAGGAGGAATGAAATTTTAAAGTATGCTCCTTCTTTTGATCTCCTTTTTTATAAACATTGTGTATGTGCCTGGGTGCTACATGGGGCCCGTGTGTAGATTCTCCCCACTTTTATGTGGGTTTAGGATCAAGCTCAGGTTGCCATGCTTGCACAGCATTGCTAAGCCATCTTGCTAGCTTGTAATTCTGAACTGATTTTGAATTGTTAATCCACTGCACTCTGCTACAGAGTGACACCCCAGTTCTTGATCCCAAAGGACTGGTTCAGCACAGTAATAAAGAGAAAATTCAAATCAATAAAAGAAATAAATCTCTGTGACAAATGAAGTCGAAATGTCATCGCTAAGACTCACAGCGTCCCATTAACAGTCTGACTGTTACCCAAGAGAAGTTAAATAATGACAGCTGAGAAACACTGCTCTAAATGCTTCCCCAATCAGGGATGATGACTGGATGATGATTGAGAGACACCACTGCTGCTTTCATCGCAGAATGAATGGCAGGTCTTGTTACTATTAGCTCATGGGTAAACTAACATTCTTTCCAGTGCTTTTTATATGCCAGGTGCTATTCCAGGTACCTTTTGGGGGGATATTCTTAAAAAATTTAATCCAGCTGGGTGGTGGCGGCACACACCTTTAATTCCAGAACTCAGGAGGCAGAGACAGGCGGCTTTCTGTGAGTGAAGCCAGCCTGCTCTACAGAATGAGTTCCAGGATAGGATCCAAAGCTACAGAGAGAAACTCTGTCTCAAAAACAAAAACAACAACAGTAAAACAAAAATTTAATCCAGTTAATTTTTTGTGATAGTCTGACTGCATTGTTAAGGCTGATCTAGAACCTTCTGTACAGACCTGGCTAGCCTCAACTCAAGAGTTCCTCCTGCTTCTGCCTCCTGAGTGCCAAAGGCCGGAGAGATTTAGCTACTTGCTTATTCAAAGTCATAACAGCTTAAGTATATAACAGCTAGTTTCCAAAAAACATGGAGATAAAACCAGATTATCCAAAAGATTCCTTGAGGGGAGGGGCTCATGCCTTACCATCTCTGAGCAGCTATTGACAGTTAATGGTTGCCAGGGGACAGGAAGTTGCCTTCTTCAGAAGTGGCCACAAGTTTGTTGCCCATGTTTCAGTCAACACCTTTCCAACCATGCTCATGCAAACAGCAGTAATTTAACTTAGTGGGTCACCAAAAAAATGTAACAAAGCTGGGCAGTGGTGGTATGTGCCTTTAATCCCAGCACTCAGGAGGCAGAGGCAGGTGGATCTCTGATCTACAGAGAGAGTTCCAGAACAGCTACGGCTACACAGAGAAACCCTGTCTCAAAAACAACAGCAACAAAGACAAACAAAAAGCACCCCCATAACAGAAAGCTATGAAGACAGCCTTGCTGGGAAGATGGGTTCATTAGGCGAGTGTCACCTGAAGGGAGGGTAGAGTGACCAAACTGTAGTATCACACAGAAAAAAGACAGCTCTTGTGTTTAAGTAAAAATTATATGTGGATCTGGTTCAGTATTAGTGAGCTTTTAAAAAAGATTTATTTATATACTTTATGTATATGGGTGTTTTGTCTATTTGTACATTTGCACATTAGAAGGTATCACATTCCTTGGGACTACAGTTATAGATGATTGTGAGTCACCCTGTGGGTGCTGGGAATTTAACTTAAGACCTTTGGAATTGCAGACAGTGCATTTAACTGCTGAGCCATCCCTTCAGCCCCGTATTAGTAAGTTTTATACCACATTAAAAAATGATAATCAGCCAGCATGGTGGCATGTGCCTTTAATCTTCAGAGGCAGAGGCAGGTACAGGCGGCTCTCTATGAGTTAGAGGCCAGTCTGCTTTACATATTGAGTTCCAGAACAGCCAGGGCTCTGTAGAGACTCTGTCTCAAAACAAAAGTGATAAGTATAGGATTAAAAAGTCAAATATATATTTAATGAGTTGTGTAAAATTAGACTTTGAACTTCATAATAAGTTTACCTTTTGTTTTACATTTTGCATATGTTCACTTGAAGAAATTAAAAGTTATTTTAGAGAACTCTCTTCTATAGAATCACAGCGATTCAAGTAAAATGATTTTAAAGTGAAGCCTTTAAGTCTGGTGTGGCAGTTCTATGTAATCTCTCTGTGGTTTTGCTACAGAGGCAGGGAGATTGCAGCAAGTCTGAGGCTAGGGCAGGTTACAAAGTGAAAATTCATTCACCAAACAACAAACCTGCTAAGTTTTTACAAGGCTGATTACTTTGGTGAGTGGGGTAGGCAGTGGAATGGGGGTAAGCCCTAGTTTCATGCCGTCCAATGAGTTACCTCTGAAGGAAGCTGGAGGCTGCAGTGGCAAACGTAGCCTTTGCTGCCTGGTATGGCGCCTTTCAGTGTCTGGAGAGTAGGGCTCCGAGAGAGGCATCCAAATCAACAGGACAGAATCTAGTTGGCAAAGGAAGGCAGGAAACCTTGGACCCCCCAGGGCTACGTGTAAAAACCAGTATGCTCAAGGGAGAGACCCAGTCTCCAGACCTATGCAGAGCTGTGGGACTCTCACCATTTCCTTCTTGTGCTGGCCTTCTAGTGTTTCCATTCTCAGGGCTGCCTTTCTCTGTTAGAGACTTTTTCTGTTACTCCTGGGCCAGCTTTTTCCCAGGACACAGAACCTGGAAGGCTGAGTGGGTGTCCTCTGTACTCAAGTCACACATGAAACAGTAGTAGATGCTTGCCTTTCTTCTCGCTTTATCATGGAAACAGGAAATAATGTTCCTGAATTTTCTTTTCATTCTCTCTCAAAGTTTGTTCTGTTATTTTTCAGAGTGTTTGCTTGTGCTTGTTCTGTCATGTCAGAAGTGTGTGCTGGTCTCCCCTTGTCTCCTGACTTACAGACGTTAGTGACTTTCCTGGCATGTCACTGGGAAGTGGAGATCTTTCAACTCTTCCACTTCCTCCAGTGGGCAGATGGCAGCTTGTGTGCTGTAACTACTGTCTAAAAGCTCAGTGGGACTAGTTGTTCCTGCTGTGTTCTGCATACTTAGAGCATCCCTGAAAAGTTGTTTTCATACTTTAAAAATGTTTCTTGTTTTCAGTGTTTGATCATATGCCTTCACAAACTGAAGACCCTGAAGACTTGGTTGCCCTGTGAGAACATTTCCTTTAAAGGAGACAAGGGAAACATGGGCTAATTGCTTTGAAACTAAAACAATGCCCTCCTGCTCCTGCTTCTGTCTTCCTGAATAGGGATGTCTCTTGGGTGTTAGTTTCTTAACTTTAAAACGAGGAGAGTCTGTCGATCCTAAGACACCTCCCAGCCCAGAGCTCCTAGACTGGACTCCGCATGTGTTGCTCTCTGTGAAATAAGGATGGCAAGGAAGGCAAAGAAGAATCAAACACTTTACTTTCAATTTAGATGCAGCAACAGGAGGTGCAGTGCTGGGGCTTGAAGTCAGAACTTCAAGCATGCTAGGCAAGTCCTCCACCAGTACACTACACTGAACACTAGTAATTTTATTTTCCTAAAAGTATTTCTTTTTCCTTTTTGGAGGGTGGAGTGCTCTTTTTGAGACAAGGTCTTTATCACGCAGCTATGGCTGTCCGGGAACTTGCTCTCTAGACCAGGATGGCCTCAGCTCACAGAGATCTGCCTGCCTCTGCCTCCTGAGTGCTGGGATTAAGGCTGACATGCCCTGTTTTAAAAACTCTTTCCTCCCTTCCTCCCTCCATCCCTCCCTCCTTCCCTCCATCCCCCCTTCCTTAATTCTTTCTTCCTTTCGTTTTTGTTTTACATGGTTTCTCTGTGTAGCCCTGAGGCATATATATGCCTGTTTTCTGCCTCCTAAGTGGTAGGAGTAAAGGTTTGTACCACCACATCCAATTTAAAAGTATTTCTAATAGGAACAAGCATGGTGGTGTATGCCTGTAACTCCAGGATTTGGAAGGTAGACCAAGAGATACTGACATTCTAGGCTATTCTGGGTCACATGAGGCTCTGTCTATTAAATAATAAGATCATTATTTGTATTGGGGAAATACAGTATGTGTAGTGCTTGCTTATAATATTCAAAGCTCTGGGTTTCATCACTAGCATTTGGAAAAATAAAATTCTGGGCATGGTGATAACAAATTTGGGAAATCGAGTAGGAGGAGTGTTGTGAGTTCAAGGGCCAGCCTAGGCTAATATAGTGCAAGATCCTGGCCTCCCCCACTAACTCCTTAAACCAAGCCAAGTCTCTATAAACCAGGAGGTGATGGCACACATTTGTTATCTAGTTCTATGGTAGGCAGAACAGTCTCCAGTTTGAGGCTAGCCTGGGCTATATAGGGAGTATATAGTAAAACCCCCAAGCCAAAACCCAAGGAAACCTCTATGGAATCGTGTTGCTCTATTAGTATTTGTCGAGAGTCTGTTAGATGTGTTCATAAACACATGCCACACAGCTAAGGTCTTTTAATCTGAATCATTGGAATATATATATATGTTTGTCTGTGTAAATTCTGAATAGTGATGACTGAAAGTGAATTTAAATAGTTGATTTCTAGTGACTTTCTTTTTTTAGTTTAAGTTTTTATTTTTAAATATGTGTCTGTGTGGGTATGTGTGCATAATATTGGATGCCTGAGGAAGGTAGAAGTGTTGGGTCCCCTGGAGTTCCATCTACTTAACCTGGGTATTAGGAATTGAACTTGAGTCCTCTATAAGAGCAGCAAAAAGGATCAACCTCTGAGTCATCTCTTTGGCCCTGTTTCTTTGTTAATTTTACTTTTTAAAAACCAGGTCCCCCTGTGTAGCCCAGGCTGTCCTTAAAGTCAATATAGTGGTATTACAGACATGAGCCACCATGCCTGCCTTTCTCTGGCTATTTTATTATTTAAAATTTTTTTGAAGTCATATTTACATGTGTGTATGTACCCTAGAGGAAGTCCACTTGTGGGAATTGGTTCTCTTCTTTCCATGTAGGTCCTGGTGCTGAGCCAGCTCTCTAATCTCCCCTTTGCTTTTATAAATACCACATTTAGGAGTCTGAAGAGATGGCTCAATGGTTAAGAGCACTAACTGCTCTTCAAGAGGACCCAGGTTCAGTTCCCCCAGCACAGAACTGGATGGCTCACAACTCCTATAACTCTAGCTCCAGATCTTATGCCTTTGGCCTCCATGGGTACCTTTATCCACATTCACATAACCCCCATACTTAAAATAAGAAAAAAACCCCACATTTATTTGGCCAAATTATATTATTGTCTCTAATGAAATTAAGAACTATTTGTAGGGCTGCTCAGAGGTTTAAACCATTTGCTGCACGTGCAGAAGGCCTGAGTTTAGTTTCCAGCACCCAGTCTGAAGAGCTCAAAATCATCTGTAACTCCAGCTCCAGGGCACCCCCTGACCTCCGTCAGCACTAGGCATGTACATGGTACACACACATGCAGATACACATAAACATAAAAAAAGAACTAGTTATAGATTGATGGTTTTCCGTTTTCTTTCTGAGAATCTTGTTGTGCTTCACATTCAAGCCTTCTAACTCCTGTCTCAACTGATGTTCCTGCCTCAACATTCCAAATAGCTTAGGGCTCTAAGTGTCTTCTAACATGCCTACATTGTTGTGTCTTAAGTAACAATTAGCTAACGGTTATTTTTTCCATTTTCCTTGATGTCCAGGGCCCTGAGGTTATGAGTGTGCTTCAGCTCTATAATGCCTCCTGCTATGGCAGACATCCTTGACATCTGGGCAGTGGATTCACAGATCGCATCTGATGGCGCCATATCTGTGGATTTCCTTCTGCCCACTGGGATTTATATCCAGCTGGAAGTACCTCGGGAAGCTACCATTTCTTCTATTAAACAGGTATGTTTATAGTTAGGATTTCCAAGACTTAGCCTACTTTCTGTGTAACTTAGTGAAAATCATATGGTAAAGCTGAGAGACATTTAAATTTCAGACCATTGCATTTAAATTTTTTTGATATGTCTTATTTTGTCATGTATAAACATGTCTATCCTCCCACCTTTGCTTTTGATCCATATGTGATAGCTGTGTTAAGAAAGATTGACACTTGTCATGGTGATGTGCTGTAATCTCAGCCCTTTGTTGGGGGTGGTGGGTGATGGAAGCAGGATGGGGCATTCCAGGCCACCCAAGGTCATTCTGGGCTACCTAGTAGACACTGCTGTGGAAGGGCAAGAAAGATGAATGCGTTCTGCTGTTATTCCTGATTTTTGAGCTAGTCACACCTTTTTCTTCTATGTGATGTTTTGGTTGTCCCCGCCCCCCCCCTTTGTCATGAGCCTGGAGAAGAGTTTCCACTAAAAATCAACAGATGCATGAAATCCATTTTCCTTTCCTTTTTTTTTTCTTTTTCTTTTTTTGTCAACAGAGTCTTTCTTACTCTGGCCCCTTACTGGCCTAGACCTTGTAGCTGAGTTCCTGCCTCAGCCTCCCAAGTGCTCATGTCAGTGGTGAGGGCACAGACACAATTCCCCACTCTGTTGCATGAAGTAACCCAAGGAGTTTCCAATATTTAATAAAAAAAATGTGTATGCCTGCATGTATGTCTGTGCATTGTGTGTGTTAATAAAGACTTTGTGTGGGGGTTGCTTTAAGATAGGGCGTCACTCACAATTGTAGCCTTGGCTGGCCTGGAGCTTGCTATGTAGAAGAGTAGACTGACTTTGAATGCCACAGAAATCTTCGTGCTTCGGTTTCCCAAGTGCTGGGATCAAAGGCATGTGCTTGGCAAAGATGCTTTTGGGCTTCTTTTTGGTTTTTCAAGACAGGATTTCTCTGTGTATCCCTGGCTGTCTTGGAACTCACTCTGTAGACCAGGCTGGCCTTGAATTCAGAGAGATCTACCTGACTCTGCCTCCTGAGTGAGAGGTGGGATTAAAGGTGTGTACTACCACCCAGCTGCTTGTGGGCTTCTTGAAGATAAGAATAAGAAAACTGTTAAATGTTATTTTTAACAGCAGTCACATATACTGTTTAGGGCTTGGAGGGCTCTTTCTTTTAATGGTTGCTAATGGATCTAAATAAGATCACCAGATGGATCCTGGGGGAGGCAGCAGCACGAGAGTTGATAAGGGAAAGTCTAGATCCTAGGGATGCAGGAAGCTAGCATATCTTAACTGTAAACACAGTTAACAGTTGTTTGAAATTCTAGGAAATATCTGGGGAGAGGTGTGAGGCCCTGCCCAAGATCATGTACTATGGATCCTAAAGCCTGGTTCTTTGCCAGTCTGCAACAAAACACTTACAACCTTTACAGCAAGCTTTGCTGAGTGTCCTGAGTTCTTTGTCGGCAGTGTTTATTGATTTATTTTTACAAAGGTTTGTATGTATGTGTTCAACTGTGTGTGTAACTGTGTGTGTAGCTGTGTGTGCGTGTCCCACTGTGCACGCATGGAGGTCACAGAACAACTTGCAGAAGTTGCCTTTTGTCTTGTGGGTTCTGGTCATCCGAATTGGCATCAAGGGCCTTTATCCATTGAGCCACCTTGCCTACTTTCTACAGCACATTTTTTTCTAGGGCAATAAAAGTTCATATTTATTGTTTATATCTATTCTGGTTGATTTTTGCCAACTTGATATAAGCATAGATACATATAGGAAAAGGGAATTTTAATTGGAAATAAATGTCTGAATAAAATTTCTCTCTACAGTGCATTTACTACAAGACTAAGCATGAGGGAAATCCACCAGGAACTACGTCTAAAACACAGATGTTTGGAAAACAGTCTCATTAAATTATGTGGTTCAACTTTGACTAAATTGAAAGTTACATAATAACATCAGAAAAGTTGTGAAATATATTTTATAATAATTGATGCATGAGAATTTTGTAGTATTTTTTTAAAATTTTTATATGCATTGGTGTTTTGCTTGCATGTATGTCTGCATGAGGGAGTCAGATCCCCTGGAACCAGAGTTGCAGATGATTGTGAGCTGCCATGTGGGTGCTGAGAATTGAACCTGGGCCCTCTGGAAGAGCAACCAATGCTCTTAACCACTGAGCCATCTCTCCAGCCCCTGAAACCTGAGAATTCTAAAACTGTAATTTCTGAAGTAAAAAGAAAATACAGAATGTAGCTACTGCATCATGGCTGAGAGTTTCTATTTATTTGTCTTTTTTTGTTTTGAGTCAGTATCTTTCTTATATAGTTCTTGTTCTCAAACTCACAGAGATCCCCCAGTCTCCACCCCCTAGTACTGGCATTAAAGGCATGCGCTACTATGCCTGGCCTTTTGACTGTTTTAGTCCCTGTAGCCCAGGCTGGTCTCTTACTGTGTAGTTGAGGATGACCTTGAACTGTTGCCCCTGTCTCCACAGGTGTCTGCAACCACACCAGTTTTTTTTTCTTTTTCTTTTTTGCAGTTGCCAGTGACAAGTCAGACATCTAACCTTGCCTGGCATTTGGCTTAACCATTGATACTTTCCATTTTTTAAAATTACGAACTATATATGATAATTAAGCTTTGCAATGTAGACATTTTTAGAGTTTTTTTATAGCTCAGGCTGGCATTGAACTTGTATAGTGGAGGATAACCTTGAACTCCTGATCCTCCTGAATTCAAGTGCTGGGATTATAGGTCAATTTAACCATCATACTCTGTTCAGTTTTGTTTTTTGATTCAAAGTTATTTTTAGGAATTTTAAATATCATTGGTTCTTCATGAGAAGTTTCTTTGCATATTTTATGTTCTGTGTTCTTACATAGGAATTTCCTATGTAACTAATTCCCTACATAACTATATAACTAATAATATATAACTGATATAACCAATATATAACTAATAATTCACTATATAACTAATCTACTTTAATTTGCTGTTTTCTATGGTCAGGAGAATGATCTACAGTAGCTATATTTTTGGTTTTGATTGAATTAACTATATTAAGTATATAGCAAACAAAGGTAAAAGAACAAATAGCAAGTAGCAGATAGCAAAACATCAACAAATCAGGGCAAACGAACATCCAGCAGGAACCAGTAGAGGATGAGCTTCCTCATGGATGAGCTGCCCATGGTTGAATTTCGACTCT
Source organism: Bramus lutescens (assembly GCA_001685075.1). NCBI lineage: Eukaryota > Metazoa > Chordata > Mammalia > Rodentia > Cricetidae > Bramus > Bramus lutescens. Next base: position 320,077 of record LOEQ01001656.1, on the reverse strand, counting down.
ATTTTTGCTGCAGCCACCTCAAGGGTAGGAATGGTTCATCTTCTAGCTGTTCTGAAGAACACAGTGTTTTTCACTCTTGGGCTGTTTTGTTCTTCTCTGCCATCTTTGTCACTGAGTTAGGTGACCCCTATACCATCCTGGGCAAGGGCTCTAGAAGGTACAGTTGAGAACAGATTTGGGTCTGAAATAGGGAAGGGAACAACCTAGCTTCCAGAGCCAGCACATATCAACTTACCAATACACTGTATACAACATTTGTTTAAAAAAGGAAAGATAAGGAAAACTAACAAACAAGCCTTGCCATTTATGGTTCATGTCTGTAATAATCAGGGACTTGGGAGGATGAAATAGATTACTGTAAACTGAGACCCATCTAGTCTCTCTCTCTCTCTCTCTCTCTCTC
>LOEQ01001656.1:307590-319405 GCA_001685075.1 Bramus lutescens | reverse complement strand
TCCCTCTCTCCCCTTCTCTCCCTCTCCCTCCCTCTCCCCCTCCCCCTCTGTGTGTTTCTATGACAGCCTGAGCTACAATTTGAGACCCTCTCCACATATAAACTTATACTCCCTCCTCCCCAAAATGAGAACCATTGATCTATATGACACAAATTTCCAAGTCAGTTTTGTTTTTGTTTGTTTGTTTGTCATCCCCTCTGGCCCCCGCGTTTTGTTTTTCGAGACAGGGTTTCTCTGTGCAACTTTTGGAGCCAGCCCTGTCAGTCTGGCCTTGAAATCAGAGATCTACCTACCTCTGCCTCTGAGTACTGGGATTAAAGGCCTGTGCCGCCACCGCCTGCTTCAAGTCAGGTTTTTATTTTTGTTTTTGTTAGCTTATTATAATCTGTAATTCAACTGACAGGTCCTTACTGCTAAACATAGAGCTTCTCTGAATTTTGACTTTTCCCAAATACTTACAAGTATCTTGCCTGCATGAATGTCTGTTTGAAGTATCTGCAAAGGCCAGAAGAGGGCGTCAGATCTCCTGGGACTGGAGTTTCAGGTGGTTGTGAGTTGTAGTGAGGGTGCTGGTGCTTGAGCCCAGGTCCTAAAAGAACAGCTGGTTCCACCCCTGCCCCTCTAACACACACATATACACACAACCCCTCAGGGTTTCTCTAGTACTGACTGTCCTGGAACTCACTCTGAAGACCAGGCTGGCCTGGAACTCACAGAGATCCACCTGTCTGCCTTCTAAGTGCTGGGGTTAAAGATGTGGTCCACCACTGACCTCAGGAGGTCTTTTCAGTTGCTGAGTCATCTCTAGCCCCATGAGTTTTGACTTTTGCAAACAGGTAATGGTCATCCTTGTGTATGTATCTTTGTATATAAGTGCCAGTGTTCCAGATCACGTCTTACTATTTTTTCCTGCAGATGTTATGGAAGCAAGTTCACAATTACCCAATGTTTAACCTCCTTATGGACATTGACTCCTACATGTTTGCATGTGTGAATCAAACTGCTGTGTACGAGGAACTTGAAGATGAAACTCGAAGACTTTGTGATGTCAGACCTTTTCTTCCTGTTCTAAAACTAGTGACAAGAAGTTGTGACCCAGCAGAAAAATTGGACTCAAAAATTGGAGTCCTTATAGGAAAAGGTAATGTAAAAGGTTTCTATATGAATTCTCAGCTTTATCTTTGTTCTGCTGTGGAAGTATATTCTAAGATTTTATTTTCAGCATTTTGTCCATGGACTAATATTGGTATGTTCAGGGTTTGGGACTAAGGTCTGTGAGAACTGAAGTTTGAATGTTTAGACACATCTCTAACAATGTTATATTGCTGCAGCACCCAAGGGCTTGCATTCTGTATGTCTTTTTCTTTCCTGTTGATATATTTTTATTTTACAAAAGTGTTAATCTTCAATTACTGGGAAAGATATAATTGTTTCTTTATCTCAGATAATTTGAGAAACTCTCCAGTCCATGGTCTGCTATAATGGCCCAGATCGTAGACCTGGCGAGGACTTAAATTGTTTTTCACTAAAGTGACAATGCGCACCTTTAGTTCCAGCACTCTTTGAGGCTGGACTGGCCTACAGAACACAGTACAGGTCTGCTAGGGATGCATAGTGAATCCCTGCCTCAGGCAGGCAGGTTGAAATCAACATCCTTCTACCTCAGCCTTGCGGATGCAGATATTGGACCCACTACCTTGTGTGCACTGCCCTTCTTGGTCGAGAAACTTTCCTAATAAGTGATTTTTATTTTACTTTTTTACAAACTACCTATAATCCCCTCATAATATGAATTTATTTCAGATATAATTGTTTACTAACTAAGACCATAAGTTGATCAATATTTCTATAAATTTTTCATGTTTGTCGCAAATTTTAAAACCTTTACTGGTTATTTTTAATTAGAAGTTATCTTTGTATCAAATAAAGATACATCCATAGTTCCTTAAATTATTTCTAGGTGCTGGAGATGTAGCTCATATGGTAGAGGTTTGCCTAGGATTCATGAATCCTTAGACCCCATTCAAGCAAACAAACAATAATGATCAGTGTGATTGTGCTGGAATGGTCAGGGGTTCAGAGTCATCCTCAGCTACATGGCAAGTTGGAAGCTAGCCAAGGGTTACACAAGACCCTGTCTTAAAAAAGAAAAATTCTGGAGAAAGTTAAGAACATAGAGGAATTAATCCTCTCTTGCTATAGAAATCATAGCAGAGAAGATTTAATGTCTGTCAATACTTTAAAGAAAGTGCTGATCCGATTTAGGAACTACACGGGGTTACCGAGGATAGGGCCTTGAAGATTAATCCCAAATCAGAAAGTCCCTTGGAGCTTTCTGGATTTGGCTACCTGCTTTGACAAGATGTACTATAGTAGCATAGTAAGTTAGCTTTTCTTTGGGGGGAAATAGTAAGGCACTTACCTAGCACCCCAATTTTTTTATTACATTTATTTATTCATATGAGTGATTGCTTAACACTGTACGCATGCAGCATACATGTGATTGAACTTGGGTCTTCAGCCTTGATGGTCCACATCTTTACCCACTAAGATATACTGTAGACCCAAACTTAGATTTAGATCTGCATTAACTAACCACCACTACCTACCTAAGCTCACCAAATTTAGGAAATACAAATATTACATGGGATATACTTGCTAAAGCATGTCTTCAGGATTTATCTATGGTGCAATTGAGCTGAGTGCTGTCTTCTCATCTGGCAGCCTTTATCCTCCTACAGCACAGGGGTCTGATATAAAGCAATCGATGCTATATTTTATTTCATGCAGTATCTTGTGGCTTATTGTCTGTGTTTTGTGTAATGTACTCTGCTGGTTGACCAAGATATAAACAGTGTATGGCACAGATTAAGTAGTTTATATGCTCTTAGCTGTTCTATGAATTTTGCATTTTAGCAGATCTGGCAATTCTTTAGGCTCCTATGCTGAAAGGTAGTTTTTATGTAGGAAGTCTGTGCTTTAGAACAAGCCTTTTAATACCTAAGGAGTTGGTGTCTGCAGTTGCTGCTTTGTCCATACTGACTGTATCTAGGGCTGGTGAGGTCATGCCTCCTGAGAAAACAATAAACAATTACTTCAGTTTAACTTCAGGAACAAGGTTGCTGCCTCCTCTGTCCAAAGAAAACAATACAACTTTTAGGGCAGAACTGCCCTGAGCAGGCTAAAAATACCGTTTCCTCTAGGGTGATGTGCTTGACATTTTCTTTACGGTTTATTCTAAATAATTGTTTACGAAGCTGCTGTTTGCGCTCTGACTGCCCCCTCCCGTGAAAGTGCATGTTCTCCTGCTTTGTTTTCTACAGCACCCTGTAAAATGGAGTCACAGTCAGTTGGGTTTTATCGGCAGCCTGAAGAGAATGTTTGAGCTGGGTCTGGTTTCAGAGGTTTGTAATTGCAGATGCCTGAGAGACCAGGGAAGGAAGATCACAAACTCAAGCCTTAAGGCTGCCTTGCAAGTCTCAGAGTAAACTATTTCAGAAGAGAGCTGTGAATGTAGCCCAATGGCGGACCGCTGGCTTGAGATGTGACAGGCGCTGGGTTCATTCCCCAGCTTCATCACCACACAGCAACCCTCCCCTAACCAGGTTTTGGGGATTTGTTTAGTTTGAGACTGGGTTAGGTATCTTGCCCAGGCTGGTCTCCAACTCTTGGCTTGATTGAGCTGCCATCTCTGCACTTAACCAGTGCTGACCGAGACTGCTTACTTGCCAGCTTGCCTGGCAGTATGTAGGAGTTTAATAATATTTTTAGTGTGACCAAACTGTTTTCTCATACTTTTTGATTGTAATATTTATCTATGCATCATACACTGTTTTCTATCATTTTTGTAGGAGAAGGTATATCGAAAATTAAGTTTAAACTTATTACTTAGCCTAAGTTATTAATGGCATTTGCTTTTCCTGTCAGTGGTAGTCTGCCAATTAACCCCAATGCCTGATGAGTGCTAAGCAGGCTCATTTCTGAGGCATTCTCCAGCCCCAAACTTTTATTTATTTTTTTAATATTTAAAGTTTTTATACATTAATTGTATTTTACTGAAAGGAGATTTTTTCGTACAATATATTCTTATTCTCCCCCTTCCCAAGTCCCCCCCACTTCCCCTCCCATCCAAAGCTGCCCCCTTTCTGTCTTGTTAGAAAACAAAAAGGCGTCTAAAGGATAATGATAAAATGTACAATAAAAATCAAAGCAAACCAATTGGAATAGGATAAGACAAACAGAAGGAAAAGAGCCAAAGAAAAAGCACAAGCAACACATAAAAATGCAGAGACACATGCTTCCACCCACAGGAATCCCATAAAATATACACAAAGGGCTTGTAAGGCTTTAAAAAGAAAAAGGGCCCTGACACAGCAAAGAACCTCCAAAGATAAAGATGCCTTGAGTTTGTTTTGTGTTGGCCATTTACTGCTGGGCATGGGGCCTACCCTTAATAGTTTGTTTCCCCAGTGAGACTCCCTTGTGGAAAACTATTTTTTTTTTTTGAGACAGGATTTCTCTGTGTAGCTTTGGAGCCTGTCCTGAAACTTGCTCTGTAGACCAGACTGGCCTTGAATTCACAAAGATCCGCCTGCCTCTGCGGGGAATAAAGGCGTGTACTACCACTGCCTGGTGTAGAAAATTAATTTTTTTCATTTACAAGTAGTTAGCAGTTGGAAATAGCTCTTGGTTAGGGATGGGGGCATATGTCCACTTCTTCTTTTAGTTCTCGGATCCCATTTGGTGTATTCCCGAGCAAGCCGTGTGCATGCTGCCTCAGTCTCTGTGAGTTCTTACGTGCGTTGGTCCTGCTGTGCTTAGAAGGCTTTTTTTCCTTGGTGTCCTCCAACCTCTTTGGCTTTTACAATCTTTCCACCTCTGCTAGCTGCAGGTCTCTCAGAGCCCTGAGGGGAGGGATTTGATGAAGGGATCCTGTGTAGGACCGAGTGTTCCAAAGTCTCTCACTATCTGCACATTGTCTGGCTGTGGGTCTCTGTATTTGTTCCCATCTGCTGCAGGAGGAAGCTTCTCTGATGACGGCTGGACGAGGCACGGATCTATGAGAAGAACAGAATATAATTAGGAGTCAGTGCTACATTCCTTTAGTAGAACAGTAGTATTTGGTTTTCCTCTAAGTCCTTGGACTGTCTCGTCTCAGGTTCTTGGTCACCCAGGCATTGTCGGGTTTGGGATCAATTTCTTGGTGCCTTAATTCAAATCAGATATTAGTTGGTTATCTCACAAGCTTTGTGCTATCATTGCCCTAGCTTGTTGTGCAAACTGGTCACAATTATAGATTGAAGGGCTTGTAGCTGAGTTGGTGCTTGCCCTTCTGCTTTGGTAAGCATGCAGAGTACCCTCTGATGGCAAGAACACCAGCCATAGTAGCTTTATTTTTAAGATAGACTTGCTATACCACTCAGGCTGACCTGGAGCCTGCTTATGTGGACCCTACTGCCTTTAATTGGAGATAGTCCTACCTTTACCTTCTGAATTCCTCAGATTACAGACATTTGCCTCCTCCCCATTTCAATATAATAATAGTGATGATAATAATAATAATTTTTAAAAAGACAGTCTCACTATGTTCTTCTGGCCAGAGTAACCTGGAATTTACTATGTAACACACACTGGGTGGTCTTGAACTCAGAAATTCACCTGCTTTTGCCTCATGAGTATGCCACTATGCTGATTTTTAAAACATTAAGTTTTTATTGTATTATAAGTGTGTGGACTCAAGAGTGCACGGTGCACATGTGGAGTGAGAGGACAGCTTTCCAGTTGCTTCTCTCCTTCCTCCGAGTTCCAGGGTTGAACTTTAACATGCATTATGTGCTGCGAGTTCTTCCACCCACTCAACCACCTCACTTGTTCCAAAATTTAATAAAAATAGTTTTTGCATTTTTTATGTGTGTGTTTGTTTGTGCAAGAACAAGTTGTGGGGATCCATTCTCTCCTTTCACCACCTGGGTTCTAGGAATCAAATTCAGGCCACCAGCTTTGGCAGCAAGCATCTTTACTTGTCAAGTCACCTCGCTGGCCCCCAAATTTTATTTTTGAAAGATGTTTATAGTGTTCTCAAAATTCATGAGACATTACTTTCATGAACAGTATACGTAGGCCAGGTGTGGTGGTGCACATGTTTAATCCTAGCACTGGGAGGCAGAGGCATGGAAGGAAGATCTCTGAGTTTAAGCTTAGCCTGGTCTACATAGCAAGTTCCAAAACAGTCAGGACTACATAGAGAGACCCTGTCTCAACAAACAAAATAAACAACAGCAGCAACAAAATGCTGAGCAAATGCTTGTAATCTCAGCACTCAGGAGGCAGAGGCAAGAAGATCATGGGGTTTGCTGGCTACCCAGTCTAGCCAAATCAGTGAGCTCCAGAGCAGTGACAGATTCTGTCTCAAAGGAAGGTGGAGGATGTTGCTGAGAACAACACCTGAAATTGTCCACTGACCCCCCACATGCATGTATGAACACATATGTGCTAAATCCACACATATATACGATAAAAAAGACATTATTGCCAGATCAGTAGTGACTTCCATTCTTCAATGTGTGTTGAATCTTTATACTTGGAGCTGCAGCCATGCTGTGTGGAACTCACTGTGAGAAGTAATGGATCAGTAAGCAGACAAGTAGAATGTAGTAAATACCCTGCCAAGTCACAAGGTCTTGTCTACGTGTACTGGGGAGTTGAGGAAGGCTGTTTGGAGAGTGTAATTCTGAACAGGCATCCGTGCTGATGAGGAATTTTGCAGGTGGAGGGGGTTGTAGGAAAGCCCAGCAAAAGGGAATGGAACTTGAAGATGGCCTTCTCGAGTAATAACAAGAACTGATAATGGTCATGAAAGAGGCCACAAAGATATGTAGCAAAGACTGTGTAGCTACACAGTAGCTCAGAGCAGGGAAAATCACCCAGAAAAGTTCTGCTGCTAAGCTCTTGAGAACCCCTCCTCCTGCTACTTCCTTTTCATGTGTCATTAGAACAAAGGACTAAGCAGATGCAGCCTCTCCTTCGTGAGCAGCCCACTGCTTTACAGTGAACTGTTTCTGTTCCTCAGAGTAGCACGCTTGTCTCATGAAGTTGACTTTGTGACAGACTATCAAGAATATGTTCAAAACAATAGTCCTACCATTACCTTCTCAGATCTAGTGAAATGTTTGAACTTGAAAATATGAAAGACACTGAATCTGCTATGATGCCTTAAATTCCATTTGTAGTTTTAGTGGAACAAATGAACCTAGGATATTTATCGGTGTGGAAGGATTCATTTTATCTTGGTTGAGCTGGATTTTTTTTTCCCTGATAATTCAAGAGAATAGGCAAAAGTTAAACATTCACACAAAACCTTTCCAAATAGGGCAGTGACATTCTGGAGGCCCATTTGCTGAAAGCTGAGGACTAGAGTACTGTCTTAGTACCATGGAGCTCATTCTGTGAACATTCTCTGTGTCCAGTTAGTGTCTTGGACCCTTATCTCATTTCTTTTCCCTGGGAAATTAAATTTAAAAAGTTTTATTTTTATTCTAATATGTGTTTGTGTTTGGGTGTGTGCATGAGAGTGTGGTGCCAGTGGAGGCTAAGAGAGGGTGTCAGGTTCTCTGGAGCTAGAGTTATATGTAGTTGTGAGCCCCCGTCAAGTAGGCGCAGTGTGCAGGCTTGGCCTCTGCAAGACCAGCCTTTGGCAGTTGAGCCAGTCCCATTCTGGGAAATTTTTATTGAAAGAATTTACATGGGAAGTAACATGATCAGGTTTGCATTTAAAAAAGCTTGTTCAGACTGTAAGATTGGAGAGGTTAGACCTTCAAGTGGAAGGCGGCGAGGCTGTTTACTGAGTAAAGGCACCAGCTACTAAGCCGCACAACCTAAGGTTGATTCCTGGTACCCCCATGGCAGAAGGAGAAAGTGACTCCCACAGCTGTCTTCTGATGTGCATGTGTGCATCCATGTGTTTTTACATGTGTGCATCTGTGTGTGTCTTTAACCAAACACATAAATGTACGTAAGTTTTTAAAAGGCTTCAAAGTAAGGAATCTGTGAAAAAGTTGTGATAGTCACCTGAAGGAGAGGTGCTGAGGGCTAGGATTAGGCTCCTGGCTGTAGAAACTGAGGCAGGTAGGCAATTTAGACATTTAAAGATATTTTAGAGCTGGGTATGGTGGTGCATCCAGCAGTTTGAGCAGTCGGGCCAAGCCATGAGGATTGTCTGGAATTTGAACTTGAGAGCAGCCTGGCCATTTGGTAAAATTCTGTCTCAAGTATTCCCCCAAGCCCCCAAGCCCCACAAAAAGAGATGGATTAGACGTAGTTCGTAGTAAAGATTTTGTTCCTGGGAACTCATTTGTTTCCTCCCTGTAGTACCTATCTATTATTCATCAGCAGAAGAATGTTAACAGTGAACTCTAAAATTCTCATTGTAGGAGACATGATATTATCACCTATAGAGTTCATGATCAAGAACCATGTAAAGGTCACCCCCCTTAATTATTCATTAATATTTTGTGTTGTGACATATTTATAACTATCCTGGGACAAATGTGGTTGGTAAGATATGACTTCTGGGAGTCCAAATGTTTCTACTATAATTGCAGGTCTTTCACAGCTAATTTATAATAATGTGTTTTTTTGAACAGTGTATGACTATCCAGGACAATCTTTTATCATGTGGTTTTCAATTGTGTATTATGAATTTCATTTTTTACTATATATGTATGTACTTTTATGTGTTTACTTTGCGACCCTGGCTGTTCTGAAACTTATAGCAGCTCTTCTGCCTCCACCTCCAAATTCTGCCAGTATTACAGGTGCACCTCCATGTCCAGTTTTGATAGTTGTGATACTGATAAATAATCCATTTCTACATAATATTGTAATTTGTGTGTTTTAGAGATCCAACATCATGTATATTTTATACATGAGACTTATTTTGCCTGTGTTTGTCATCTTTTGCTATCCAAGTTAGTTTGTATTGAAGGTCTTTTGTGTTCTTTTTTAAAAATTTGTTATTAGCTGCTAAAAAATGACATCTTTACAAAATTTCTGAAGGTCTTCATGAATTTGATGCCTTGAAGGATCCTGAGGTGAATGAGTTTAGAAGAAAAATGCGCAAATTCAGTGAGAACAAGATTCAGTCTCTGGTGGGGCTGTCTTGGATCGACTGGCTGAAGCACACGTACCCACCTGAGCACGAGCCATCCGTCCTGGAGAACTTGGAGGATAAACTTTATGGAGGGAAGCTGATTGTGGCTGTGCATTTTGAAAATAGCCAGGTAGTGTTTGGTTGTTGTTACTTTGTAATGAGTCTCTGATTTTTCCTGGCTGCTACTTCATTCTTTTTTTCTTAAATAGTTGTTTTTTAAATTAGCTAGTTTTTTTTTTTTTTAAAAGCGTGTCTCGTTTTACATACCAATACCAGTTCCCGCTCCCTTCCCTCCCCCCACTCCGTTGTACGCCCCACTCCACTCCTCAGAGAGGGTAAAGCTTCCCATGGGGGAGTCAACAAAGTCTAGCACATGGCCATGAGGCAGGACCAAGAGGGTCCTCCCCATTATATTTAGGCTGAGCAAGGTATCCCTCCAAAGAGAACGGGCTCCAAAGAGCCAGTTCAAACAGCAGGGATAAATCCTAGTCCACTGCCAGTGACCCTACGGTCTGCCCCTGCAATACAGCTGTCACCCATATTCAGAGGGCCTTCTCTGGCCCTATGCTGTTTCCTGCCACTGTCACTCCAGAGTCAGTGAGCTCCCACGAGCTAAGATAACTGTTTGAGTGGCTGGCCCCATCATGGTCTTGACCCCTTTGCTCATATTCTCACTCCTCCCTATCTTCGACTGGACTTTGGGAGCTCAGCCCAATGCTTCAGTGTGGAGCTCATCAGTGCTGCATGAAGAAGGTTCTGATGACAGGGAAAGGCCAGTTCAGGCACCCTCTCCACTATTGCTTAGGGTCTTAGCTGGGGTCATCTTTGTGGATTCCTGGGAATTTCCCTAGTGCCAGGTTTCTTGCTAGCCCCATAATGACTCTTTCAATTAAGATATCTCTTTCCTTGCTTTCCTTCTCTGTCCTTCCCCCATCGTGACCATCTGGTCCCCTCACATTCTCCTCCCCACCCCCAGTCCCCTCTCCTTCTACCTTCCCTTTGCCCCCCCATCCCCAGGCTCCCAGTTTTCTCAGGAGATTTTGTCTATTTCCTCTTTCCAGGGGGATCCATGTATGTTTCTCTTAGGGTTCTTCTTGTTACCTAGCTTCTCTGGGGTCGTAGACTCTAGGCTGGTTATCCTTTCTTTTCCGTTTAATATCCACTTATGAGTGAGTACATACCATGTTTGTCTTTCTGGGTCTGGGTTACCTCACTCAGGATGTTTTTTTCTAGTTCCACCCATTTGCATGCAAATTTCAAGATATCGATTTTTTTTTAAACCACTGAGTAGTAGTACTCCATTGTGTAAATGTACCACATTTTCTTTATCCATTCTTAGGTTGTTTCCAGGTTTTGACTATTACAAATAATGCTATATTATGAACATAATTGAACAAATGTCCATGTAGTATGATTTAGCATCCTTTGGGTGTATGCACAAGAGTGGTATTGTTGGTTCTTGAGGTAGGAATTCCCAATTTTCTGAGAAACCACCACACTAATTTCCAAAGTGGCTGTACAAGTTTACACTCACACCAGCAATGGAGAAGTGTTCCCCTTTTTCCTCATCCTGTTCATAATACACTATCATTGGTTTTTGATCTTAGCCATTCTGGCTGGTTAGAGTCATTTTCATTTGCATTTTCCTGAAGACTAAGGATGTAGAGCAGTTCATTAAGTGTCTTTTGGTCATTTGAGATTCTTCTGTTGAGAAATCTCTGTTTGGATCTGTATCCTATTTTTTAAATTGAATTATTTGGTATTTTGATATCTAGTTTCTTGAGTTCTTTATATTTTGGAAACCAGTGTGATGTGGGGTTGGTGCCCAATCGGTAGGCTGCCTTTTTGTTGTATTGACTGTGTCTTTTGCTTTATAGAAGCTTCTGTTTCAGGAGGTCCCATTTATTTATTGTTGCTCCCAGTGTCTGTGTTACTGGTGTTATATTTAGGAAATGGTCTCCTGTGCCCATGTGTTGAAGGCTAAGGCTAATTCCCACTTTCTTTTCTGTGAGGTTCAGTGTGACTGGATTTATATTGAGGTCTTTGGTCCTTTTGGGCTTGAGAGTTGTGCATGGGAATAGATATGGATCTATTTGCATTCTTCCACATGTTGACATCCAGTTATGCCAACACCAATGTTGAAGATGCTTTCTATTCTTAGAAGAACTTCTTGCTTAGAAAGCACTACCACAAACAAACAAACAAAAAATACTTAGAGTTGATGGACTTAGTTTATAATTACACAGGACTGTTTAAAAAACAAACCTTTGAACAAACTTTTTTCTATGACATAGTTTAGAAGTGAGTTGTTAAACTGAACTATGTAATTGCTTTCTACAGTTCTAAAAGAATGGAAAGTTTTAAAGATATGTTTTAATTCTTTTTTGCTTTATGCATATGAATGTTTTGCCTGCATGTATATGTATGTGCACTGCATGCAGGGCTGGTGTCCAGAGGCCAGAAGAGGACATTGGATCCCTCAGAACTGAAGTTACAAACAACTGTGAGCCGCAATGTGGTGCTGGGAATTAAAGCCAGGTTCTATGGAAGAGCATCCGTTGCTCTTATCTGCTGACTCATCTCCAGATATTTTAAACAGGAGAGGAAAAAAAAATAAAAGCCTAGTCAATACCCCCCCATTTTCCTACATTTTCTTCCCTCCCTCCC
>LOEQ01001656.1:271927-300513 GCA_001685075.1 Bramus lutescens | reverse complement strand
AATGTTTAAATGAATACAATTTGTGTGTTGTTATTTTGGGGTATAAGCTAGCTGGACGGCTGGATGCAGCCCTCTGCTCCCTTTTACAACACTAGGAATCCAATCCAGGTCCTCTGGACAAGCTGCCAGTAACCTGAGCCATCTCCAGGCGTCTTATGCTGTGATTTCAAATGATTATAATTTTGATACTGAATTGTGTAGCATACCTATAATGTAAATTTGGTATAGTGTTGTTCACATGATTTTGTTGTTGTTGATTTAAGTGTTTGCCTGAAAACTGTGTCTCTTTTGCTACTGTAGTATATCCGGAACTGTGTGATGAATAGGACCCTGCCCCATTTCATCCTCGTGGAATGTTGCAAGATCAAGAAAATGTATGAGCAAGAAATGATTGCCATAGAGGCTGCCATCAGCCGGAACTCATCCAACCTTCCTTTGCCCTTACCACCAAAGAAAACGCGAGTTATTTCTGTAAGATTCCTGTTTCAGCCTTTGGTAACCCCAAAGCCACATGATTTTCAGTCTGTGTGTTTGCTCTCTCAGACCGTTTCCTTTGTTCACTTCTCCTTCTGTGAAAATCAACATCTTTCCCATAAGGTCATTGCCATTCATTCAAAAAGTAGCTTTCTTCTGCGCTCTGTTTGGTGCTCCCACACCGAAATAGCAGATTAGATCGCGCTTTCTCAACGTGAGCATTTGAACACCCAGTGTAGTTATGTTTTGTTTCTTTTTCTCAGACAGTCTTGCTTATAGCTCTGTCCCCTGACTTGTGGCAAGCTTGCCTCAGCTGCCTGAGTGCAGTATTCTATCAGCTTAACCTGTTAAAATGTTTTGGGGTGAGTGTGGGGTTGAAACAGTCTCTGACTGTGGACTCAAGCTGGCATTGAACTTATTATTTAGTTTAGGCCCATGGCTGTCCTCCTGCCTCAGATTCCTAGTGCTGAAGTTACAGATGGGAGCCAGCACATCACCTTTTCACTCCCTCCTACCTCTCTCCCTCACTTCATTTCTTAGAAGTAACAGACATAAAAATTAAGTGCTAGTAGTTATAATGCTTAATTTGATATTTATGGTATCTTTGGGGGCTGGGAGGATGGGGTTCAAGACAGGGCTTCTCAGTGTAACAGTCCTGCCTGTCCCAGAACTCACTGTAGACCAGGCTGGCCTCAAACTCAGAGCTTCACCTGCCTCTGGCTCTGGAGTGCTGAGGTGAAAGGCGTGCCCACCTCTCCCAGCAGTGTGTGTGTGGTTTTTAACTGTTAGGTCAGAGCTCTGTTTTCTTAAATTGCCCTATGTGAGAGCTGAAAGACTTCCACGACTAGTACTTTAGGGTACCATCGCTGTAATGAAGCCCTGTCACTAAAAACAACGTGGAGAAGAAAGGGTTTATTTGTCTTACATATCCCAGTCACACACAGTTCACTGAGAGAAGCCAAGGCAGGAACTCAAACAAGGCAGGAACCTGGAGGCGGAAGCTGCTACAGAAGTCATGGTGGGTTGCTGCCTACTGGCATGCTTTCCATGGCTTGCTCAGGCTGCTTTTCTCTGTACTCCAGGACCACCAGCCCAGGGATAGCAACACCCACAATGGCGTGGGCCCTTTTCCGTCAGTCTAGATAATGCTCTACAGGTTCCTGCAGCCAGATATATGGAAGCATTTTCTCAGTTGAGGTTTCCTCCTCTCAAATGACTGTAGCTTGGGTTGACATATGACTAGCCACCACAGCTATGGTGTCATATTCATTTCTCTTACTGAACAGCCTCTGTGTGTGTTTTCTTCCTTTACAGCATGTCTGGGATAACAACAACCCTTTCCAAATTGTCTTGGTGAAAGGAAATAAGCTTAACACAGAAGAAACTGTGAAAGTGAGTACTTGTTAAGGTGCATGACCCTGTGCCCTTCCTTGTCTAATTCGTGAGCTCTCTGGTATCATTCATACCCATCAACTGTGAAAGATAGAGTGTAGCAGCTTGTCCTAAAACTGTTAATATTCTCTCTGTCTTGGTTTTTAGAGACAGAGTCTCATACAATACAGACTGGCCTCCAACTAACTTTGTAGCTAAGGCTGGCTTTGAACTCCTTGATCCTCCTGCCTCTGCAGGCATGAATCACTATGTCTAATAGCCTTTTAGTTCCAAAGAATTATTTGACTAGTAAAGTTCTACTGGAATGCCTGATGTTATGTTTGTAGTGTATGTCCCAGGATATTCTGGCTTCAGATCCAGAACTTGGCAGAAAGAAGCTTGTATTCTACCGATGGCCTCATTAAGTTTCTCAGATGTGGTAAGAGTTTGCTGTGTTTGTATGTTAGAAGTAAAGCTATGTATACAACTTACAGATATTGTTTGGGCAGCTGGTGTTAAAATAAGTGCTTCGTGTTTTTCTCAGCTCAGTTTTTCTTTTTAAACTGTGTATTTCTGGCTCATTTGAAGATTACCTGTTTTCTGTTTTAATGGTATCTTTTTCTTCTAATTTAAAATTTTATAATTATGTTTTCTTTATTTCTTTCTTCCCTTTTCCCTCCCTTCCTTTCTCCCTCCCTTCCTTCTTTCAACAGTTTCTCAATATAGCCCTGTTGCCTGGCTGCCCTGCTAGAACCAGCTCCGTAGACCAGGTTGGTCTCAAACTCAAAGAGATCCTCCTGCTCTGCCTCCCCAGTGCAGGGATAGAAGGTGTGTATCACTACGCCTTCCCTCCTTTTAAAAAAAAAATATTTTTTAAATGGGGACAGTTTCTCATATAGCTCAGGCTGTCTTCAAACTGGCCTATATAGCCTGACCTGTCTCCAAAATAAACAAAAATCTGAATCAAGTAATAGTAGCTAAATGAGGCATGGTGGCTCTTGTCTGTAATCCTAACACTTTGCAGGTAGAGGCAGGAAAATTGGGTCATCTTCTACTACATAGTAAGTTGAACTATAGACCAGCCTAGGATATAGGAAGCTCTGTCTCAAAACCCCAAAACATGTTAAAAACCCCAAACCAAACCTAAACAGTGCAGTATATTAGATTTAATATGAATTAAGAAAATGCTGTTGCAGAATGGTATTAAGGAAAACACTAATGAACTTAAAGATTAAGCAATAGATTTTGCACCACAGAGTAAAACAGAATGTTGGGGCAGAATAGTATGTGTTTCAAGGGTTGTAAGGCAATCCCAGAAGGTCTAGCAGCCTTGTTCTCTGTATTTCAGAAGGAGAAGAAAAGGTTACAGCTCAGAAAAAACATTCAAAAAAGTAACACAGGAAGCCTTTTCATGTTGGCAAAGGATATAAGCATGCGAAGTCAAGAAACTCCCTGTACCCAGACATGATACAGGCATCCTCTGCATTACATATATTAGTCATTCATTGCAACCTCCTAGCTTTTGTGATTTGATTTTCTTGTGGGTTTCAGCACCCCTAATAATTTGAAATATATGTAAGTAGAAAACATCAAAGCTCTATCTTTTTATCTCCCTCTTTTAGTGTCTGGGACACTAAATACTATGCGTGGTGACTTTGCACATTTAATGTAGCCATTGCCAACATCGCCACATGCCTGAGTAGTTTTGTTCTTCTAAGTCAGAACAAAGCAGCCTCTTGACAGATTGTGATGTAACAAATTAACGTTTGGTCTCTGGCACAGCTTCTAAAGCCCACGTCGTTTCCTGAATGATAGGAGAATCCTAACTATTGGGCAGTGTGGAGATAGGGTCTCGTGTAGCACAGGCTGGCTTTGAGCTCTCTCTCTTCCTGCTTCCACATCTCAAGTGCATCTCAAGTTTTTATTTCTACTTTTGCTCACTTTTTTTTTAAGTAGGAGATTTTGTTTTGGTTTGCTTTTGGTTTATTTGAAATAGGGTTTCTCTGTTTAGCCCTGGCTGTCCTGGAACTTGCTCTGTAGACCAGGCTGACCTCAAACTCAGATCCACCTTCCTCTGCCTCCCAAGAGCTGGGATTAAAGGTGTGTGCCACCACTGCCCAGCTAAGTTGGAGGTTTTATTAAAGATCTGGGCTTTATCATGAGGGTTTGGAGGAAGAGGTGCTCAGAAGAAAGGCAGGTGCCCAAATACTGAATACAGGCTCCTCAAAGGAGAGTCCAATCTCTCTTCTGAGGTGGATCCCTGGAGCTCACTGGCCAGCCAGCCGTGCTGAATTAATAAGGTCCAGCTTCTCTGAGTGAACCTGCCTTTAAAAATACAACAGAAAGTGAAAGAGGAAGATATCCAATGTAGCCCTCTTCCTTTGTTTGCACACACATGTGAGCATATACACGCACACACATCTACAAGTGACTGAATGAAGTTAATTCATTTTCAATTTTTATTTCACTTTTATTTTCTGTGGCATTTCTTGTTGAATTGGCAAGGTACAACTAAATGTACAGGAATGAAGGGTAATTAGAGAAGATGTCCATTTTAATTTATGTGCAGTGCTGGGAATCAGAACAGGCTTTGTGAATGCTAGGCAAATGCTCTGCCACCTAAGCTACATCCTAGCACAACTGAGTAAATCTTCTCAGACATTTTACATGTGCTCTGCATTGTCCTGCATGTGAATCTTGTGTGGGGGTGATGGGACTGTCTTTAACTGTCTATTGACAAGTAATGACAAATTCATATAATTTTTACTTTTGTTTATTTTGTTTTTTTGAGATAGAGTCTCATGTAGTCCACGCTGGTCTCAAAACTTACTATGTAGATGAGGCTGACCTTGAAATTCTTTTCTTCTTCCTTCTGCCTCCTCTATATGTAAAATATCATTCTTGCTGTCTTGGTTTCTCTGGCCCCATTCCTCCGTGAAGACCACTGGTGTTTTGACCAGTGTTTGATGTTGTAGCTACTCTATTTACTAATTCAACACTGGATTAACTCACCATTGTGTCGCAAGTGCTCGCCGACATCTGTATACAAGTGTCTAATGCTGCTGCTCTGCTTTTCAGGTCTTGTTCTCCTTGAGAGGGGCTCTTTGATCGTGCAACACTCCTGACTGTTTTTGTCTCCCTTCACAGGTTCATGTCAGAGCTGGTCTTTTTCATGGAACTGAGCTCCTGTGTAAAACTGTTGTAAGCTCGGAGATATCAGGAAAAAATGACCATATTTGGAATGAACCACTGGAATTTGATATTAATATTTGTGACTTACCAAGAATGGCTCGATTATGTTTTGCTGTTTATGCTGTTTTGGATAAAGTAAAAACGAAGAAATCAACAAAAACTATTAATCCCTCTAAATATCAGACCATCAGGAAAGCTGGGAAAATGGTAATGATATAATTTCAGAAAATTGTTTATATAATAGGATATTTTAAGGCTCTGAAATAATTAGAAGGAGTTAAATTATTTCATGTGACTTGAACCCTAAGAACTAATTTTAAGAAGATGATAAAGTTCCGTGTTTGTGTCTTTTCTCAAATTTGAGGCAATTTCATGATACAGTTGTCCTATTATAGAAGCAAAAAATGTAGGGGGCCCAGCACTCACCCTGTAGCTCAGCCTACCCTGAATTCAGTGTGACACTCCTGCCTCAGCCTCTTCATGATAGGACTATCAGGTCGGAGCCACTGAACCTGGAAAGTGGCAACATTTTAAAAAACAGCTAGTCCGTAGTACCTAAACTAAATTTCAAGTATATATATATTTGAAAATTGAGATTTTTTTTATTTTTGAAAAAATCGTAGATTGCACCTCACTCAGCACACTTGATGTGACTTTAAGACATAAATACCTGATTGGACATCAGTTTTGGAATGAAATAAGAGTATTTGTACTCCATGTGAAAAATTAAGCCTTTTTGCTAGTTTTAGGCGATCTCTGCTTCTGATTTGCTATCACCTTAGTATAAACACATTTAACTTTCAGAATCTCTTGAATTTTAAAATCCTAGCTAAAGGATGTTAGACCTGATGTCAAATGGTCATCTTCTGTATCTCTACCTGCACACACGCGCGCGCACATGCGCACGTGCATGTGTGTGCGTGTGCGTGTGTGTGTGTGTGCGCACATACATTCAGAGGCATGCACACATAAATATTTTAAAGATGGGGTCTTTTGTATAGTTCTGGCTGCTCTGAAAGTCACTGTGTCACCTAAGCTGTTCTTGAACACTCAGCCCTCTTACCTCTGCCTATTGAGTAAAAGTGTGTGCACCTGAGTAGTCTCAGAACCAGCAACTTTCCACTCTGGTGATTGAAACAGGGCCTTCTGTGTGCTCGAGTTTACCACTGACCCATAGTCCTAGCATTTCTATTTCATGTTATTAGTCAAATGTGGTTTCCCACCCCCACCAAAGTCTCTCCTGTCTTACTCTCTCTAGATAGGGTTGCTCACAGCCCAGACTAGCCTGAAACTGTCTAGATCTCTAGGTAGTCTACTAGACTACTAGTTGAAAATGACCTTGAACTTTTGCTTGCACAGCGTGTAAGACCAGTGTGGTGTATAACAGAACACTAAAGAGGGTAATATAAGCACTCCCTCTGCTTATTATGATACATTCTTCTGAAAATAAATTTTAATGTCTCAAATGTCATAGAGGGGCTAGTTCCTATGTGGGCTTTCCTATCTTGATAATAGAATTCTTCTCCAAGATTTGAAAAGAAATATATGTACACACACCACCGAACTAGGCTGGCCTCATGAAAGTTCTAACCGTGTAGTGCCACCTTTGTTGTTCTCCAGACAGGGTCTTGTAGGTAGCTTTGCTGGGTCTAAAGGCATGTGCCACTATGCCTAGCTTTTAAAAAGCAAACAGCAACAACAACAAAAAAGCAGGTTCTCATTCTGTAAACCAAACTGGTCTGTAGCTTGCTATGTAGCCCAGGGTGGCCCCATGCTAACAGGAGTCCTCCTTCCTCAGCCTCCTGAGCTGGGATTACAGGTATGAGTCTGACACCAGCCTCCCTTTTAACAGTGTAAGTAATTCCTACACTATCCAGAGGCACAGCTTCCTCCCATGCTAAGACTTGCTGTACACCCACACTGTATTCATCATCTAAAAACTTCTTCACTTTCAAAATTTGAGACAAAATTTTCTGTTTTGTGGGCATATTTTATTGTGGTATATTAATTGGCCTGTAGAATTTTTCCTAATAGTTGTAAAGATAATTGAAATTGTGCTCATCTATATCTTCTTTTCATTTTGCATGAATTGGAAATTATCTAGAACTTCAGAAATTTCTAGTACTAATACTGAAATGGGGGCACGAGCATTGTCATACCTCGAAGTCCATTCCGATTTGTTTATGTAATGATACTTTTTTCAACAGCATTATCCTGTAGCGTGGGTAAATACGATGGTTTTTGACTTCAAAGGACAGCTGAGATCTGGAGATGTCATACTGCACAGCTGGTCGTCCTTTCCTGGTAAGGTGTACTTTCCTGGTGCTGGAGAGCAGCTAGCATTTCATTGTGCATGACTGGGGGTTTCTTTGATTTACTGCTGTTGTTGTATTTCAATAAAGAAATTGTCTTTGTTATTCTTTTTTGTTGTTTTGTTTTGTATTTGAGGCAGTATCTCTTTGTGACTGACCTGAAACTCACTCTGTAGACCAGGCTGGGCTTGAACTCACAGAGATCCGTCTGCCTCTGCCTTCTGAATCCTTGTTTTAAAGGCACACCCATTTCCATCTGTTATTTATTCTAATTGACGTACAATAAGTATTTTGCTACAGACAAGTTCGTGAGTGTGTTTTTTTTTATTTCAGTGTGTTCTTATTTTAAACATTTTATTTTTGTCTGTGTTTATGGAAGCCTCCTAGGTAACAGTGTCTTCTGTAACCAGCTTAATTGCTCATAGTTGTCCTGATGAATTAGCACCCTGCACAGTTAGCAAACAATGAAAGGATTTGTTTCCCAGGTAAATTTAGCTTGATGGCCAAGATAAATGAAGTCCTTCAAATATGCCTAAAGGCCTCCTGATTCAATTTGCTAACCTTTCTTAGGTGACACAACATTTAGGACATTTTCATGAAAGAAAACCAGTTCTAGACTTTCATTATTGTTTTTTGTTTGTTTAATAACTATTTTATTTTAGTTTGTTTGTTTGTTTGTTTTGAGTCAGGGTTTTTCTGTGTAGCCCTGACTGTTTTGGAACCCACTCAGTAGATCAGGCTGGCCCCGACCTGACAGATTCACCTACCTCTGCCTCTCGAATGTTGGGATTAAAGGTGTACACCTCCACCACCCGAACAGACTTTTGTTTTTAAAGTTTCAAAATTTTTTTCTTACAAATTCACATTATTTGCACATTTTAGATGAGCTGGAAGAGATGCTAAATCCCATGGGCACTGTGCAGACGAACCCATATGCCGAAAATGCAACTGCCTTGCACATTAAGTTCCCAGATAATAAAAAGCAGCCTTATTATTACCCTCCCTTCGATAAGGTAAGCTAACTGAAAATCCACCATGGATGAAGGAATTAATTATTCCTGGATATAAATGTTCGGTCCAAGCTCAGTGTGTCCAGTTCTTTCAAAACTCTCCTTACGCTGACACTGATCCAGTTGAAGGCTTTGCAGTACAGCAGTTCTGGCTTATCTCTGGCCAAGTGAAACAGTGTCTCTGGAGTTCAGGGGCTGTGTTTATAAAGAGGGGTTGAATTGTTCTGAGTTCTTTTCTGATTTAAAGAGCTTCTTAGGTGTATTCACATAGAACTCTATGTAACGTGTTCTGTGAAACATGCCTGGCATATTGATTCAGAGAGAAAAGATACAATGAAAGAAGAGATGGTTCATGCTGAATGTTACTGTCATCAGGACTTTGAGAACAGTGTCTCACTCTAGCCAGCATGAGCTCGAACTCACTGTGTAGTCCACACTTGGCCCTGAATTCACAACAGTCTTCTTGTCTCCACCTTCAAAGAGTCAGGACTACAGGTATAAGGTACCATGCCTGGGAATGACTTTAGGAGACTCTGTAGAAGGATTTCCCTTTCAAATTATGTCCTTAGTATACAGTTTCTGAAATGAGACTGTTTACTGGTGGCTGAAAACAGAACTGAAACATGCTTAAAAAAAAAAAAAAAGCTGAGCTGTCCTGCACTTTCCCTCTCCCACTCCCTACTGGAAGTTGAACCCAGATCTTTGAGGCAAGTCCTTAACCACTGAGTAGCACCCCCCAGCCCTCTGTAATGTTCTTTTGATTTTATTTGTTTTTTATTTTATGTGTATGAGTATTTTGCTTTTACATATGAATGTACATTTTGTGTGTGCTTGCTGCTCAAGGAAGTTAGAAGAGGACATCAGATCCCCTGAAACTGGCATTACAGACTATTGTGAGCCACCATATGGGTACTGGGAACTGAACTTGGGTCCTCTGGAAGAGCAACAAGTGCTCCTAACCACTGAGCCACCTCTCCAACCCCCTCTAATATGTTTTGATTGTCAGGTTTGACATTACTCTTTTAAATATGATTAGTATTGATTTTAATACAGAAATCTTGGGCAAGTCCCCAAAACATACACCAGAAATGTCTTGATCCAAATGAGGAAAAGCTACTTTTAAAGTACTAAATAGTATCTACATAAATCCACTCACAAACTCCGTTTTAATATAGAGCACTACCAGAAGTGTATAGGAGACCTGTATGTGTTGGAACTGTTGGGGAGGTGCTGATGATACTGGACCTTAGTGCCTCACACATGCTAAGCTTAACTCAGACTATATACTTTGAGCTATATACTCAATCCTAGAGATGGATTTTAGAGTATTATGCAAATTTAATTAGGTAATTCAATGTTGCTTTCTTCATTTGTACTTTAAGTAAATTGTATCCACTCAAGAGCCAGATTATCGTTACAAGGTCTTTGGTTTTTCCGCCCAGCATGGTGCCTCATGCCTATAATCCAGCAGTGGTGACACCGAGGCAGGGGGATTGCAAATCAACCTGGGTTACGTATAAAGTGACTTTTTCTCAAAATCATGAACAAAAAAAGCTGTGGACACAGCTCAGTGGTAGAGTTGCTTGCAAGCATGTGCAGAGTCCCAGATTCAAGGGCCAGCATTGTAAAGTAAATGAATTTAAAAATAAGATTAAAATACTGTTCTGATTGGTAATTTAAAGCCAAATTAAAAGTTGTGCTTCTTAAAACAACTGCTGAGTATGTTAAGAACTTTCCATTTTAATACATACTGAGTAGGGGAAAACTACATTTTTGATTCATCTTACATTTCTGTGGTATCTGTAGGAAGTCATGGTCCATAAGCCACTGCTCCATGTGCTGTATCCCATAATCTCATCTGGTGACTGTTACTGGCTATGGTGTGTGTTCATTGACCTGTTGCAGTTTATCGGGCATCAACTTAGGTGCTTCTTAAGGCATTTTTCAAGTCTAGCATGCTATGCAAATGTTTTTGCATTTATTTAATTTTAGAGAAGTCTAATTTCTTTAAATGTGTAGTTTCACTATTGCTTCTTTCATTCTTAAGTAATCATCTCAGTTCCCATGCCACAGCCTGCTAAGTACTGGGGTTGTAGGCATGAGTCACCTGGAGAGGTTTTGGTTTGGTTTGGTTTGGTTTTTTGGTTCTTTTTCCCTGGGATAAGGGGTAGATCCTTGGGCCTCCTGTGTGCTGGGCAAGTCCTCCATTACAAAGTCCGGGCCTCGCCAGGTGTTTCTGCCTGGCCTCCATTTAAAGTTTCTTTTGCACCAAGGTCTTGCAAAGTTGCCTGGCAGACCTTGATCTGCCCTTCTGCCTCAGTGAATTGTTTATGATGCTCACTAACTAGTTAACAGATGTAAAAAAAAATCTCCTGGTGCTGTGTTGTTACTTAGTACTGCCACTGGCATCATGTGTCTCTTGTACAAGTCAGTTTATGACTCTGGCTTAATTTTAGTGACTATACTCTTACCTGATCTTAGAAAACACCATTTGGAACAGACAGGCTGCAAATCACCACGTTTAACACATGATATCATAGGTCACCTACTTAGGACTATAGAACTCAATAACAACATGGAACTTCTGATTCTCTCCTCCTTTCCTGGAATCAGTCAGTTCCAATCTTTTCGAGAATATGTGCCCTCTGTATAAACTGAGGGAACTAGAAATACTTCTTGACTTCTACCATGTCATTACTGCTACATTATTTTTTATTGTTTTTATTGAGCTATTCATTTTTTTCCTACTCCTCTTCCTTCCTCTCCTCTCCCCTTCCACCCTCCCTGCTGCCCTCCACATTCCCAATTTAGTCAGGTGATCTTGTCCTTTTCTCCTTCTTAGGCAGATCCATGTCTGTCTCTCTTAGGATCCTCTTCGTTGTCTCAGTTCTCTGGGCTTGCGGCCTGTAGGCTGGTTGTCCTTTACTGCTGCATTATTTGCAATGGCAGTGCTGGGGACCAAACCCAGACGTTAGGAAATGCTCTACCACTGAGCTATACCTCCAGCAAGCCTAACCTTCCTCTTTAGTGCTTGTGTTTTGTTTATTTCCATCCCCCTTTCATCCCAGCACATCCCTACTGTGTATCTTGGACCGGGCTCAGACTTGCTATCCCCCTGCCTCAGCATCCTGGACACAGAGCAGAGGCATGCACCACCACTCCTCAGTGGATTGTGAGACTTTGCTGTTTGGGACCTTACACATGACTCTTGACCTTCATACACCTCACCCCTTGATAGCTATTGATTTTGAAAAACCAAATATAATGATAAGGCTTACCTATTCTACCTTAGTAACTGTTTTAAAAATTGTTTTAGATTGCCTTTATTTTATGTGTAGAGTGTTTGCCTACACACATTTTTGTGTTTTATAGGCCTGCAGTTTCCAAGGAAGCCAAAAGAGAAACTGTGGTTACAGATGACTGTGAGCCACCATGTGGGTGCTGGAAACCAAATCCAAGTTAATAGCAAGTACTCTTAGCCACTGAGCCATCTCTGCAGCTGCTACCGTAGTAACTCTTGTTTACAGTCTGAGAGGGCCACAGTCTCTTCAGTGACACAGTTCTTTCTCATTATCAAGGGTTTGAAGCACTTTGGGAAACACTGGGTTTTTGTTGTCTTATTTTTAAAATTTGTTCCCATTTGTAGAGGCTAGTGTGTGCAGTCTCTAGTCATCCACATGCAGAGTAGTTATTAATATTGAAAATTTTACAAATATCAGAGCCAAAATTTAACTTTTATTATTATTATTTTAAAACAGATCATTGAGAAGGCAGCTGAGATTGCCAGCGGTGACAGTGCTAATGTGTCAGTAAGTATCAAGCTTCATCTGGTCCTTGCTACAGACTTGTGTGCAGTAGGAGGGACTGACCTCATCCACTGTAATGAATGTATGGGGGACATAACTCCAAAGCAGTCTCACATCCAGTGCTGGCAAAATGTAGCTCAGTTTTTGGTGACTTGCGTGTGAATGGTTAACCCTATTCTGCACAAGTTCAGGGTTAGTGACCCACAGTGGATGCTGTTAAACCTCATTGATTTCCAGCATTGTCTTAGCATCATTTAGCTAACTTAGGAGGCCTTGTTCTTTCATGTAGCAAAGCCAGTATAGTATGGATTAGCTTTACAGTGGGGGACCTGAGTCTTCTCCCTGAGAACTCTGCCAAGTTGAAAATATCATTTCTGTTTTATGATTTACTATTTCTGTCCCAGCTTCCTTTTTTACTATAGTACAGAAGCAAGACTAGAGTCCATATAATTTATTCTGAGGCTATTGTTAATATTATTTTCTTGTTGTTTTTTGAGCCTAGCATTTAATGGTTGAGCCATCTATATCTAGCCCATATATCACATAATTTATTCTGAGGCTATTGTTAATATGTATATTGCTCACACCTCCTGGGTTAAACCCTGGACACATGACTAGGCCATAAGTGAGGCTGGACAACATGGTCTCTTACCAGAGTGCCATGTTCTTGGCTAAGAGTAAGAGGTGCCAGTACTAAAGGAGAGTAGAGGTATGGAGGGCTTTGGTCAGATAGTGTTACTGTGTCTTCAGACTGACCTTGAATGCTCAGTTTTCTGTTTCGTTCAGCCTTTGATGTGTTTGAGCGAAGCTGTGTGACTGTTGAAGCCTTGCATGACAATGCATGCCTGTAATGTGGCAACTGGGAAATAGAGGCAGAAAGATCAAGTCTTCTTTGGTGATATAGAAGGTACCAGAACAAACAACAATAAATAAACAAAACAGTACTGGACTGAGCTTCAGTCTAATAGTCTCTTCCTTCATTACTAAGTTACAGATTTTAAGCATCTTCAGTAAGGGCATTCTTTTATAGAACAAAGTGGAGACGTTATATAAGATTTATTGCTTCCTACAGAGTCCAGTCTGTGTGAGATGGTGTCTAGACTGACTAGCCAAGCATGCTTCCAGAAGCCACCTGCTCTGGCTTCTCCATGGATGGGGTTACAGATGCATGCTAGGTCTGGCTTTCACACAGGTGCAGGGATCAAAGTTCAGGTCTTTGTGCTTGCACAGCATGCCCCCCCCACCACCCCGGTTGAGCAACTTCTCAGCTCATCCATTCTGAACTACTTCTTATTCACTTATCTATCTATCACTCTGTCATCTATCTATGTATTTATTTATTTTGTGGGGTAGGATGTTTCCTTGGTTGTGTGGATTCTTAGTTTCCCTGTTCTTAAGCTTTAAACTCTGGTTGTCTGCCTGTTCACTGTACTGTGCCTTCAGGGTGAAGTCTGCTACCTGTGAAGGTCCCCAAGCATTCGAGGACCAGGTAGCTCCCAGGGACTGAGCACTTTTACTATTCACCACTGACAGTTTCTGTCTCAGCATAAACAGGAGGGGGCATGCATGGCCAGCAGCACTGTCCCCTCCTCATACCACCTTCCTTCTCTCACTGAAGGGTTCCTGTGGGATTCATGTTGACACTCCATCCCCAATATTAGACACGTTGGCATCAGACTCAGTGTAGCTGAAGATGCCTTGAGTCTCTTGCCTCTACCTCCCCTGTGCTGGGATTGCAGCTGTGCAATCCACATGTTGCAGGTGTTGTTGTTGTTGCTGTTAATCAGGATCAGTCTATGTTAACTAGCACTTTGAATCCTTCTGCCAAGACCTCCTGAATGCTGTGTTTACACCATCACTGTGAAATTCAACTTCTTCATTTTTGTTGTACACGCTGGGCCAGGGCTCTAGCACTGAGTTGGCATTCTAAGACACAGAGTTTTCTCTGTTGTTTTGTTTTGTTTTATAATCACAGGGTTCCTGCTGTATAGAAATTTTTATGCCTATAAGCCAAGGCACAAGCAAGAAGTTCTCTATTTACTACTTTTATTTCACTCCTTATATGTTTGGGTTATCTTGTGTTTGGGGTAAGTTAGGGGAGGGGGTTGGTAGAAATCACAAATGGTGAAATGTCTCAGTGGATAAAAGTCTATAAGTTAAATCCCCAGGACCCATACAGTGGCACCTGAGTGTGTGTGCGCTCATGCACAGGGGAGGAGGGCTTAAAGAAGAAATTCCACGCAAAAAATAGTGAATTTATACAATAAGCTATATTAAATAAGATGAATTTAACCTAAAAGCAATAGTGCCATCTAGTGTTTGCTCTTGGTTTTAAAAACAAAAAAGGAGAACCTTTTTTATAATGTGGCTCATAAAGTTAATATTGAGCAATGCAAACTTTTTTTTTTTAAAGTATCCACTTTAATCTCTGTAAAGAATTTCAGTTTTTGTTTCAGTTGGTAAAGGTCAAAATTATAAACTCATTGCATATAAATTTGCTAAATGGTTGCCTGTGGTTTGCATAGTTAAATAATGACTGTTTTACTTTCTTAAGAGTCGTGGTGGAAAAAAATTCCTTGTTGTATTGAAAGAAATCTTGGACAGGGACCCCCTGTCTCAGCTATGTGAGAATGAAATGGATCTTATTTGGACTCTACGGCAAGACTGCCGAGAAAATTTCCCACAGTCACTGCCAAAACTACTCCTGTCAATCAAGTGGAATAAACTTGAAGATGTTGCTCAGGTAACAGAAAACCCTTCCCTCCCTCCACTTTTTTTCCCCTCCGCATCCCTTCCTCTCCATGCTCCCCTCACTTTCCTTCCCCCATAGAACAACAACAACAAAAAACCTTTCTTCAGCTCTGTGTGTGTGTTTGTGTGTACATCCATATACTCACTGATTTTGTGTGAAGTGTCTTTGCACAGGAGATTTCCATTTGTTGAATAAATTTTCTATTTTCTTTACTTTTTGTTTTGCTTCATTTGTTTTTTGGGGTTTTTTTTTTTGTCTTCCTTTTTTGAGACAGGTTTTTATGTGTAGCCCTGGCTGTCCTGGAACTCACTCTGTCACTAGGCTGACCTCAAACTCTGAGATCTACATTCCTATGCCTCCTGAGTGCTGGAATTAAAGGCTTGCACCACTACTTCCTAGCTTTTTAAAGATAGATTCTCATTTTGTAACTGTGGCCGCTCTCAAACTTTCAATCCTCATGTCTCAGCCCTTAAGTGCTGGGTTTGTAAATGTGCACCATAATACCTAGCTTGTTGGGTGATTCCCTTCAGCAGCTATTTTTGAGGTTTTAAATGCTTTCTTATTCTATGTCCCATCCAGAAACTTTGAAGACTTCAAGGAGACTGAAATCTGGTGGGGTGACCATGCCCAGTGTTAACAACAAAAGAGCCATCCATCAAAGGGGTGTAGTCAGTCCTGGGTACCTTCTACCAGTTTCAACATAGGACCTCAAGTGGTTTTATTGTCTTACTATGTAGCCCTGGCTGACCTAGAACTTCCACACCCCGGCCTCAAACTCACTGATATCCATCTGCCTGTGCCTGTGTTGGGTAAAGCCATGCACCACAGTGCCTGGCTGAGTTGCTTTTGAGATAAGCAGCCAGCTCAAGGGCATCCTTTCACCACTGCAGTTTAAGAGACAGAGCTCTCTAGTACTGATCTTACCCAGTAAATTGCTGTCAGTGGTGCAGGATACTCAAGAACACCCAACAAGAGATAGCAAATACTAAAGAGAAAGACTTTGCTAAGCACTGAGCTTTGCAAAGGCCAGAAATCAAACTCTTTTCCCTGCTCTCCCTCTGAATCAGCTTTCTTCCCAGATGTCTGTCCCCATGAGACTATGCCCTGTGAATGTACCATACCCACCGGAGGAAGGCTCTACATTGCACAGAGCCATGGCAGGGTCAGCTCAGAGTCCTCTCCAGGTGTAGCCACAACTATACCTCTTCCAAATGTATCCAGCTCTTGCCCAGGAGTCTTGGTTGTCTGATGTCCAGTTAGCATTTGTGAATAAGATTTATTATCCATTAAAAGGAAAGTAGCCATTATTTAGTTCTCATTAATTACTTATATTTATTCTGATTTGAAGAACTCAAATGTGTTCTGATTAATAAAGTAATATATTTCTTTAAAAATTCATTTAAAACTAGCAGGGCTTGGTAGTGCATGTATATGCCTTTAATTCCAGCACTTGGGAGTCAGAAAGAGACTGTCTCTGAGTTCTGGGCTAGTCTGGTCTACAGGGGAAATTCCAGGACAGCCAGGGTCTGCAAACCTGAAACCCTGCCTCAGGGAAGGGAGTGAGGGAAGGAGGGAGGGAGGAAGAAAGGAAAGAAATAAAGAAATTGATTGAAAGTAACATTTGTAATTTTATTTTGAGCTGTTAACATCCTCCTTAGTCTAAGTCTCTGGCTAGATTGAGCCCTAGCTTAGGTTTATACATGAGCTTTACCTTTACATGCTTCTTGATTGTTTCTGTCTTCTTCTTTGTCCTTAAATTATATCATGGCTAATGGTTGTAGAATCTACATCCGAAGTGTCTTACTCTGTTCATTAAGCACATAGGAACCTTTTAAACATATGTATATAGAATGTTTCAGAAACAAAACCAACCTTTGTTAGTTTGCCTCTGCCATGATGTTTGAGGCATCAGTAGTTAAGTTTTCCTTCTTTTGACTCACTGTCTCCCGTATGTTTTAACTTTAAACAGCTTCAGGCACTCCTGCAGATTTGGCCCAAACTGCCCCCCAGAGAAGCACTGGAGCTCCTGGATTTCAACTATCCAGATCAGTACGTCCGGGAATATGCTGTGGGCTGCCTGCGACAGATGAGGTATTTGTTTATAGGACCAACCTGGGGCACGGAATTACCTGGGTGGGTAAGAAAGAGGGTGGCTCTTTGAATGTTGCATAGGACAAAGGAAGCTTGTTTGAGCTATGGTAGCCAGGTCATGTGAGCTCTTTCCATAGTGCCCTCTGCTGGCCCTGCACAAACAGTTTAGGTACAGTAAGCCTCGCTTCCTAGTTACTATAGAAGAGAGTTCCGAAACCTTCCTTAGTTTACTAATGTCTGCCCCAGGCCAACACCAGAGGCCAGCTTTTCCACAGTGAGCAGCCATAACAGTGTTGCCTCTTTCTTTCACAGTAGTCTACTACTCACCCCAAATAAAAAGGGTTAGTATTTTGCAATGGAGGAGTATTTGTTTATTTTCAGAAAGGATCACACTGGCTGCCCTTGAACTCACTGTAGCCCAGGCTAGCGTTCTCAATCTCAGACTGATCCCCTGTCCCCAGTCCTGTCAGTGGTCCCTCCTCGCTTTGATCTCTTTTAAATAGTTTGGTGGGCAGAAGGACCTATGTAAACTCTCTAAAGTGGTCTGAGAAGCAAAACCAGATATATAAGGGAAGCAGCCTTCCATTTTTATGCTTCTGTTTGTGTTTTTTTCTTCTTTTTCTTTCTTTATAGTTTATTATTGGGGGGTTGGGAGGGGATTTCCAAGACTCTGTGTAGCCCTGGCTGTCCCAGAACTCTCTCTGTAGCCTAGACTGGCTTCGAACTCAGAGTTCTGACTGCTGAAATTAACAGCATGCATGACCACCACCTGGCTTATACTTCTGTTTTTAATACTAGCTATTGGTTTTTATGAGTGGATATGGATCATCATAATTAATTGATTGACCAATTAAGATTGATGTTTAGGAAGTTTAAAAAATGAAGCCCCCAGTTGCTTTGTCTCCCTGTGTTTGCACTGGAGGCCTGACGAAAACACTTTGCGCTCTGGGTTAAGTGTTCAGTTTGGAGGGAGATACTGACATAATTATGTTGCCCCATGTGGCTAATTCTGACCCCTCCCTCTGGTGAACGCTAGTGCTCTGAGTTCTGTTTCTCATTTAATGCTGTGTTTGGTCCCAGTTTCATCTCAGCTATCCAGTGTTGTAGCTAGTTATTGGGAAGCACCGTGTGTAGTAAGAGGACTGGGTATTCTGACCTTCCAGAAGGGCTGGGCTTGCCTGTGATGGCTGAGGCCACTGACCAGAGTATATTCAGTCCTTTAATAATAATGATGTTATGAAGTGCAGTCGTTATAATCCCTGCCTAAAGGTGCATTCATTTCCTTGTCCTTCAGTCTGTTTGATATTAAAGTTTTAGTTTACTGATATAAAGGAATGAATTACTTAAAACCACATGATAGCAAAGAAAAAATAAATCATTAAGGCTTTCATAAAAATACTTGTTTGACTAAATACAAAATGTGTTAGGGAGATCAGAGTTGTTCTCAGGGACCTGTGGGTTAGTAGCTCAGGAAGTGAAACTGTTTGGTCAAAGCCTGATGTCCTGAATAACCATGTAGAACGAGAACGAGAGAATTTGATCCACCATGTTGTCCTCTGACCCCCACATGAACACTGGCGCACACACCACACATACATGTCTCATGTACAATAGAAATAAAGAATTATATTCAAGTAGCCACTCCTGGCCGGCTATACTAATCATCAGTTATAACAACTTATGAGGTTTGATAAGAATGTTCCATGTGCCAGGCGGTGATGGCCCACATCTTTAATCCCAGCACTCAGAAGACAGAGATAGGCAGATCTCTGTGAGTTCGAGGCCAGCCTGGTCTACAGAGCAAGTTGCAGGACTGGCTCCATAGCTACTGTACATATATATGTATGTATATGTACATATCCCGTGCATCTGTTCTTTGATGCTGTTCACCCCCTCCCCGCATCTGAAATCTGTATCTTTTGGTCAGCATCCAGTGTGGTACAGCGAGTGTAAACATATGACTAGCCTGGACCAGAAGTCCCAAGTGTTGTTACCAGTTAGCATATGGGTTTGATAGGGTCTTTTTCTGTCACCTGAGGCTGAGTTTCTCTCCCTTTTGTTTCTTTCAGTGATGAAGAGCTCTCTCAGTATCTTCTACAGTTGGTGCAAGTTTTGAAATACGAGCCTTTTCTTGATTGTGCCCTCTCTAGATTCCTGTTAGAAAGAGCACTTGATAATCGAAGGATTGGGCAGTTCCTGTTTTGGCATCTTAGGTGAGTCTTTCATATTTCAGTCTGAGACCTCGGTGTGCTTTAATACCTGATCCAGTGTAATGTAAGGCTTCGTGGTCTCCGCTCCACCTGTAACTTTGCTCTCTTTTGGTGTCTTCTTCTTTCATACCCAGACTCTACTTTTGCCACTTGGGAAAGTCATTCAGGCAACTATCCTATAATCCTTTCTGGATTTTTAACTAAAACCAGTAAACTGATATATTGTAATTTTTTTCTGTTTAAAATATTTAGTAGTTATACTTGCATATGTGTTTTGATCTAATCCACTCCATCCCTCCTCCCCAATTCCTCCTCTGTCCCTCAGTCACTTTTCCCTTCCAACTTCATGAGCTCTTTCTTAAAAATGAACTAATTGTTTTAATATGTGTTAGCTATGTGCTGTTCTATTTATTCCTTTCAGAAATTTGTGGATAATATATACTTTAAAGTTTTATGTGTATGGGTGCTTTGCCTGCATGTATAGACATAACTTGTATGCCTGGTACTTGTAGTAGTCAGAAGAGGGCATTTGTAGATTGAGGTTTCTGTCCCACCTGGTTCTGCAACCTTTCAGTCCCCCCCCTAAAAAAACACAGAAACTTATGTTAATTATAAACTGTTTGGCCTTTTACTCAGAGTTACTATTAACTAACTCTTACACTTAAATGTTTAGCCATGTGGTGTGTTACCTTTTCTCAGTGAGGCATTCTTATCTTGCTTCAGTCTGACTGGCAACTGACTGTGCCTTAACCTCTTCCCAGAATTCTCCTAGTCTGGTCACCCCACATATACATATACTTGGGCTTTCGGCCAATCAGCATTTTATTAGACCAATATGAGTGATTAATCTTTACAGTGTACAAGAGCATTATCCCACAGCATTTTCCCTTTTTTCTTTTCAAGATAAAAACCCAGAATCTAATCTCCTTTGTGTAGCTTTTTTTCTGATCATTATCCATAACAACTTGTAACTAACACTCTAAACAAAGGTAAACACCCATAATCCTTTGCAGGGGGATGCAGGCATAGTTTTCTAGGCTATTTCCTGCTGATTTGGGCACTGATGATCTTCTGGAGACCCAAAGAAAATTTAGGATTATGGTCAAGTCCTGACTAGAGTATCCAGTGAGTCTTGATCATCTCAGCCAGCAGAGTTGAAGCTGTTCTGGATGCAGAACTCAGAAGAAACTGCAGCAGAGGTCCTCTGAAACATTGGATCATCTGGCCCATCTGCTCCTATCAGAAATTTTTTTAGGGGATCTTCCTTGATCAAACCTTATTTTTCTTAACCCAGAATGAATCCACAGCATCCCATTTCCTGTGGAAACGAATGCAAAACCTCCAAAGATTTATTATTAATGATCTCCTACAACTTAAATTAGCCTAAAATTCTTATCTATGTTTAGCTACGTGGCTTGGTACCTTTGCTCAGTGAGGCATTCTTATCTTGCTTCCTCTGCGTCTGGCTGGTGACTGCATCTCTGCCTTTCTTCTTCCCAGAATTCTCTTAGTCTGGTCACCCCATCTATACTTAGTGCCTGGGTTCTGACCAATCAGGGTTTTGTTTAACCAATACGAGTAACAAATCTTTACAGTGTACAAAAGCATTATCCCACAGTAGGCATTGGATACCCTGGAAATGAAGCTATAGACAATAGTGAGCTGCCATGTAGAGTGCTGGGAATGCCCCCTGTGTCCTCTGGAAGAGCAACCAGTGCTCTTAACTACAAGTCATTTCTCCAGCTCAAGTTTGTGACTTGTATTATTATTGCTGCTGTTACTAAGTAAAGCCAAAGTTTTACGAAAGCAATAGTAATTTTATTTATGTATTTTTACACTGTGTTTGTTTACATATCTTTTTACATGGTGATTTTATTTATATATTTTTACACTGTGTTTGTTTACATGTCTTTTTACATGTGAGTACAGATGGCTATAGGGGCCAGAGGCCTAGGATCTACCTGAAGCTAGAGTTAGAGGCTTTTGTTAGCCATCACTATGCATCTTGGGAACTGAACTTGGGTCCTTTGCAAGAGCACTACAGGTGCTTAACCTCTGAACCATCTCTCCAGCCCATATTTGTGTCTGTTTAACTTTGCAGTGCTGGGACTTGAACACAGGGTCTGGCAAATGTTTAGCCAGTGTTCTACCATTGAGCTGCATCCCTAGTCAATGACTTTATTATATTGACTGTCATTTTCAGATGCACATGAGCCTGTCTCACTAATCAAGCAGCAGTAAAATCAGGAATAAAAGCTAAAGTTGCTCCTTTGTTTGACCATGAGAGTCGTGGATTCTCCTTTTTTCCCTCCTCGTTTGTACTTTACCATTGAAACTTAAATTTATCAGAAAAAGAAAAACGACTTCCTCTTTGACTAAGCTTTTCTAAGAAAGTATGAGCTCTATAATACTTTGGTATTAATTTTAGTGTATTTCCCCTGAAGTGGCTTCCTTGTTGGTAGATTTCTTTTCTTATTTATAATTTGTCTTCTCATCCAAGTCAATACTATTTTGAACCCCTCAGAGAATGACAAAATCATTATTCCTTTTTCTTTTTTTATAAATTTTCAGCATTCTTTTGTTATTACTTTGTTTTGTTTTGTTTTTAAGACGGGGTTTCTCTGTATAACCCTGGCTGTCCTGGAAATTGCTCTGTAGACTAGGCTGGCCTCAAACTCATAGAGATCCGCCTGCCTCTGCCTCCCTAATGCTGGTATTAAAAGCATGTGCCACCACTCAGCTTTATAACATTCTTTAAGTGAGAAGAGAAAACTAGAGCCAGCAAGATGAACTTGGTTTTTGCTGGGCAACCTTGGCGGCCTGAGTTCAATCCCTAGAACCCATGTAAAGGAGAAAGACCAACTCTCCACAATTGCCCTTTGACCTCTGCATGCCCCCTGTGGCTGTGCCCCACTGACATCATCACAGTTGTCCTCTGACCTCGCGTGTCCCCTGTGGCTGTGCCTCACTGATGTCATCACGGTTGTCCTCTGACCTCCATGTGTCACCTGTGTCTTGAACCCCTGTCATGTACACTCAGCAACAACAGGAAGAGAGGAGAGAACTGGCTAACGGCTAATTGAGGCATCCGTCTTACTGACTCCAGCCAAATAGACTTTTTTCTGCCCAATTCTCTCTAAATTCCTAAGTTATATTTCTTTTTCATTTCATAAGGCAGATCAAGTAAAACGTGGAAATGTTGGTTTTTAGAATTAACAGAATTTCATAGAATTAACCACTAAACACTCAGAATGTCTAAGTCCTAACCCTTAATTCATTAGGGTGTGACATCTTACTATTAAGTGCTTGGGAGCAGCTCCCTACCTGCTTGGGATGAGTATTTCATGGTAGAATAAAGAAGGCAGTGTTCCTTTCCCGTGGTCTAAAGTGCTTGATAAATAAACCAACTGAATATTGGCTTTCTGCAGGTCAGAAGTGCATATTCCCGCTGTGTCTGTCCAGTTTGGGGTCATCCTTGAAGCATACTGTCGAGGAAGCGTGGGGCACATGAAAGTCCTTTCCAAGCAGGTATGAGCTTCTGTTTATTCAGTTTCGTGCACAGTGATCAATCGAATTTATCAAATGCAATTTCTCTGACCACATATTTCATTGCCCATTCAGTCAGTTAACCTGATCAATACTTTGTGGGAAAGGACTGAGTCTCATAAAGCCCAGGCTGGCCTCAAGCTCACTATCTAGTTGAGGAAGACCATGGCCAGGAGATCCCTCTGCCCTAGACTTTTGAGTGCCGGAATCCTTGCCATTGTATGGTGCTGTGTCTTAGTTTATGCTCTCCTAGGGAATGGGCTCAAGGCTTTGTGCTTGGTAGACAAGCAGAACTACTTCCCAGCCTTCAGCACGTGCTTTAGAAAAACTTGTCAAGAAAGGAATTTTCAACAAGCTTAGATAAATAAATAACAAATGAAACACAATTAGCTAGGTTTCTCATTCTCTATATTAATAGGATGCCTTAAATTTTAATGGTCTATACATATTTCATGATGAACACGAGGGAGCCGGTCTTTGACTGGTTTTTCAGACTGAGATTATTGAGGTGTAAGCCTACAGGTACCATGATTTCTGTAATTCAGAATCCTTGTTACCGTTTCGAACTATATGTTCATGCCTAAAATTGTGATATGCTCTTACAGTCAGGAGGTATTGTTGATATTACTGTAAGTTACTAAATAATTACCAAGAATCATGCTGTTTATACTGCTTTAAGTATGCTGTCTTTTTATGCTCCTGATAATTCACCAGTATGTACGTAAAACCCAGGCTGCCCTTGAACTCATGATCCTCCTGCCTCATTCCCCTGCCCCAAATGCTGAGATTACAAGAATGTGCCACCATTCCTAGCTCTTTTGCCTTGCTAAACAAGCTTCCATAGGCTTTTAGGAGATGACTATACTTTTTGGAAAGCCCACTGGCTGTGTTAGTAATAAATAGCTAACATTTATTCACAGCGTGAGATGATATCATTAATCCCTGCAATTCGGAACCCAGTGTTCATGGTGACCATCCTTGTGTGACTGACTACCTTTTCCCCTTCCTCCATTCACCCTTAATTCCCACCCTGCCCTTTGCACCTCCCCTCCCCTGCAAGCCTCTGATAAGTGATCTTTATTTCCAATCATCTTATTTTCCTCTTTAAATCCCTACAGTAATTTTTCATAATGCTGAAAATCCAGATTTTCTCCCAAGGTCCCACTTGGTTCCTACCCGTTTGACCTTATCTGACCACTCTCTTCTCTCACTCCTTGTTTCAGATCACATTGCATATTATCTTCATTCTCTGGAACATTTAGTGCAACTTCTAACAAGGCATATGTAATCAGCCCCCCTTCCCTCTTCTTCTTGTGTCGTAGGCATACATACACTCTATTGCTAAGTTGTAGCCACATCCCTCTTTTTCCCTTTTCAGTGTGTGTGTGTGTGTGTGTGTGTGTGTGGTACAGATACAGAGGCTGGAAGGTGGCATCAGATCCTCTAGAGCTGGAGTTAAAGGTGATTGTAAGCTGTCTACTATGAGTTATAAAAATTAAACTTCAATCCTCTGTAAACACACTTAAACACTGAGCCATCTCTTCAGGCCCAGTCTCCACCTTGACCCACCCTGATTTTTCTATTTAAAAACAAAAATTCTATTTTGCACTTTTTAGCCTCCTGAGTAAAAGTGATTACAGACTTGTGCCACCTGGCCCAGCCTTTACTGTTTCCATGACTGATGAATTCTAAGAGAAAGACTCTGTGCCCTTTCCATGGTGGGTGGGGTGCAGGCTTGTCACACGGCATGTGGAAGTCAGAGGATAGCTTGTTGAAGTTGTTTTCTTCTTCAGGCAGTCCTGGGAATTGAACTCAGATCTCCAGGCTTGGCAGATCTACTAAGCTATTGTGCCATCCCACCATCACTATAAAGTTATAAAATGACAATTGTTGAAATACTTAAGTATTTTTTGACTTACGATATTTTAGGATACTATTCCAGGCAATGAATATCAACACAATTATTAATGGGTCATAGCAGTTACCAACTGTACAACATGGAAGAAATCCTAATTTGAAATAGTTCAGAAAGTTCTGGTTTCATAGACCAGTTTTCATCTGGTTTTCTTGTCACCACTGTTTGTACAGCCCCTGAGTCTGCTGAAAAATGGAGTGTCTGTGGTTTTGACAGATGGCTAACTTGGCAAGCACCAGCCATCTTGATTTTATCATCAAGTTACATAGAACCATCTTAATTTTCTATGAGCAAGGTCTCAGCTTCTCTTTCGGGAAACTACATCCACATCCTTTCATAGTCTTAATGGTTTTCTTGCATGGAAGCAAAGTTCAAAGTTTTAAAATGAAAACATGATGCAAAATGAATTCGCTGATAATAGGATTTCAAACCAGTATGTATTATGTTTGCCTCATATATTTTATGTTTTTCTTTATATGTGTTTGTTACTATTTGTTGTTTCTAGTTTTAAGGACGTATGAAACATTTCTTCTGGTTTATGATTGGCTATGATTATTGTGTCTTAATTGTTTTATATAATATAATGTAAATGGAACTTACTGTGTTTTGTGGGTTTATATAATATAATATGAATGGACCCTCAGTTATTAAGTAATAACAGGAACCTCTGTGGGAATAGTGGGGTCTCTATAATTGCCCTGCCTGGCTAGGAACTTGCTATGTAAACCAGATTAGCTGTTCTCCTGCCTCTGCTTCCTGAGGACTGGGGTCATATGTGTTCATGGTCAGAACTGACTACAGTGAGTGTTTTTTTTCCTTGTTTGATTGATTGAGACAGGGTCTCACTGTATCCTTAGCTGACTTGAAATGCACTATGTAGACCAGGCTGTCCTTGAACTCACAGAGGTCCCTCTGCCTTAACCATTTCCCCGACCCTCTCACCACCATCACATACACAGTAATTAAAGGCATGTACTATCATGCTTGGCTAAAGTGACTTTTACAAATAATGTTTTTAATCTAGTTGGCCATTGCTACACTACGAGTACAATGTTTGTTTGTTGTTTATTTTGGCTTAAGTTTTGTTGGCCAGAGTTATCTCAGATTATAGGGCTAGATGATGACTCAGTGGTTAAAAGCACTTATTTTTATAGAGGACCCAGGTTCAGTTCCCAGCACCCATGTCAGGCGGTTCACA
The DNA here is from genome assembly GCA_001685075.1 of Bramus lutescens. Classification (NCBI taxonomy): domain Eukaryota; kingdom Metazoa; phylum Chordata; class Mammalia; order Rodentia; family Cricetidae; genus Bramus; species Bramus lutescens. The sequence continues at coordinate 274,636 of LOEQ01001656.1, read as the reverse complement.
ACCACCTATAATTCCAGTTCCAGGGGATCTGGCATCCTCTTCTGGCCTCAGTGGGCATCTGCATATACATGGCACATATACTCAGGCATGTGCACATATACACACTTAATATAAATAAAACAAATCTTAAAAATAAAAGCAATTTGTGGAGGCGGAGACAGAGTTACTCTGTATAGACCTGGCTGTCATGGAACTCACTTTATAGACCAGGCTGGCCTCAAACTTAGAGATCAGCCTGTCTTTGTCCCCAACCTCAACCCCCAAGTGCTGGAATTAAAAGTATGCATCACTGCACCCAACTTAAAAGCAAGCAGTTTCATCTTGGATAATAAATATTTTGAATCATGATCTGTTCTTGTTGTCCTGGCAGTAGAAAGACAACAGGCGGAGATTCCAGGCACATGACGATAGGTTTTGCCAGGCACGGTAGCACATATCTGTAATTCCAGCCCCAGACAGGCTGATAGCCTGAGCTACATAAAAGGCTCTGTCTAAAACAACAACAGAAAAACAAGGACATTGGAGTAGGCAGTAAGGTTTCAGTACCAGGACCAGCAGGTTACATCTGTACATAGCCCCCCACCCTGTCCCATTGTGTAGACCAGGTGGCGTGGTTCAGATTGAGATATTTCAGATTCCCTTACTCAGTGAACTGTAAAGTTGAATACAGTTTCACATCTGTCTGAAAATACCCAGTCTGTGCCTGCTCACTGTCTCAAATTTATAAGATATCATTTAATAAAGGACTTAAAAGTGATACCTTGACCGGTAGCTGATAGTAACTTACTGTGTGTAAAATTCTTCTTATATGAAGGATTGTGTATGTGTGTTTGGTTAGAGCTACTGATAAATGTGAGTGTATAATATATTATTTTTAACCATATATGAATTTTTGGGGTGGGAACCTTATTTTTCAGGTTGAAGCACTCAATAAGTTAAAAACTTTAAATAGCTTAATCAAATTGAATGCCGTGAAGCTCAACAGAGCTAAAGGAAAGGAAGCTATGCACACTTGTTTGAAACAGAATGCTTACCGGGAGGCCCTCTCTGACCTTCAGTCGCCTCTGAATCCGTGTGTCATCCTCTCAGAACTCTAGTAAGTGGCCTTCCCTGCTTTGCACAGTGAGGAGCCTATGAACATAGCAATGCAGAAGATTTCTGAGTCGCTGTATTGGGGAACTGGTGGGACTGGCTGTTAGCCCAAGGTCGTCAAATGTAACTAGGGAAGGAAAATCTCAAGAGTCTTCAGAGGCCATGTTTATATTCATGAGGCTGTAGAGCTACTAGCTAGATTTATCTGTGGGATTAGTAATATTGTAAATTAATTTCAATTATACATAGTTTCAATTGTGTATAGGACCATACATAAACCAGCTTTGAAAAACGATTTTATTATTTTTAATTGTGGGGATGAATTCAGTCTTCACAGTGGCCAGAGGCATTGAATCCCCTGGAGCTTGAGTTACAGGCTGTTATAAGCTGCCTGCCTGACTTGGGTGCTAGGAACTGAACTTGGGTCCCCTCCAAGAGCAGTATATGCTCTTAACCACTGAGCCATCTCTCCAGCCTAAGTTAGTTTTGATACCGGGTCTTATAAAGCTAGCCCAGGCTAACTTTAAACTCTTGTGTAGCCCAGGCTGACTTTGAACACATAATCTTCTTGCCTGGTGAGTGCAGGTAACACAGGTATGTACCACCATTCCTGGACTATTTATCCATTTTTAAGAACTGAAAATCCTGTATGAGCAAAATGTTGGAAAGCATGACACATTATTTACTGACTTCCTATTTTAAAACAAGATTTAAATGAATCTCTAAACTATTTCCCATCTTTTCATTCATATATAAGTGGAAAGTTATAATTTGTGTCAACAGTGGTATTCAGAATTGAATCCTCATTGTGAAATAAAAAAATCCAGGCTTGAGATGTGGCTCATCATTTAAGAGCCCTTGCTGCTCTTGCAGAGGACCAGGGTTTGGTTCCTATCAGTCATGTCAGATGGCTTACAATAGCTTGTAACTCTAGCTCCAGGGGACCTGACACATACATGTACATATACATAAGTAAGATTCTAGCCTCTGTGCTATGCACATATACACACAAAAGTAAGATTCTAGCCTCTGTACTACGCACATATACATGTACGTATACACACATAAGATTCTAGCCTCTGTACTATGCACATGTACATATACACACATAATAAGAAATGTCTTGTAAAATGAAGAGTTTTTTGTAATCCTAATTTTAATGCAGTAGTGTATTCTAATCTTTTACTCACTGAACATAAAAAGTTAAGGAAGTATAAGAAAACAAGGAGAAATTTCAGTTGGAGGTAATCAAAGGTCAGGTGCCAGGTTTCTGCTTCATCCATTGGCATCAGTCTATGCCAGCCAGAACTGACCTCAGGGTTCCTTTTCCACCCAGAGAAAGTTCTCTGACTGACTTGTGTAGACTCTGAAAGAAATAGGTGAGGGGTTTTGCATGCCTGATGCACATTGTTGTACTGAAGTGGTTGATTCCCCCTTGCTGATTTCAGTATTGAAAAGTGCAAATACATGGATTCCAAGATGAAGCCTTTGTGGCTGGTCTACAGCAGCAGAGGTTTTGGAGAGGACTCAGTTGGAGTGATCTTTAAAAATGGTGATGGTAAGTCCTGGAATTTTCACAGCATATTGGAAAGGTGTGTGTGTGTGTGTGTGTGTGTG
>LOEQ01001656.1:236228-271896 GCA_001685075.1 Bramus lutescens | reverse complement strand
GTTGGTGTGATAGTAGCCAAGAGGCCACTACCAGTGCTCAGGACATTAGCTCTTTTCTTTCTGAGAAATCGCAAGCCTTCCTATTTTGTCATATAAAATAAAAATATTAAATCTTTTGATGAAAAACTTATAAAGGAAAGGCTATCTCTGTACATTCATGCATCCTGTTACATGTCATTGCCAGAGTTTCACATTTGGATTAAGCTGATGACCCAGACTTTGAAATGCCAAAGGCTATCATGGCTTGTAAGCTCTATGGTCACAAGGAAGCCCTACAACTGATTAGCTCTAAGGTCTTCATCTCATGAGGGTATAACATCTCTGTACTAGAGTCCTTAAAGGATTCACAACAAATAACTTATATATGCTTGCAACTTCTTAGTAGAACTTCTTCAAAGTGGTTTATGTTGTTTGAGATAGTGTTTCACTCTGTAGCAAAGACTGACCTCATACCTGTGATCCTGACTCAGCCTTCCCAGAGTGGAATCACATGAATGTGCCTGCATATCCAGCCCTCATGATGTATTGCTAAATATTTTACTCCAATAGACTATACAAATAGTATAACTTGTTATTACTTTGAAATTATTTTGTCTAAAAGTACTCTTTAGGAAGCAAGGAGAGAGGAGAGACAACTTTATGTAACCCAGGCTGGCCTTGAACTCATTACATAGCCAAGAATGGCCTTGAACTCTGCTACATTCCCCACCTCCAAGTACTAGGATTACAGTGTGTACCGTCATGTCAGGCTGAAAGTACTCTTTAACTCTTATTATTTGTATTATTTTGGCCCAAAATCTCACTATATAGTGGAGGCTGGCTTCAAATATTCGAACTCAGAAGTGCTGAGACTAGAAGCACTCGTGGACATGCGAAGTCCTGATCACTGAGCTTGTTTGATACAGTGTATATGGGCAAGATTAAAATTGGAGGGAAAAGTTAAGTGCTTGGTAATGGGTTTAGCAAATCTGACTAAATGCCTAATGTTGAGTTAACAAGTGGGGGCACATGATGGCAAGTGCATCTAACTGAGAGGTATTTCCCTTAGATTTGCGGCAGGACATGCTGACGCTGCAGATGCTACGCCTGATGGATCTACTGTGGAAAGAGGCTGGTTTGGACCTTCGGTGAGCACTCCAGTACATCTGCTTATTGCTTATTTCGTGGTGTTTTCCTCCTGTTGAGTCCTTCCCTTCCCTTTTGATTATTGTTCATAATAATAGTATGGCCTTTTACAGTGTGCTGCCCAATCATTGCTCTATTTGAGTCTCATCATACTTAAAATTGTGCGTGCTTGAGATTCCAGAGAAGGGATTTGAACTTTAATATGATTGGGACAAGCATCCAGAATCAAGTGCCAGGTTATAGTTTAAAGATTTGTGGCTTTCATTTCGAGACAGGGTCTATTATATAGCTCAGGATGGCATTGAACTTGCTATACAGGCAAGATGGACTTGAATTCATTATCTTGCCTCAGTGTCCCAAGTGCTGGTATTCCAGCCATGTGTCTTTGCACCCTGCAGAACTCTTTTTGTAAAAAGATTTGAGGTCATTGCTGTGTATTGACTAGCAAAGTCACTTTGCTAGCTTCATATAAATCATTTCTTGCATCCTTCTGGAATATACTTTTCCAGTCCTATAAAGTAAGAACAATCTAGTGGGATTTTTTTCCGTTTCATGGTACTGTAGCTGTGATTGCAATGTGATGTCTGTGTTTTGCCCTTTTATTGAAAATAGCTTTGTCCCCTCACAAAATATATCCTGATTGCAGTTTCTCCTCCCTCTACTGTTCTTCCTCACCTCACCTCCCATCTAGATCCAGCCCCTTTTATTTCTCATTAGAAAACAAACAGGTTTCTAAGGGATAATAGTAAAATAAAATATAGTAAGTAGGATAAAACAAAAACTAACACATCAGAATTGGGCAAAACAGACAAACTGAAGGAAAAGACCCATAAGAGAAGGCACAAGAAACAGACCCACTTGTTCTCACATTCGGGAATCCCATAAAAACTCTAAACTGGAAGCCATAATATACATAAAGGACGTGAGGGATAAAAAGAAAATAAAAAACATAAAATTAAATCCAGGCAGTGGTGGCCTATACCTTTAATCCCAGCACTCAGGAGGTAGAGGCAGGCGGTTCTCTGTGAGTTTGAGGCCAGCAGAGCAAGTTCCAGGACAGCCAGGGCTATACAGATGTTGCAATTTATAACAAAATAGTTCCGCACTAGCCCAGAATGGAGTATAATATAGGTTTATTTAATAGGACGTAAACTCATAGAAAGGGTGGCGATCCGCTTTACACACAGAGGAAACCCTGTCTCAAAAAAAAAAAAAAAGATAAAATTATAAAAAGGAAAAGCCCTGACATGACATTATGATTGAGTTCATTTTCTGTTGGCATCTACTTCTGGGCAGGCAGCTTACCCTTAAGAGTAGTTTGTTTCCCCAGTGAGACTCCCTTGGAGGAAACTAAATTTTCATTTGCAAGTGGTTATCAATTGGACAAAGCTTCTGGATTAGGGATGGGAGCATCTGTCCACTTCTTTCAGCTCTAGGGTGCCATCTCAACAATCACCCAGAAAGGACCAAACGGTTACTATATGTGGTATATTTTCCTTTACCTTAATGAGTTTCTGATTAACTACTTAAAAGCACTACCATGTGTGAATGGTTGTTCCGTCCTTAGCCACTCATAAGTAATATATCACAGATAGAGAGTAGAGTATGTTGCTTTTGTTATTGTTGAGACCAAATTTCTATGAAGAAGTAACATAGGGGCCAGTGAGATGTCTCAGTGGGTAAAAGAGCTTGCAACACAAGCACACAGTCCCCAAATGCCGTGATGGAAGGAGAGACACCGAAGCACAATCATATAGACGCAAGAGTATAGTAACATGAAGCAGCTTGAGGGAAGAAAGGTTTATGTGGGGCTAATGGTTCAGAGGATATCATTCCACCATTGTGGGGAACTCACCGGGGCAAGACCACCTCCTGGCCTTAGACAGCAGGGGCTGCTGGGCTATCTTCACAGGTTGCAGGTTTGGCCATAGGACGGGCCTTCATCAGTTGCAAAGACTGAGCTGAAGACTGGCTGCTTAGTGCTGCTTCTTAGTCCCATCAGCCTCGTTGAAGACCCCAGCCCAGTTGTTGTCTCTGCTTTGCTTTTGTCCATTCCACCCAAAGTTGGCACACATTTAGCGTCATGAGCGTCGTTGTAAGCTCAGATAAGGGAGACAGCATGTGTGGGATGTGTTCTCAGCTGCTGTGCAGTAGGAAACATCAAGGGTCCAGTGGGTATTACTGGCACTTTGTCCTCTGACCCCATATTTTTGAACTGTAGGGCTTTGAGTTCTTTCAAATGACTATCTCTTTCTCACCAAACCTTCTTTACTGTTTCTATAAATATCTGTGCTCCAGTGTGCCTTTTGTGTTTGTTTTTCTTTTGAGCAGCTGTTCAGGTTAAACTGGGTCATGCAGCATGCACTCACAGTCACTCCCAAATGTTTGGGTACCTCCTATATGTTACTATTTTAGTAACAATGCCATGCTTCCGTTAACGAAAATACTTTTGCTCATTTAAATTTTCTCTGATATCTCATGATACTCTGGTGTCTTTCATGTCAAAAGCAGAACATTCATAAGGCATAAATATGTTGACACCATGTCTTTGCTTAACAATTAGTTCCTGTCAACTGAAAAGTTGTCAACCTCAAATCTGTCTGACATTCAGTAGACTTGACAGTCCTGCATCCTGTGTCCCTGTGCTACATGTCAAATAAAAAATTGAGTAGTTGTCTGCACTTACACATCTGAGTTTTGCTAATAGAATTTTTTGAGGCAGTCAAGGGGACAGGAACTCTCCATTATCTAACTGGCTGTCCTGTAACTCGTTCTGTAGACCAGGCTGGCCTCAAACTCACAGAGATCTACCCACCTCTGCCTCGTGAGTGCTGGGGTTAAAGGGGTGTGCCACCATGCCTGACTCTACTGATAGAATTTTCTTACTTACCAGAGACTGTGCAAAAGTTGTATGTAAGATATTTGATGCTATTGGTGTTGGCAGGGTCAGGAAAGGAAGCATGTGCAAGCAAGGGAGAGTTTACACTCTGACCTTCACCACCCTGACTGTGTGGCAAAGGAGGGATAAAGGGCTGCTGCTACCTTCCTCCCTCAGTGCAGTGTGTCCCGTGCTGTTTTCCCATGAAGGTAACATTGTCCTTAGGTCAGAGAGTGCAGGAAAGAAAGGTAAATGGCAGAAGTGTTGCCATGTACTTTATAAAAAACTGTAGACATTCAGGGTCATGGAGGCCCCAATGAGATGATTAGGGAGGGTTCCAAGAGTTTGCCCCCAGCATGACTTCTGTCAAACTGTCTTTCAGATGAGGGTGTTTTTTCCTTCCCATTGTGAATGTTCCATCCTTAAATCACTGATTGCTTTCATCATTGCTTGCTTTTGAAGAGGAAGTTGTTGGACTTGTGCCTAGTTTGGGCTGTAAGTGGGCTGCAAGGGGGTTGCAGGAAGCAAGAAAATGCACTTTAACCCAACCGTGTTTGCTTTACATGGGTTGTGTCACAATAGGCTGCCAGACACTAGTGAAAAATTTAATGTTCTTCCTTAGTTGTCTTTTTAAGAAAGAGAAGTAAATTAATAATATATGCTTAAAACAATTCCTTAGTATTTCAGTCTGCCAGAATGTAGTTCGCCAGTGTTGCTCTCATTTAAAAGAATATACAATAACTGAATTGGTTTTTAGAAGTAATGCTAGAAACTAGCACAGTCTATCCTCTTATCTCTGTTATACACACTAATGCACTCATATTGCCCACACACAGTTTTCTCTTGCCTCTCCAATCCTTGCATGACCTGTAAGATCCCCATGCCATCTTTCCAGTAGCTCCTATCTTCTCACTTTGCTTGTGTATTCTGCCTAGCCCTGTCCTCTAGCCTAGCCTTCCTGTCCTCCCTCCTCAAAAGGTCTGTTTAAGTAAAGGGCTTTGCTTAGTTCCTCAGGTTGGCCTTGATCTTACCGTGTAGCTCAGCCAAGCCTTCAAGTCCATGGAAAGGACAATGTGGGAGGAGCATGCCCAGAGCCAGAGGAGGAAGTCAGGTGTCCAGCTCTATCACTCTCTACCTTGTTCCTTTGAACAAAGGTCTCTCACTGAACCTGGAATAGGTTGTTGGCCAGCAAGCCGTACCAGCTCCCCCAGCCTGGTCTCCACACCACACCCAGCTTTCTTTGTAGATGTTAGGAAGTCTGAACTGAGAGCTCATAATTGCATAGCAGACATCATTTTCACCCACTGAGCCATCTCTTTATCTTACAGAGATCTTTTTAAAAGATTTTCAAATTTTTAATTATAAGTCTATTTGTGTATGTCTATGCATGTGAGGGCAGGTGTCCTTAGAGACCAGAAGAAGACACCAGATCTCTGGTGCTGGAGTCACAGGCTGTTGTGAACTGCATGATGTGGGTGCTGGGAGTTGAACTTCCATCCTCTGTAAGAGTAGCAGGTGCTTTTAACAACTGAGACTTCTCCCTGCCCCATCCATGGAGGTGTGCCTGGACTTCTGCCAAGACCTCTCTTCCAAGACCTCTCTTCATAGTGACCACACTCCCATTGTGTCTCGTTGCTTCATAAGCTCAGGGAGAATAGGGACTGCTTACTTCTGAATCATGTCTGATATCTGGTAGAACGTGTGCCACATAGCTGCACCCAACCATTTACCGAACCCATGCATCTTGTCCTTCGGTTGGTTGGTTGTGCTAGGGTGCCATAGAGACCTTTCAGTAGAGGAGTGGTGTGGCGACATTTTAAGCAGGTCTTACTGCCGTGGAAAGCAGGAAGCCCAGCTTAGAAATTGTTGAGAATTCTGAGGTGAAGGTTGATAGTGACTTGGACTGGGGTGTGATCAGGTAGGGTGCAAAAGCACTAAGATTCTGGATTTGTATTTTCTACTTACTCCACTTCCTCATTTCCTTCCCATTTTCTTCTTCCTGATCCCTCCCCCTTCCTCCTCTTTCTCCTTCTCCTACATCTCATAGCCCAAAACGACTTTGAACTTCCAAACCTGTCTCACTTTCAAGTTCTAGGGTTTCCATTCCTGGGTCTGAATCAATTTTAAGTCTGGTAAACTAAATGTTGGTTATGAGGAGAGTGAAGGAAGACCATAAGGTTGTGGATGGGAGTACTTGGAGCGTGAAGTTACCTTAATAAAGATACCATTACATGTTTCATAAAAAAAAAATGATCCTGGTTCCAAAGATTTAGAGTAAAAGGCGATGACTCCTTGTTTTTCTAATGTGCTTCTGCCCATCAGTTCAGGTAAACCCAGCATTTCACAAGCAAATTATGTAGCAAACAGTGCATTAGTTGCAGCATTCTGGTAAATCATCCCAAATTTATTCTCTAGCAGAAGATAGAGCTTCTATTTTCCATGTGGTGTTACCAAGTAATGACAAGTCTGACCATGATAAAACTCTTTTCTTCTATGTCAAAGGAAAAACTTAGAAAATTAATGTTTCCCCTATGGAAAACATGGTCCCTTATGTCTACTTTTTTTCTTCCAGGATGCTTCCCTATGGCTGTTTAGCAACAGGAGATCGCTCTGGCCTCATTGAGGTTGTGAGCACCTCTGAGACAATTGCTGACATTCAGCTGAACAGTAGCAATGTGGCTGCCACAGCAGCCTTCAACAAAGATGCACTCCTGAACTGGCTTAAGGAGTACAACTCTGGGTGAGTGTGTCATCATCATTTCTTTACACGAACACAAGCACAGATAATAGTGACCAGACAGAAGAAGTGTTTGCATTGCTTATTGCCTCAGTCAAGACAGAACGCCTCGTGAGCCTTATTAAAATCTTAAAACATCTACTTTATTTCACCATTTAGAAGCTTTACACTATGTTAGAGTGTGTTTTTAAGATAGCGGGTTGAAGTTGTTGTTTACAGCATCAACTTATATGTGACTATATGAACTTAGGTTTCTAATAGGTTAATTCTTTTAAAAAGATTTGTTTATTTTTGTTTTGTTTTTTGGGTTTTTTTTTGGGGGGGGAGGGATTGAATGTCTATAGTCCTGGCTGTCCTTGAGCTCACCATGTAGACCACAGAGATCCTCCTACCTCTGCCTCTAAAGTGCTGGGATCAAAGGTGTGTGCTGTCACTCCAAGCCTTATTGTTATTTCTAATTAAATGTACGTGTGTGGGTATGTGCACATGGGTGAAGGTGCCCAGAGAGTCCAGAAGAAGGTTCAGATGCCCTAGAACTGGAGCTACAGGTGGTGTGACCAAACTCAGATGCTCTAGCGGCCAGCAAAGCTCTTACCCGAGAAGCCATCTTTCCAACCCTAATATGTTAATTTTATGATTTAAGTAAATGAGTTTGTATAGTCTGTGATCTTTCCAAACTAAAAGAAAAATATCTAAAATTTTGTCCTTGGCTGAGGATATAGATCAGTTGGTAGCCTTCCTAATATTGGCAAAGCCCCGGGTTTGATCCCTAGGACCACAGGTACTTACTTAGTGACACATGCCTATAACCTCAGCATTCAGGAGGTAGAGGCAGAAGAATCAAAAAGTGTAGGGTCATCCTGAGCTATATAACCATAAGACCCTGCTTCAATAATAATGTAAGAAGAATAAGTTTATTTATGGTAAGGGTGATGAACAATATCGTTATTCTAGGAAATATTTTGCTGTGAAGAAGAGTGTTTTACAAGTACTTTTGGCTAACCACTTAAATCAGATTTAAATTTTATCATTCATATTGTTCAGGGATTTTCATGTGAGAATTGAATTAATTTCATTCTAACAGCCTTCCCCAAAGGGGCTGTATCCTGGCTTCTGATTGAGGTCACTGACCAGCATGGTGAGAATGACAGTGCTTGACTCTGAAACCTGGATGCTAATCTGAGACCATCCTGACTGAAGTGGCTTCCTCCTGTAACCCCAGCATTTAAGAGTCTAAGGGAGGAGGGAATTGCCATGGATTCCTTGGTGATTTTTGTGCCCGACTGGGTTATAGAGTAAGACCTTGTAAACTAAAAACTGAAACAAAAGCTAGTTTAAAAAAAAATATTCCTAGGCCCCAGGATGGTATAGCAAAGCCATGGTGGCCTCTCACAGTACCATTCATGTAAGCATAAGTCCCACTGACACAGGACTCCTAGGACATAGGGACTTAAACGGCTGAAGCTCAGTGAGGCAATGTCCTGAAAGCAGCCTGACTCTCCTGCCTTTCAGGAACCATGTGGTCATTCGGCTTTGGTTTGTTGGTACGAGTTCTCTGCATGGTTGAGAGCATCAACATGGTGTAGGTCTTCTCCCCCACACTGGAGGCCTGACTCAACTGCTTCTCTGTCTGTCTCCAGGGATGACCTGGACCGAGCAATTGAGGAGTTCACCCTGTCCTGTGCTGGCTACTGTGTAGCCTCTTATGTCCTTGGCATTGGTGACAGGCATAGTGACAACATCATGGTGAAAAAAACCGGCCAGGTAAGTAGCACTGCAGAAGCCATGGGCTCTGGTGGCATTAAGTTGTGTTTTGTCTTTCACCTTTCTCCCAACCCCATTTCACGTACCATTTGCTTTTCATGATCAATTGTTCACAATTAGGTGGTGAGCATTTATTTAAATGTTTAACATTTGCTATTGCTATTATTTAAAAGTAACCTGTTCTTTCATTACAAAAATTTGTATCTGGCTCTGTAAGTTCAAGGCCAGCCTGCTCTACAGAGCTAATTCCAGGACAGCTAGGGCTATTACACAGAGAAACCCTGCCTCGAAAAAAACTTAAAAAAAAAAAAAACCCACACACACACACAAAACTTAAATTAAAAAAAATTAAAAAAAAAAGAATTTGTATTTGGTGCTGGTATGGTGGTATGGACCTATAATTAGAGCACTCAGAAGACTGAGGCAGGAGAGTTGCTTGTTTGAGACCCTGTCTTAACCTATGTAAGTGAAAATGGAAGAAAATAACAAGGTGGGGGCTTGAGAGATGGCTCATTGGTTAAGAGCACTGACTGCTCTTCCAGAGAACCCAGGTTTGGTTCCCAGCTCACAACTGTCTGCAAGTCCAGTTTCAGGAGATCTGATACCTCCTTCTGGTTCTTCAGGCACCAAACACATGTGTAGGCAAAGCACCCAATACAAATAAAATAAAAGTAAATAAAATCTTGTAAGAAAACAATGCTTTGAAAAAAGTAGAATCAAAATGTATCACCTTGTCTTTTTTTCTTTTCTTTTTTAAATTTACTTTCTGTATAGTTATTTGCCTGTATGTATGTTTGTGTGCCATGTGCATGCCTAGTGCATATAGAAGCCAGAAACGGGTGTCAGCTCCCCTAAGACTGGAGTCACGGAGAGTATTAAGCTACCATGTGGCCGCTTGGAACCCGGACTGGGTCGTCTCCTGAAAGAGCAGCCAGTGCTCTTAATCACTCCCGAGTTTTTTGTTTTAATTTTGGAACATCAGACTTGATCACTGTAGGAGTTGGGGAAAATGCAGGTGGTATCTTTTTAAGGTAGCTAGGGAAGGCAGATGAGGTGATTTAATTTCAGTCTTTTTTCAATTATTTATAACAACTAGGTTTTATCCGTAAAGGTTTTTGTATTGTGCACAGGCATAGAGAGTAAGATGGTCCAGTGACCCAGCAGAACTGAGAAAATGGAAGCCTGAGGGTCTTAGAGAGCCATAGCCGGCTCTCAGAAAACCGAGGAACTAGAGCAGTGCTCTCAACTTGTGGGCCGTGACCCCTTTAGGGGTTGTGAAACAGGGTTTGCCCTGAAACCATCAGAAAACACAGATGTTTGCATTACAATCCATAACAACAAGATTACAGTAATGAAGTAACAATGAAAATAATTTTATGGCTGAGGGTCATCTCAACATGAGGATCAGGGGAATGGCTCAAATATGTAAGGTGGGTCCTGTGTAGACTGTGCTGGGGTAATCACTCAGGTGGTGATATATTAATTGGGGCCTGATATTAAATTGGTACGACAGAAGTCATACCAAATAGAAATATTGAAGAGTCACTGGGAAAATAAGATCCCATTTATTTTACAGCTCTTCCACATAGATTTTGGACATATTCTTGGAAATTTCAAATCTAAATTTGGCATTAAAAGAGAGCGAGTACCTTTTATCCTTACTTATGACTTCATTCATGTCATTCAGCAAGGAAAAACAGGAAATACAGAAAAATTTGGCAGGTGAGTATTGCCCTTGTGTCAAGGAGAAGTATCTGCCACTTCTCTGACCAAGTCGCTCACATTTTCTAACTCTTCCTGTGTTACTTTCTTGTGTCTGTGATAAAATGTTCTGACAAGAGCAACCTGAAGCAGACAGGACTTATTTTGGCTCGAGTTTAGGGGTCTTGCGGTGGGGGAGTCACAGCAGCAGGAGCGTTGGTCCGCAGAGAGCAGCATGCTGCTGCTCAGTTTCCATTCTCCAGCACCCAGTCCTCCTGCTGATTAGCCGCACAGGCCTGCGCAGAGGCCGGTCTCCAGCTGACTCTAAAACTTTGTCCAGCAGGCATCATCAGGCATCACACTAACAGGGTTATTTTGGTCTGGGAGATTCTTGGTCTGGTAACAAAAGATTCGGGTTCTTCGCGAGTTCAGAAGTGAACAGGAGGGAGACAGAGAAAATGCTAACGTGATCAGCTATTGTGTTTTATTGCACCTTCTACCTGTTTCAGAAAATTTTATCCCCAAACCACAACGCTGTTTGACAGTAAGATGCTGGGAGAACAATCAATCACTTTACTGTCACTCTGTGTAGGGAACAGTAAGGGAGCCTGGGCTTGAAGCAGACGTTACTGGCAGTGTGTTCTCTAGCATTTATCCTCTTGCCTGTGTTTTTTTATCTTAAAATGTGGACAAAAGGGGTTGAAGAGATGGCTCAGTAGGTAATGGTGCTTGTCAACAAGTTTGGGTGGTGGCACATGCCTTTAATCCAGGCAGAGGCAGGTGGATCTCTGTGAGTTCAAGGCCAGCCTGGTCTACAAGACTTAGTTTCAGGATAGGCTCCAAAGCTACAGAGAAACCCTGCAAATAAANATAAATAAATAAATAAATAAATAAATAAATAAACAAATAAATAAATAAATATGTGGACAAAGGGGGTTGAAGAAATGGCTCAGTAGGTAATGGTGCTTGTCACCAAGCTTGGACTTTGAGTTTGATCCCCAGAATCCCATCTGTGAAGAGTGAACTGATTCCCCCAAGTTGTCCTCTGACCCCTACACATACACACACACACACACACACACACACACACAAAATAAATGAATGTAAGCAAAAGTTCTAATGACAGCAAAAGTAATGAGTGAAGTAGAGGTATGTGTCATGTGGACACTCTACTGCATGCTCAGTAAAGGCTGATACGAACATTTCTTGTTCTGTGGGAATTGGTTGGATGACTCTTGGCCATTATCGTCTTAAAGGGGAGAAAGAGCAAAACAACAAGGAGTACACAGCATCAGCTCTGTTTTTAGGGATGGAAGAGATTAAAAGGCAGAGCCCAGGCATTATAACAATCGCTTGTTTGTTTCCATGTTTTGTGGTAAGTCAAAGCCCAGGTTGTTGCATTGCCTATTCCTGTAGAAGATTAATTATTTCTGATTTGAAGAGAGAGCCCTATGGTTTTAGAGAGTTTGATTTCTTTGTGTAAACTGTAGTCTGGGGCTGTTTTCAAAGCATCACACATGAGCTGAAGCTTCTGCTCATGGGGATGCCCTAGCTCTAAAGATATCTGCTTTTCTTTCTTCCTTTGTAAATAAATGCCCACCTCCCTCGGACACCACACACATGGGTATTCCATCAACTCAAGGTTCCGCCAGTGCTGTGAAGATGCTTATCTGATTTTACGGCGGCATGGAAACCTCTTCATCACTCTCTTTGCACTGATGTTGACTGCAGGGCTTCCTGAGCTTACATCAGTCAAAGATATACAGTATCTTAAGGTAAAAACCCCCTTCTCTGTGTGTGTGTTGGCGTTTGTGAGCAAAAAGCTCAGTTAGAGCTCCATTCAAAATGTCCACAGGGAATTGACAGAATGGCTCAGATGGGAAGGCTGCCGGCTGCCAAGTCTGAGGATCTGAGTTCAGTTCCTGGAGAAAACTGACTTCTTAAAGATTCCCACTAACCTCTGTGTGCATGTGCTCATGCATGGGCATGCGCGCACACACACACATACATGGACACACAGATACAGACACACGGGCATGTACACGCACACAAAGTAAGTGTAATTATTATCATCATCATTATTATTATTTTACAAAGAAGACTTAAGAAATACCAACCTCCGGTCATTTTTTTTTAAATAAAACATCCAAAGGAGTGAAACAAGTTATTTCCTCTGGTTTTTAGCCAAAGGGTGGAAGCGGGTAATCTGTGAAGTTCACATGAAGGAGCAGTTTCTAAAAGAGTTGTTAACTTAGAAAATTTCTCCACAATAGAAGAGGAGTGCAAGGAGAGTACTAGGCCAGGACTTGTTGCTCACACGCTAGGTCAGCAGCTGCCCGACACTGGTTTCCACCCGTTTGCCTTTGACTTGCTGTGTTATGGACCAGAAAAGCAGCTCAGTGTCTTACATTAATTACAAATTAATTTCATCCTCAAAAACCCTTTGCTAAGGCTGTATGGTCATTCTTCTTGGGTGTTCATCTTGTTCTGCAGGTGACATTTATATGGGAACATGAAAGTGTCTGGATGAGGAGGCTGGCCATACCTCCCCATAGATTATGTTTGCATGTCTCTGTCAAGGGTGGATGAAGTCAGACATTTTTTTCTTTCATCTTTAGGACTCTCTTGCCTTAGGAAAGAGTGAAGAAGAAGCACTCAAACAATTTAAGCAGAAATTTGATGAGGCCCTCAGGGAAAGCTGGACTACCAAGGTAAACTGGATGGCTCACACAGTTCGCAAAGACTACAGGTCTTAGCATCGGCCTTGGCTCCCAGGGAACTTGTCAGTTTGTTTCCTTTCCATTTTGCACTTGCACTAAACATGACCCTGCTGGAAATGCAAAGGGAACGAAATCCTGAAACTCAGAGTGAAATCAAGAACGAGGCCTCCCACAGAGCCTGATCTGAACCATCCCGATGCCCACCTGGTTTCTCGAATGCTCCCAGAACTCATCCTGAACATTGCCAACAGCCAGCATGGAGGACCCTTTCCTGCTGACCTTGCACGCCGAGGAATGCTACTAGGGACTCTTTGGGATTTTTTTCTTTCAGTATTTGGTACTTTACCAGAGGTGTAAATACTTCTTTTCAGTGTTGTGACCAAGTGCTGCCACTCAGCCAGCAACTCACCATAACATTTGGGGGCTGGAGCTGTTCTGACTGTCCAAACGAGGCTTCAAAGAAAGGTATCTCCCTTCCCTTTTTAAATTATGTAAGCTACAAATTACATTGATTATGTTGAATTTAATTATTTTTTAAAGGAAATATTTTAAATCTGTGAAAACTCACTAATTTTGTTAATATTTATCTACCATGATAGTATCATTCCAGCCAGACTTGCTGAGAATCTATTGGTGGGGCAAATATAATATATATATATGCTGCATATATATTTATAAAATTTCTAGTGGGAGTTCTATATAAAAAGATGTTTCTTTGGTATTCTTCAGCCTGTGTTTTAAAGTTTTACAAAAGCAGAGCTTTTCCTAAGTTACTTTTCAGTTGACCGTGGATCCAGGTCTTCCATCCGCTTCAGTCCTGAGGCACATATGAATGCAGTTTCTCTGCGTAGCTCTGAGAGTTCATTTCATAGAACACAATACTTGAGTAGATGTATCCAAGGAAGTGAGCAAATGAAAAGGAATCTATTTATGGAATAAACTCCAAACCCAAATTTCAGTATTTTAGTAATACACCAGCTGTTCTTACTATATTTATTGAAATGTATAATAATATGATTTTTTTCAATGGTATTTGTTGAAATTGAAGTGGATTCATGCCACATGGGAATCTTAATTTATTTGTTGAGGTACCATACAGTTAGGGTGCTAGGTAACAAGTGATGCTAACATGTGCAATAGGAACTACTGGTTGGTGTGTACATGGATGTTCTTCCTGACTGATGGTGGAGTGCTCGCCTTAGCAGCACACATACTGAGTACTGTCAAGATCCAGCAAAACTACTGCTTCTTCTCCAAAGAAATGGGGAGCCCTCAATCCTCAGTGACATGGGAAAGACAACTGAGTACTTGCCCTGTGACTTCAGTTTTCTATAGGAATTTTATTAAAGATTGTTTAATTTTGTTGTCCTTCTTAATGTTCTCTGTCAAATAAATGGGTGGTTTCAGCTGTTTGGGGGACATGTGGGCCTTTCTTTGTGGGAAACACAGAGTCTTTGGAACCTGCTGCTTTTGGGACTCTCCCAAAATGGCCAAGTCAGTAGAGAAACCAACCTCAGGAGTGGGCTAAGGTTCAGGACCTCTACCCAGCTTCCCCTTGCTCCACCATGGACAGTCTTGAAGGCCTCTTGGACTGATGGAAGCCTAAGGGGCAGGGGGGTTTTCATCAGTCTGCTGTTGTAACCTCAACTCACTTGCCTCTACTGTATTCATGTGCACATACGTGTGGGAAAGCAAGCCAGGGTGGTGTGGTTCAGTAGGTAGATACAGACAGACACACCATCCATGCTTGCTGAGTTGCTCGTCTGAGAAGAGAAGGCAGAAGGCAGAAAGCTAGCCACCCTCTAGAATGAATTAGCACTCTAAGCTGTACGGATACCTGCTTGAACAAGGACTGGCTAACTAGCAAGGTGTATCCCACATTTCTCTACATCCTTAAATGCCACACTTGTTACATAACACATTTTCTCTCTCTGATTCTGAGCCAAAGGCCCAGACTTCTTCCAGGTTGGCTTTTAGAACTTGGTAGTAGTTTCAGGGGATGTCAGGCTAGAGTTAGGTTGTCAGGAACCATGGCCCTACAGATAGTCAAGAAGCCACTTTGTCAACAGTGATTATTCTCTGTCCCAAGGTGTATGTTACTGTGCCTCATAATTTATTGAGATTGATCAAATCCAAATCCGAGTGTTAGGTATCCGTAATCCTGGCACTTGGGAGAAGCAGGAGCTCAAGACCATTCTGAGCTGCAGTGAGTTTGAGGGCATTCTGAGCTACACCAGACCCCGACTCAAACCATCAAGTAGAAATGATTTCTAGTATTTTCTAATTCAGTTTTCAGAAGTATTGATATTACTGCCACTGTAAGATTGGGACTTCTGCCCACAAGCTAATTCCTATTCCCTTCAATGACCGAGATACCCTAACAACGCCGCTCAATCTCCCTTAGTTGAGCAGGTCCTCTTAAGTCTTGGAGTGGTTGATACATCTACCTTAACCAGCTTCTGTGTTGGTCCCTTAGGATGACTTAAACCCAGGCTCTGTGTCTCAGCCTCTGTCCGTGGGTTACTTGGCATTCTTGGAAATGCCTCTATAAGATTGGGCTGTAAACTAGTGATTGTTGTGGAGGGGTCAAACCATGTGGGTGGTACCACCCCTGGGACAGTGGTCCTGGGTGCTATAAAAAGTAGACTGAGCAAGCCAGGGAGCAGCATGCCTCCATGGCTTCTGCTTCAGTTCCTGCCTCCGGGTTCTTGCCCTGCCTGAGTTTCTGCCCTGACTTCCTTCAGCAATGGACTGTGATGTGGACTGTAAGCCGAAATAAACTCTTTCCTCCTCCAAGTTACTTTTTGGTGATGGTGTTTTATCAGAGCAGTAGAAACCATGAGGAGAAAAATACATCCTCCTGTACCAACTGAGGTTGGAATAATGTCATTTTATTACCCACTTAGTAAATAAACAGGAATAGATAGTTGCTCATTCCTGAAGGAGTTCAGATTTGATTTCAGAAGCCACCAGAGGTGGAAGGCAGGACTTTCCCGCCCCCTCATTTTCTCTGCAGCGATGTCTTCTCTGTTGCTGTGACTTAGAGCACCTACTTCAAGGTCCCCTGTCTGTTCTCCACTTCCCTACGTGCTCCTATTACCTTCTGCTCTCTAAATCTTCATTAGACAGTGTGGCAAAAATGAATGGCCTCGATGCTTGATCCTTCACTTCAAAAAAATATGATAGGTAAAGATTTAAATCCCGAATACTGTGTACCTGTATTGATAACTGGTAGGCTCTTGTTTTCTGGGCTAAGAATGGGTTCCCAAGGCCCATCAGACCATCTTCCAGCTGTATTCAGGCTCATCTTAAGTCAGCAGGATTCTACCTACACACGTCAGATTAGAATGTTCTGGAGTGTGTCTCTGCCATTGGTTTAAAGTGTTCTCTACATAATCTTACTGTACAGCCAGTATTGCAACTAAATTATTAATCTTCCTGATTAATTTTACCTGTACTTTCTGGCCCAATAAAAAGGATTTAATTACTTGCTATGTGCCAGGCAGGAATCTCAATCTCTTTCTCTCTCTGTCTCTGTCTGTCTGTCTGTCTCTCTCTGTCTCTCTCTCTGTCTCTGTGTGTGTGTGTGTGTGTGTGTGTGTGATTTTCATAGCAACTGTGACCTGTAGGGGCCTCCTCTAAATGCCACCCAGATGGTGACCACTCCTGTCCCAGTTCTTATTCCTACTGCATCGCAGCTGCTTTTCTGGTGCCACCCTGAGTTTCTCTGCAGTTCAGTGGGCATTGTCCAGGAAGAAGAACCCAGAATGAGCAGCAGAATGACAGAAGAAACTCTGAGGGACCTATCTTACTGCGAGATCTTGGAGTACCCACACCTCCCACCCTGCACCCTGTCTGATACCTTCGCCCATCCCTGCCTAGGCCCACTTTTAAATCACTAGTTCATGCTGACCAACTTCACTGGTAGAATAATCTCTAAAACAAATCCCCGAGTCCCAGCTGCAAGTTTGGGATCTTTACGAAAGAAAAGTCATCTCACGCCATCTTCAGCTCACCTGCCTCAGACTGCTGATGAATACCACTGCCCAATTCTGTCACCTCCTAGAACCCCAGGCCAGGCTCTGCAGTGAGCAGCAGAAGGTGGCACAGATGACTGGAGATGTCTACCAGGTTGACTTAGTGGGGCAAATAGTATAGGTGCAGCAGTGTGGATTATATTTGGTTTCTGGAGGGAAGGCAGGGGCCAGGAGAGGATGAGGGCCACAACCTCTAGGTAACTGAACAGGTTAGGTCAAGGAATCCAGCTCAAAAGAAGCCCTGGGAATTTCCCCTTAACCCTGAGCTGTGCCAGGTTGCCCTGGTAACCTCACGTTGGGGCAGAGCAGACACAGGGGCCAGATGCCCTGTTGGACGGCTTAATCCTGGTGCCCATTGATAGATAACTAGATGCAGGGAAGCTGGGGACCCAGAGCAACTGCTGAGTTCCTGTCACTGCCACCCATTGGACGGCCACCATGGTGCTCCTGCTGGGCTTCCTGCTCCTGTTGGGAGTCATAGGTGAGTAGGGGCCATTAGGTCCCCAGCATCTGTTCAGCGTCTCCCTGGGGTTAACAGTGAAGGTATGGAAAGGACAGCAGTGGGGAGCTGGGAGGGTAGGGAGCCTCTGCAGAGAGCCCCTTGAGTGCAGGGTGGAAGAGCTGGGACAGGAACTCAGAGGTGGGTGGGGGAGCCTGCAGGTATATAAGTGAGCCTCCTGCTTTTTCCCAGAGCACTGTCGCCCAGAGAGCAGAATGTGATTTATTCATACTTCCTGTCATGTTAGACTCTCAGCCTCTCCTTAGTGCCTGTCCAGCCATTTCAAATGCTTGGCCATGTGTGGACTCAGTGACAGGAGTCTTATCCACTGGACAGCCAGCTGCTCTGAGCCTTGGATGGTCCGGCTGCCCTAAGAGAGGGGCACTGAATGGACACATTCTTAGGTTTAGAGGCCAGCCACAGTCAGGATTGCTAACTAAAAGGCAGAAGAAAGCTAGGAAGTAGTGCTGCTTCTTACAGACCCAGAGCAGAATGAAAAGGGAACTCTGCTCTCTGCTTCAAGTCCATAATGCATTGGCTGATTGTATTTTTCTTTTTATCGAGACTGAATGACTTGGTAATTCCTAAAGGATACACCAAATGCATTGTGTCCTATGTCCTCTCTTGTCGGTGGGAAGGCAGTGATGGGGAGGGGAGATTATAAAAAATACAGGGACCAGTCACATGTATGGTATAACCTGTAATCCCAGCATTTAAACTGAGGCAGGAGGTTGCTGGATCTCTGGACAACCTGGGTTACATGGAGAGCTCCTGTTGATAAATGTTCTGAGTTCTGATAACCTTTTTGCCAGAATGGTTCTGCTTCCATTAAAATCTTTATTACACTCTTGGATGTCAGAGGTGTGAGCATTACCCATGAGCCAGTGCTCTATTGCCAAGCCACTTCCTTATCTGAGTCTACATGGCTGCCCACACCTGGATACATTAAGCTTGGTTGAAATTTCTGGTAATGCTTTCTGAAAAGATAAGGGACAGTTGCCAGTTTCCCTGGTCCATGCCCAGTGGAGCTGGGGTCAAAAAACACTGCGTCCTCTGGGGAAAATAGTTTAGAGCCATAGAACTCAGAAATGTGGTAGGAAGTCATTTACAATAATATCTGCCCTGAAATTGAGGGTTTTTTTCTGGAAAGTTCCATTTCGATTGGCCCAGTAAGGGCATTCTGATACTGAACACTGATTCTTCCACACACACCCCCTCCTGTGAAGCTGCAGTGTGCACTGTGGTCACATTCAATGAGTCACACTTGTCACACTGAATCACACCGTCACCTTGAATGACTCTGAACAATGTGGGCCTTTCCTTTCCCAGCCTTCAGCATTTCTGTCGTTTCTCTGAACCCTTGACGTTCAACTACAGGATGACATGGGAGCAGGGTTCTTTTCCAATCATTTCTGCTGGGGGTCTAAATAACTCAGATACCATGATGTCCTATCTCTCTCAAGATTTGGGGAATTTCCCTCGTCCCTCCCTTCCTTCCTGGGGACTGGATCAAGGGTCCTGAACATGCTATGAAACGCTCAGTTGCATTTCCAGCCCAGTTTTTCTGTTAACTGCATTCAATAAAATACGTATTTACAGAGTAACTACTGAGTCCAAGGAATCACATGAAGTGAATTGAAGGACAAAAAAGGAAGAAAGAAAAGCTTGTTTCCAGGATTTTATTTCCTGTCACATGCATGCATGTCCTTTTAAAACTTTAGTTAAAATACAATTGCCTCTTTCCCCCAACCTCCTCCTTCCCCCTTTCCCCTGCTCTGTCCCAATCCATGGACCTCCTCCTCTTTGATAATTTACATATACAGGTAAACAAATAAACATAAATACAGCCTGATGGGTCCATTAGGTACTACCTGCAAGTTTGTGTTTCAGGGGTGACCATTTGGTATTGGATCGGGGAGCTCATTCCTTGGGAATACCAATTCTCCCTCTCTCAGAGTTTAGTTGATTGAAACTCTTCATCTCACAGAGGTGGGGCCCTGTGAGATTTCCCCCATCTGTCAGCTGGAGTTGAAATTGTTCAGGTCTTACTTAGGCAGCCATGTTGTTGAGACTCAGGGCTGTAACTTCCCTGTCATAGCTAGAAGGCACAATCTCACAGCAGATTTCCTGAGTCTCTCCATCTCACGGTCTTTCTGCCCCATCTCCCATGATGTTCACTGAGTCTCTGTCTCACTCAGCAGCAAACTGTCCTTGAACTTGATCCTCCTGCTTCAGCCTCCCTAGACACCAGATTACTAGTGCTTAGTAGAGTGATTTGTATTATTTTACTTGTTTTGCCTGAGGATTCTCAAATTGGCACCTGCATATTGAGTTCCTGGGAATCGGTAGAAATATATCAATTTTATTGAGAAGAATAAGTATTTTTTAATTGTTATTTTATGTGTATGAGTGCTTTGCCTGCACATATGTCTATGTTCTATGTGTGTGCCTGGTGCCCACTGAAGCTAGAAGAGGTCATCAGATCCCCTATAACCATAATTTCAGAAGGTTTTGAGCCTTCATGTAGATGCTAGGAAATAAACCCAGGTCCTATGGAAAACCAGCCAATGATCTTAAATACGGAACCATATCTCCAGGCCCATGACAAAAATAACATTAATTGGGATTGAAGTTTAGTGGTTCTCCAGGAAGAGTGTGTCTGTGGGGGGCAGGGGGGGAAACTAAGTCATGATCCAATTCAAAAATATATTTATGCAAGATCTATATGCACATTAAAAAATCTGTTTTTCATTATAACTTACATTTCCCTGGTCCTAGTGTATGAATTATATATTTAAAATTTTTATAAGCAATCCCAGTCCTGAGGAAGAAACTTGGGGGTAAAAGAAAATGATACATATTTGTGACCAGATGCTGTAATGCTACTTGGGGAGCTTTTTGCAGCACTTGTGGGCAAGGCTTCAGAGAGAGGAGTCAGTTAATCACCCAGCCATGCTTCCAGAGCAAGGCAGAGTGCCACGCAAGAAGACTTGCTCCTTTCTGCTTATTCTCCTGGGTCTTACTGGCTTTAAAGTTGTGGTTATTGCAGATCCAAACATAAGTCCTCATGCCTGCATGGCAGCCACTTTACCTGCTAAGCCATCTCCCATTTCTCCTTCAGCTTTTAAAAGAGTCTACATATATGTAGAATGAGGTAGAACACTTGCCCAGCATATGTGAGGGTCAGATTCACTCTCTAGCACCACAAAAATAAATACATGAAATTAAAAAAATATATGGTTAAATAACCTTAGTTGGGTTTGGTGACATATACCCATAATTTCAACACTGGGGAAGCTGAGGCAGGAGGATCATGAATTTGGAGCTCGCTTGGGCTATATATTGAGACCCTGTCTCAAGGAAAACAAAATAACAAAAAGTTCTCACACCTTTGAATTGAAATACAGCAGTCATACACAGAACAGTACATAGTTCAGAGAAGTCTTGGGGTCCAGGTCAGAGTGTCATCAGAAAGTGAGCCAACACATCTAAGTTCTTTCTTCCCAGATCAGGAAGTAGAAGAGAGTGCGTAGCTCAGAAGCCGGCTCCTTCCAGGCCCATCATAATGCTCTGGCTTCTGACATTGCAGGCTTGTGCTCACGTCTGGCATCCACAGGGCTGTGCAGCAGGCCTTTGTGCAGTTTCCCTTTCCAGGGATCTAAGTTTCTTCAGGCGGTGGGCAGGTAATTGATTCATGTGCCTTGCTGTATGGAGTTCTGTTCTTCGACTCTAAGTAGCACACATTCTGGGGCCGACGGACACTCCCTCCAGTTCTTTGCTCTTGTCAAAATGCCACCATGGCTTTATTGTCCATATATTTTAGTGTAGTGGGCGAGTTTTTCTGAATCTACAGATGTACTGAATTTGGTTCACTTTCCTCTGTGCATCCTCCCTCTGATTGCACTTGGGTTAGGTATGAATAAGCTGGACAAACCCTCCAGAGATAAGCACCCAGTCCTTGTGAGGGAGTAAAAGTTCAATGCTTGAGGGTAGGACCTCTAAATAGTTTCCTATAATAGAGGAAATGCTGTATAATCCGGTCTCTCTTTTGATCCATGGTCCTCGGGATCCCACTGAATTAATTCTGATGAGATACAGAGAGAACAATTAATACTGCCTGTGGGGAGAGAAAGGGAGTGGTGACCAGAAATATTTGCTTTGGTAAGTAGAGGGCTCTTGAATGGAGGCAGCAGAAAGTCACAAAGGCACAGAACATCCCACAGGAGCTCCCACACGTGTTACTTACTCATCTTTGTCACAGTTGCCCCTTTTGATTTGCCCCTTCCTTCTAGATCTAACCTGTACAGTAAGGACTTGTCTGTGCTCACATTCCGTGTGCTTCGTCTCCCCTTTTTCCTCTCTCTACTCTTTAGACACGTGAGCCTTGTCTCCCTCGTTTTGTTTCCTGCAGAGGCTTCCCAGGCTTGAAGGTCACTGGAAACTAACTCCTCCCTCATAACCAGTGTCTTCTAAGACCAGGACTGAACGAAACCTTGTGACTCTGATTGCCCCTCAGAAGAACTGGACCTAAGTCTCATAGCTGCTTCAGAGACTTGACTTTTTTGTTAGTTTGTTTGGTTGGTTTTTGTGTTTTGGTTTTTTCTTTTTCGAGACAGGGTATCTCTATGTAACCTTGACTGTCCTGGAACTCACTTTGTAGACCAGGCTGGCCTCAAACTCACAGAGATCTGCCTACTTCTGCTTCCCAAGTACTGGGATTAAAGGTGTGTGCTACCACTACCCAGCTGAAATTTGACTTTGTGAACCTCCTAAAAGATCACAAGACTACTGCCCTTTGGAGTGGGAAGTGTTCCGGTAAAGGATAAAGTCATATTATTGTCCCTTCCCTTTAGAGTCCATCCAAATATGTCTGTCAGTCACCCTCTCTCCCCCATGAGAATACTTTCCTTCACAATTATGGTGGTTTGAAAGAAAATGGCCCCTAAAGGGAGCAGCACTACTAGGAGGTGTGGCTTTGTTGGAGTGGGTGTGGCCAAATTAAAGGAGGCCCAGGTTTAATGGGATTTCTGTGCTCTTGGGTCGCTCAGAGGGGAACCAGGAAGCTGCCAACACTACCACCGGGGAGGGGGGGGGACCATGAAGGGACTTTCCGGAGAGCAGTTTAAATAGACTGGGGGAGTGGTCAAGGTTTTGGTGGGCTGCCTTGCTCCTTCTCAGGGGAGGGGTCAAGGTTTGGTGGGCACAGGGGCGGGGCCTCCAAGATGGAGGCCAGAGACCCAGACTTATAGAAGTGTGTCACTGTGGAGGTGGGCTTTGAGGTCTCATATGTTCAAGTCACACCCACTGTCTCAGTTCACTTCCTGTTGCCTGGATAAGATGTAGAACTCTCAGCTACCTCTCCAGCACCATGTCTGCCTCCTCACCACCATGTCCCACCATGAAAATAGACTGAATCTCTGAACTATAAGCTACACAAATGTTTTTCTTTCTGAGAGTTGGCCATGGTGTCTCTTCACAGCAACAGAAACCCTAACTAAGACAACAGTGGTCCCTTTAGCTGCTGCTCACCCCACCTTGACATTGCCTCATATTTTTCTAGAATAAGAGAAGCTGTCACATGAACTTTAACAGATACAAAACCAAAGAAAGTAAAAAATGAGAGTCTTAAATTACAGACACACTGGTGGGGACATTGGGTAAGCGAATAGCAAAGGGGTGTCAGTCTAAGATGCTCTCTGATGACATTCTTAGCTTCGGGGACAATAGAAGCTAATGCTCTGTTGACACATTCCAAAGGTTCAGTGTGATCACGGAGAAGATGTTGGCTCAGACACAGGTGGGCAATGAACAGCTATGAAGGGCATTACCCTAAGACATTCTTTGTTTTGTTTTGTTTTTAGGACACAGGGTTTCTTTGTAACTTTGGAGCCTGTCTTGGCACTAGCTCCTGTAGATCAGGCTGGCCTCAAACTCACAGAGATCCACCTGCCTCTGCCTCCTAAGTGCTGGTATTAAAGGCGTGCACCACCACCACCAGCACCCTAAGACATTTGAAGATAACAAATGGAGGAGGTGGAGCAAGGAGAAAAGGGACATTCCAACTTGCTATAATCATGGAAATTCTAACCCATGCCTAGACTCTTAAAGAATCTTTCAGGCTTGGCATGGCGGTGCACACCTTTATTCCCAGCACTCAGGAGGCAGAGGATCTCTGTGAGTTCAAGGTCAGCCTGGTCTACAGAGCAAGTTCCAGGATAACCATGGATATACAGAGAAACCCTTTCTCAAATCTGCCCTCCCCCCCAAAAAAGACTTTCACATGGGTGTGGCTTTTTCCTGGAGACTTCAGTTTATACTGGAATGAGTGAAAACGTGTTGTGTGGCAGAACTTCTCCTGGGGTGACATTGCACACATGTCTACTCATCCAAAATAACCCATGACAGACTAGGGTGAACTCTAAGTTTTACTAGGGTTACTCCAAAATAATGCAAAGACAACTGTATCACCAAAGCCCACCCCAGCATGGGTGACAGCTCACAAAAGTTGGGAACCTGGAGTGCACTGCACAGCCTGCAGGCAGCTCAGCATCCTGGAGGGTCCTTTCCAAGAGACTTGTTTGAATCTCTTTCAGTTAGCTCAGCTGGTTTCTGTTTCTTCCAGACCACTGGTCAGGTGTTAGAATCTTCTTTGCAACTTGGCTTATCTGAGAATGACTCCCAGCAACTTTATCACTTACTCTGAATGGGAGGAGCCTACCAAATCTGCTCAGTTTCAGGGACTTCCTGGAGCTACTTTGAGTTTTTTTTAATCTTCCTGTTTAAGGAACTTCCCTGTAGAATGGAATGTTTCAATCACAGAGGAAACTATTACACAACAATGTCTCAAATCATCCCTTTTGCTTTGTTTTCTTGGAACGAGAAAAACTTCATTCATTCAGCATTCATTGGTTTAGGAACTCTAGAGTTTAAGATTATCTTCAACTACATTAGGAGTTTGAGGTCACCCTACATGAGATCCTGTTTCAAAAAACAACAAGAATAAGATCTAAATAGATAAATAACAGTTTAAAAAATAAGTCAAAATAATAAAAGTATAGTTGAAAGCATAAAAGAAGGGAAAATGAGAAAGATTCCCCAATAATGTAAAAATTGCTAAACAATATTAGATTGATAGATAAAAGACAATAGAAGATAAAGGCATAAAAGATTTTGTAATGCAGTAAAGTGAAGATACTACTAAAAATGTAGTTAAAAACAAAGGAATAGGAGAGCTGGAGACACAGCTCAGTGGCTTGGAGCATGGCTGCTCTTCCAGAGGGCCCAGGTTTGAGTCCTAGCTCCCACCTGGTGACTCACAACTGTCTGCAACTCCAGTTCCAGGAGAATCTAATGGGATACTCTCTTCCAGCCTCTGTGGGCATTGTATGCACAAAGTACACAGACACACATGCAAGCGAAATACCCATATGTGTAAAATAAGAAAAGAATTAAATCTTAAAAACCAAACAAAATACAAAAATGAGAAGCACAGAGGCACACAAAACTTATGAGGTACGGGAGGAGCTCCTTTGGGATCCCTCCAAATTACAGACTGCCCTCTATCTGCTTGGGAGTGGTGTGACTCGAGACATGTGGACTCCTCTTTAAGTGCTTTCCTTCTTCATACACCAGGGGCCTCCACGTGGCCACACTTAGCTTTTCAGTCTACGGACTGAGCAGGTACTGCTCCGCCACCTTCACCCTGGGGTGGCTGCTTTGGCTGAGGAGTGTTGCCTGAGTTCATTGGGTTGGGAGAAACAACCACAGCATGGTGATCCGTGATGGCAGAAGGCCCAGCTTTGTTGTCATTTTCGACCCCCTAGATGTTGCTCTTCCTGCTGAGGGCTGGCCCTGTGATGTCAAGTCACGTACTGGAACCTCGCAGTTCTCAGGCTCTACGGCAGTGAGCAGCAGAGAGCTGACTCCAGAGACTGCTCCATCTGTTGACTCCACACTTGAGACCATCGAACTCGAAAGTCATTGCCAGTTGATGAAGTCTGCTCCTGGCTACCAAGGGTAGGGCAGCCTCTCCCTACACAAATCACAGCCTGATTCTGAGACTCTTACCACCATGTCTGATCCTTCCACTCTTCACTCCTGACACCCAGAGATGTCTCTCACACTGGGCAATGCTAAACTAATTTCAGGAAGGTCACCGGTTATATACAGTAGGCTCTGGATCAAGATGATGTCTGTCCATTGCTCTCCAAACCATACAGAGTAACAAGATGGGAATCCTTTTCACGGCTAACCCATCTGCCAGAGGAACCGCTGTGACACCAAACTGGAGACTTCATTTGAGATTTCTGAGGCCTGTGGGCAGGCCTGGAGGGCAGGATTGCCAGTCTTTTCTCCCCAGGGGACCTGGCTGACCTTTCAGATGAGGCTTCTGCTTCCACTTCCTGGACTAGGCAACTGAGCGGCAGCTCAACCCAGCTTCTTTATGGAGCTGCCCATCGTTTCACAAGTACTTTTCAGCGGATCTGAATGTGCCTTTGTGAGACTCAGAAACTCTTCCTCTTTAAAACAGGTTCTGCTCTTTCTTTTCTTTATCGGGGTCACACAGAGGCAGCATCGTGGCTGCCGTCTTACGTATAAGTCGCCCCCCCCCACTTTTGGATTCCTACTTTTTTACAGTAGTCTTAGCTTTTCAGCAAAATTGAGCACAAAGTATAGCATGCTTCTTTGTAACCTCTGCCCCCACTCACGCACAGCATTCCCAGAGGAGTACTGCACCGTCCTCAATGCTTGAGTTCCACCCCAAGTCCACATATTGCATTAGGGTTCCCTCTCAGTGGTTTGGATCAATCTGTCATAACAGGTAGTTGCCATTTATATAAAGGCTTTCCTGCCCTGCTCCTGTTCCCCTCTCAGCCTGTCCCCTGGCAACCACTGGTCTTTCGTTGTCTTTCTAGTCTTGCTGTTTGCAGACTGTTGTAGAATTGAAAGCGCGGTGTGCAGCCTCTTCAGACTACCA
Source organism: Bramus lutescens (assembly GCA_001685075.1). Classification (NCBI taxonomy): domain Eukaryota; kingdom Metazoa; phylum Chordata; class Mammalia; order Rodentia; family Cricetidae; genus Bramus; species Bramus lutescens. The sequence continues at coordinate 245,458 of LOEQ01001656.1, read as the reverse complement.
TCTTGTACCTAAGTGCATTCACGACTCCTCCGTTTCTCTAGCTGGACTTTGCACTTGGGCGACAGTGGGGAAGCCCCACTGTATCTTCGGGATAGAGACACGTTCTGGGGCCACTTGCCCTGATGTGGGTGGTTTTGATCCTCCGACTTAGGTGCTGTCTGTCAGGACTCTCCAGTGGGAAGTCACTGGCTTTCCTCTGTGATCAGTAAGTACACACTTATAATTATCTGTAGAACATGCACCATGACTGATCTCTGTCATTCTGTGCTTGCCAGTTTCCAGCATCTTCCTGAAATGAGTATCACCATGGTTTTGCCAAATGGTACCATGAGATGACTTTCTAACTTAAACTTTTAAGTGCAATTTTGTTTGCTCTTCACTAATTTTGTGCTTCTTTTCTACTTTTCCCTAAGATTTTCCTCACTCCAAAAGAAAAGAAAAATTGGAATTCTTATATAAAGCTTCATGGGCTCTAATTTTCTATAATCTAAGGCTCACAGAAGGAAGGAGGTCACCAAAGACTTTAGATCAACCAACAGCTTAAACTTGCAAAACCTAATTAAAGAAATGAAGCCACATCCCGGCTGCCAAACCTTTTCTCTCTCGCTCTCTCTCATCTTCAGTACTGCTCCAATGCAGAAACATGCTTTCTGGGGTCTCAGTGGAAAGTGGCATCGAAGGCCTAAATCTACTCCTGGGTGACCTCTTTGATGACAAATGCAAGACAGGCTGGGCAGGAAAAAAGTTCTTTAGGTCCAAGTAACTTGAAGAGGGAGATAAAAAGGAAGCAGAAGACAGGGACTGTCATTTCAGTCACTGCTAGGCAAGTGGCTGCTTGTGGTTTACATAATCTCAGTGCTGAGCACTTAACTGCGTCCCACAAATACTTGAGGCTTAATCACCGCTACACACTCCAGCACACTCTGAGTACAAGTTGGAATAAAACAGTAGGAAGATTGATGTTTCGTTTGTATTTGAACCCATGAGCCATTTGTGAGTTAAAATAGCTCTAAAGTTAGGCTGGAGAGCTGGCTCTGCTTTTAAGTTAAGAGCACTGACCGCTTTTCCAGAGGATCACGGTTCAATTCCCAGCACCTACATAATGATCATCTGTAACTCCAGTTTCAGGGACTCCAACACCCTCTTCTCACCCCAATAGTCAATGTTTGCAGATGGTTTATAGATATAATGCTGTAATGATATTTTTGTTTGTATTTAATATATAAAACTTGCCTGAAGATCAGAGTGCAAAAGTAAGCCACTAGAGGCTAGGGAGTGGTGGCACACAGCTTTAATCCCAGGATTTGGGAGAGAGAGGCAGATGGATCTCTGTGAGTTCAAGGCTACCCTGAGCTACACAGGATCAGTCCAGAAGCAGATACAGGTGGTAGTGGCTCACACCTTTAATTCCAGTGTTTCAGAGTCACACACCCTTAATCCCAGTGCTAGGGAGGTAGAGACAGGAGCGTTATGGCTGAGCAGAGAGAGGAATATAAAGAGGAAGAAACAGGAGCTCACTGGAGTGTAGAGTCTGAGATTTGGTAGAGACACAGTGCCTCTCAGTTAAGAGGATTCCTGGAGGCAGGATTGCACATTTTGGTCTGAGGTAGCAGTAAGAGCCACTGGATGATCACTTTGCTTCTCTGATCTCCAGCTTGAATCCCAATATCCATCTCTAGATTTTTATTATTCGTGCTACATAATGCAGGCAAAACATCCTTAAACATAAACTAAAAATAAATAAATCTTTAAAATATGTATCACTCTAGTTTGCTGCATGAATTGCATTGGATAGTATTAGAATTCTCACAGGTGTTACACAGGGAACCAAGTGTCTGTCTTTTGTCCTGTACAGTTGTTGCTATTGCCTATGCCAGCACCTCTGAGAAAAGAGACCCTATGGGGGTTTGAAAGAAAATGGCCCCCAAGGGAATTTGGCACTATTAGGAGATGTGGGCTTGTAGAAGTAGGTGTGGTCTTGTTGGAGGAAGTGTGTCACTGTGGGGGCAGGCTTTGAGGTCTCATATATACTCAAGATACCACCCAATGTCTCAGTTCACTTCCTGTTGCCTTTGGACCAAGATGTACTGTGTCCATCCCCCTGCATGTCGTAATCCCAGCTGCTATGCTCTCCACCATGATGATAATGGACTAAACCTCTGACACTGTAAGACACCACTTCAGTTAAATATTTTTCTTTATAAGGGTTGCCGTGCTCATGATGTCCCTTCACAGCAATAGAAACCTGACTAAGACAGACCCTGTACTGTTGCTAGGAAATCCAATATGGAAATCTCCTATATTGTCTTGAGACTTGAATTCACTTTGGCTCAACCCAGTGAAGCACAGCTGAATGTTTAAACCTTTTGTATTTGTTTGTTTTGCAAGAACAATTCTGAAACCCATTTAAAATTTCTTAAGCACTATACATACAAGAACATGAGAAGTCACCCTTCTTAAAGTCTCGTCTCTCATAAGTAACTGGTATAAACAGCCTGGCACCCATCCTTCCAGATAATTCCACATAACATGTGCTCTTCTTGAGGCAATATTAGGTTAAATTAAATAATTAATTGGTTGGATTTTGAAACAGGGTCTTATGTATCCCAGGCCTATCTCAAGCATGCTATGTAAGCTGAGGATGACCTTAAAGTTGTGATCCTCCTGCCTCTGTTTCCTGAGTGCTGGGATTATGGGTGAACCACCACACCTAGTTTTACTCAGTGTAAGACCCAGAACCCAGCTGTGTGCTAGGCAGGCTTTCTCCCAGATGAGTTACACATCCAGCCTGGCAGGCAGTCTTTCAAAACAACAGCATCTCTGTATACCAAATAAGAAGGGGGGGGGAAGATATATTTTGCAAACTAAGTTGTACTTTCTTCTGATGACTGTCGAAGTGGGGTAAGAATTGAGCATAAAATAGGAATGTTTGGACTTTTCATGTTTAATGTTTAACGGAGATAATTACATTTTGTTTGAGTCTATAAAATAAAAATTGTGGTGACATATAGAAGCCAGGACATTTTCCTCGTTAGTTAGAAAATATCTGTTCTCATATATATGTTCTCATATACGTGTTTTTAATATTTACATTTTACTTATTTGTATTTGTGTGGATGTGTGTATTATGTATATGTGTGCTACAGCTCACATGTGTAAGTCAGAGGACATCTTGCAAGAGTTCGTTCTTTTCTTCTGCCACATGGCTGTCAAGATCGGTGGGAGGCGCCTCTACCATTGAGCCACCTCCCCGGCCCTCATTTATACATTTGTATCTCCATATTTGGGGGCTATATCTGCATCCACTTTAGGAGACATTTTCATACTGAAGTATACTTAGAAACTTAATCCTCTCTGGAAACATAAAATACTCATGCTCAGAGAAGTTAAATACTGGCAATAAACTGGAATTTGTCAGAAAGCTGCTGAAATTTCAGGGGTCTCTTCTGGCACAGTCATGATTTTTCAGAATCTTTCTTCCAGGAGTTGAACTTAAGGGAACCTCATTCAGTACTTTTATGTCACCAGACGTTCTTTGAGGTGCCAGCACTCTTCAATGTGAAAGCAGCTAAACAGGATGCAGAGGAGACTACAATTCCTCCTATCCCAATGGGCTAATGATTTAGTTAGCAGGATAAGCATTTCTAAAAGTCCCAAGGGTATGAGGTAGTTTGGGAAAATGACATGACCATCATGAGCAGTGATAAAACTCTGCCCATGAGCTTCACCATAGCAATTATTAAGGTAAAGAAAATCCAAGCCAGCATATGCCAAGTACCATATGGGTAATACTGGTAGAGACAATAAACGGTTACAGGCAGTGGGGGTGGGTGGGGTAATTGCCCTAGTACAGGATGTAGAGATAAAACTGAGCTACTAGAAATAACAAAATATTTACCTAGTAAAAGCACCTATGATTAAGTGCACTCAATAGCCGTCCATTCTGGCTGCATTCCAGAGCTTGCATCAGATAAAAGCATTGCCGTATCTTTTCACATCAGGAGGCACAAGATATCCATGGCTTCTAAAGGCTGTCTTTTTGGGGAAAGGGTGAGAGTGGAGGATGTTGAAACAGCCTCAGCAGGCCTGGAACTCACTCTGTAGACCAGGCTGGCTTCAGATTCACAGAGATCCACCTGCCTCTGCCTCCTGAATTCTGGGATTAAAGGTGTGAGCCACCAGGCCCAGATCTAAATTTGCATTTTTAAAATTCTATTTTGTCTATTTTTACTGCATGTGTTGCTTGAGTGAAAATGGCCCCAATAGGTTCATGTGCTTGAATCCTTGGTCCCTAGTTGGTAGAACTATTTGGGAAGGATTAGAAGGTCCGTGACATTGTTGAAAGAGGTGCATCACTGTGGGCAGGCTTTGAGGTATCAGAAGATTTGTACATTTCCAGTGTGCTCTCTACCTCCTGGTTGTGGATCAAGGTATGAGCTCTCGGGTCCAGAGAGATGTCTCAGTGGTTAAGAACACTAGTTCTTTCAGAGGACTTGGGTTTGATTCCTAGCATCCACATGAAGGCTCACAACTCTCTGTAACACTTAAATCCCAACTAATCTGACACCTTCTCTGGCTTATGAGGGCACTGCATGCTTGTGGTGGTCCATACTTTTAATCCCAGAACTCAGGAGGGAGAGGCAGGTGTAATTCTATGAGTTCAAGGCCAGCCTGGTATACTGATATACAGAGCAAGTTCCAGGAGAGCCAAGGCTACATAGAGGAAAACCTGTCTCAAAAAACATCAACAACAAATTATGGAATCTGATTTCATAAAATTGATAATTAAAGACTGTTTGGCAGAAAAATTATCAAAACTTACCCAAGTGTGCCCTGCCCACCGAATCCCCAGGAGCCTGTGGCACTGTGGCTAGCATGAATCAATTTGACCTTACATTTGTAGACAAAACTGACCCCCCAGAAGCTCTGTCTAAATCTTCTTGTCTACATCTGCTGGGAAGAGCGAGCACTCACTAGCAGAAGCTTGTGTCAGTACAACTCGGGGAAGTGGGTGGTGCTCTAAGGGAATCATATAGGATGATGTAATGTCCACAGTCATTCCACTTTCATGAAGGCACAAACTAAAACCTGGGCATCCAGGGCAGGGAACTGCATCCTTCTAGGTCCAGGTCTCACCCACATCTCCTTCTCCTGTCTCCTGATTGGCTTCAGCCTGGAGCCAGCCAGTGAGTGACAGCAGATGCTCAGTGTCATGCACATGTTTCTCTCTTAGGTTTCACTGGAGGTGTGAGCATCACTACTCCAGAGCAGACAGTTCAGAAGCCCAAAGGGAACCTGCGTACCTGCCCTGCATGTTCACCCTTAGCCCCTAGGACCAAGGACCACTGGACATTGAGTGGTTTTGGCTTTCAGCATCTAATAACGAAGTGGTGGACCATGTGGTGAGTGTGCCCTGTGCCTGCTCACTCTCACTAGGCAGGCGTGGTATTGTGACTGGAAGGCCCACTGCCCAGGCTCGAGAACATAGAATGACTGGAGATTCCACAAGAGGAGGGGTCCATCAGATTTCTTGAAGGTTTCATGAGACAAAGGATGTTGAGAATCTGGATTTGAAAGTGTATTATTACAGAAAACAAAGAGCAAGAGGGGTGTGCTGAGTGAGCTAGGCAGCAAGGGGATGCGTTGTGAAGTGTGTGTGCACTAGAATCACTCTCTGTCTTTGTCACTCTTGTCTCCTCTCATTTCACTGTGTTGCTCCAGCTTGGCCTCAAAGTCTAGGACCCAGTCAGATTCCTACGTTATCCTCCCCTCCTCAGTTCTGGTCTGCAAGTGAACCTCTCTGCACTTGGCTCCTATAACCAGCAAAGGGGTCACGAGATGTACACAGTAGGATGAACGTCCACATTCCCATGGTCTCTTCTCATTTCAAGTTCACAATGAATTTCTTTCAAAGCAAAGGAAAAGCTGAGCATGGCAGCACATGCACGCAATCCTCTATGTAGACTCAGGCAGGCTGATGCAGGGGGATTGAGAGTTTGAGGCCAGCTTGGGTTACATAGCAAATTCCAGGCCAGCCCGAGTGGCCTGGTAAGGATGAGTAACAAATAAAACAACAAACAAGCAGAATTTCAAAGCCTGTAAAATATCAGCATTAAATTATAGAAATCACAAAATACTGTTGCAGAGGTTTTTTCTAATCAAAGTGATCAGAGCCAAATGAAGAACACTGGAAAGTCAAAGACAGCTCTGAGGAGGAGGCACAGCCAGTGATCCCATCTGCGTCACACTTGCCTTTTGGATGGTTCTTTAGTATTTATTTTATTTAAGCTGTTTTCTATCAGCTTCTTCTGACACATTGACTTTAAAAAACGAATCAGGGTTGGACTGGCCACTGTGGTGGGTGAGTGTGTAAGAGGGCTTGCTGTGCAAACATGAGAACCTGCATTCATGTAGAAAGCTGTGTGTGGGAATGCGTGCCTGTCATGGCAGCACTGGGGTGGAGGGAGCAAGGAGATGACAAAGAGGATCGTGGAGGCCTGCTGGCTTCTGTCTCAGCTCAATGAGAGACCTTGTTCTGCTGGGCTAGTTTCATGTCAACTTGATACAACTAGAGGCATTGATTGGAGAGGAGGGAACCTCAATCAAGAAAATGTCTCCATAAGATCAGGCTGTGGGCAAGCCTGTAAGGCATTTTCTTAATCAGTCATTAATGAGGGAGGGCTCAGCCCATCGTGGGTGGTGCCATCCCTGAGCTGCTGGACCTGGGTTTTATCAGAAAGCGGGCTGAGAAAGCCATGAGGAACAAGTCAGTAAGCAGCACCTCTCCATGACTTTCCATCAGTTCCTGCCTCCAGGTCCATGCCCTGTTTGAGTTCCTGCCCTGACTTCCTTCAGTGATGAACAGAGATGGTGAAGCATAAGCCAAACAAACCCTTTCCTCCCCCAGCTTGCTTTTGGTCATGGTGTTTATTGCAGCAATAGAAACCCTGACTAAGGCAAAGTCTCAAGGGACTAAGGTGGAGCCTGATCGTGACGGACACCCACCCACTGCTGTCTTCTTGCCTCGCAGACCCATAGGCCCATGAACACACACACACACACACACACACACACACACTCCCCAAACAAATAAATAAACAAAAATCAAGTATTTAGGACAAAAAGTGATGTTAATAAATTATATTAGCCCAGAGAAAGGAAGCACATGAAAATATAGTAATACATATTGGATATACATTTTGGAGTGTGTGTGTACCCCATGGAAGGGTTTCCAACAGAGGCCAGATAAAGAGTCAGATCTACTAGAGCTGGAGTTACAAGCTGTTGGGAGCCTCCAGCATGGCCACTCAGCATGGAACTTAGGTCCTCTGGATGACTAGCAAATACTCTTAAGGACTGAGCTATCTCATGAGTCACCTCATAAATATTTTAGCAAAGAAACTTTATTTTTACTTGTGGCTCACAGAGAACTCGTCATTTAAACTCTGAAAGTAACATTCTTCTGGTTAGCAGTTAACCAGGGCAATCGGGCAGCTGCTTATCTTCAGCAATTTCCTCAGTTTGCCCAAGTCATCGTTACAATCACTGAGGGATTTCCTGGGTTGTGAATGGCTTGTCTTCCCCTCCAGGATGCACTTCTTCTATGTCCTCTGCTTCCCAAACTCCTTGCTTTCCCCTTTTCATGAGAACTAGGACCCGGCTTGCTCTGTGCACTGGGCCACACTCCATGTTTTGCTCTCCCCACCCCTCCTTCCCTGTGTTCTGTGCATCCTCAGTATCATCTTCCACCCCAGGTCCTGCTACTCCCTCTTCTCCCTTGCCACGGCCATGACATTTAACCTCATCCGAGACTCTTGTGTGGTTGCCGTGTGAGTAAATGCTAGGGTGGACCGACATCTTCAGTAGTACCAGCTGACACTCAGGGTTTGAATGAAGAGGGTGTGATGAGAAGATGGACAGAGGAGACAACAGCTCCTCGGGGGACCCAGCTGTGGACCCCTAACTGTGCCCAGCTTCCAAGGCGCCAAGGAAGATAGGAAAGGAGAGCTCCAGGGGGCTGGGAGAGCATCAGCAAGTAGGGGGCAGAAAACACAGAAAAGGACCGCTGCCCTCCCCTCAATAGGTTCCCACAGAGCCCACCTGGGAAACCGTCTTCCGAGATGCCCATTTTGCTGCCCTTCGCCAGAATTAAACACTTATCTGAAGGCACCTGATACAGCAGGGCTCATTCCTGGTAACTAGGAACTGGGCACTGCTGCTAAGGTGTCTTGTGTCTACAGGGAGGGACTTCACTGGCAATGGGAAAATTGTAGGACGTGTTAAAGCAGTTTTAGAGGTTATCAAGGTGATTATTACAATTCTTTCCCAACTCAAATTTAACCCAGGGTTTGTTGCCTTCCATATCTATCTGCAGCTGTGGCCCTCAAAGCCTGTAACAGCGAAAGCCTGTAACGCATTGGCATTAGGGTCATGCTTTAGATATAGAATTTCTGGGGTAAGGTTGATTTTTCTGTTTTTTTTTTAAGCTTTTTATAACTGTCTAAAGCAGTTGTTTGCTTTTTTGTTATTTTTTCCTTATTAGTATTTGTGAGTTGTAAGTCCCTAAGCAGTGTTTTTAAGATTGATTTATTTCATTATGTATATGCATGCATATATAGATATTTTTCCTGCATATATGTCTATTGCACCATTTGTATATGTTGCCAGTAGAGGTCAGAAGAAGTCACTGGATCCAATGGAACTGGAGTTACAAATGTTTGTCAACCACCGTGTGGGTGCTGGGAATTGAACTTGGATCCTCTGGAAGAGTAGCCAGCACTCTAAATCTCTGAACCGTATCTCCAGCTCAGTGGTATTTTTTTTTAAATTTTAGTTTATTAAGATAACGTTCACTCTATAGTTCAGGCTGGCCTGGAGCTTCCTATGTTGGTTGAACTCATGTTCAGGCCTCAGTATTCCTAGTTACTGGAAGCACTGGTGTGTCCCATCATGTCTGACTTCCAATTTTGTATCAAGACAGAAAGAATTTTTTTCTTCTCATTAGATCCCTCAGGTAAGCTAGGATCAGCCGTCTTCAGAAGCAAAGGAGCAGGACGTTGTTTTTTATTCTTGGTGATTATGGCAGCCTCTGAGGCAGCTGGAAAAACAGGAGCGAACAGCAGTGAACAAGTTTGTGCTCCTGTCCAGCCTCACCAGACCTGGCTCTATCAGGCTGTGCTAGCTGTTCTCCAGCGCGCCGCTCGCCACCGCTCGCGCCTCCTGCTCTCCAT